>ONZH01015914.1:0-21806 GCA_900303285.1 Rhinella marina
GTAACTGCGTGGTCAGGGCACAGGGTTATGTTTCTGGACACATGCTGGTGTAAGGCAGGGACGGCACACCGGGAAAAATAGTGGCGGCTAGGGACTGCGTAACGAGGGACAGCCGCAGCCATCAGGCTGCCAAAGGCCTTGGTGTCCACCAGCCAAAACGGAAATATTTCCAGGGCTAGGAACTTGGAAAGTTTCACGTTTAGAGCTATGGCCTGTGGGTGGGTGGCAGGGTATTTGCACTTGCGTTCAAATGCCTGGGGTAAGGACATTTGAACGCTGCGCTGGGACATTGAAGTGGACATGCTGGCTGATGTTTCCTGCAAAGGTCCAAGTGCAGGGCGGGAGGCATCTGGGCCTGCGTCTTGGACAGCATGTAACAGAGGAGAAGAGGAGGTAGTGATGTGACCTGCAGACACAGATCGTGGACCCAGGCGTTCAGCCCACCTTTTAGGGTGCTTTTCTGACATGTGTCGTATCATGCTGGTGGTGGTCAGGTTGCTGGTGTTTACGCCCCTGCTCATCTTGGTATGGCACAGGTTACAAATTACAATCCGTTTATGGTCAGCACTTTCCTCAAAAAACGCCAGACTGCAGAACACTTAACCCTTGGCAAGGGAGTTTGCCGTAAGGGGCTGCTCCGGGAAACAGTTGCGGGCCTGGTTGGCGTGGCCTGCCTTCTCCCTTTTTCCACCCCACTGCCTCTTCCAGCCTGTTGCACTGCTGCGGATACCTCCCCCTCTGTACTGCTGTTCTCGCTCGGCTTGCCATCTTCCCAAGTTGGGTCCGCTATTTCGTCGTCCACCACCTCCTCTTCCTCACTCTGTTCCTCCTCCTGACATGGTGAACTAATAAGAACCTGACTTAACTGTGTCTCATCCTCATCCACAACCTATTGAGACACTAATTGCCCTTGACTTATTGGCAACTGTGTCTCATCATCATCATCCACCTCGGGAGAAAATACTTGTCGTTCCCCACCGTCATCTTCTTCAGATTGTGTTTGCTCAGTAGGTTGGGAATCAGGGCACAATATCGCCTCATGTCCAACTTCAAGCGGCCTTGCCGAGGGGCCCAAGCCAAGGGAAGGTGATGAAAAAACTCCTCAGAATATCCCAATGTGGGATTAGTTCTTTGCCCAGACTCTGCATGGTGGGAGGAAGGAGGATCAGGGTGAGGATGCGGTTGCCCAGACTCTTGGCTACTGAGACTGGACTTTGTGGAAGAGAGGGTGGTGTTGAACCGACTGGAAGCATTATCAGCTGAAATCCAACTGACTACCTGCTCGCACTGTTGTGGCGACAAGAGTTGTGTCTTGCGCCGCCCTGCAAACTGTGACATGAAGCTAGGAGTTTTGGATGACTTTGTTTCTTGGGCTCTGCCAGCAGGCGCAGTTTCCCGCGCCCTGAGCCATGGCCTCTGTGTTCACCATCAGCAGCACGCCCACTTCCCCGTCCCTTAGTGCTCGCCTTGCACATATTATATAGTATAAGCAGCTTGGTCACAACTACAGTACTGCAGATTTTTTATTAACTGTATGATCAGAAAAATGTAAACGAATGTCGAATATTCTGAATGCGCCAACGTTATAGAGCAGCAGCAAATGAGGAACTGCGGCCTAAATTAACGGTATTGAATGTAACAACGGATGTCAGCTACATAGACTTTTTAATGGTTGTAATACGCTGTGCACCTGGCGTTACTGCCACCCAAAAAAAAAAATGCAGAAGGATTTAACAATGGACTTTTGTGTCTTTTGAACAATGATACTAGCCCTGCCTATAGAAATTCTATCCCTACGCAAATGTTATACAGCAAGACGCAAAAGAAGTATTACGGGCTTAACAGCAGAAATTATAGCAAAGTATGTCAGGTATATAGTATACAAAAAGTGTCCTACAGCATGCAGCAGCAGCACATGTGGCATTAATGGCAGGCCACCTACAGTAGCATTATTTCTCCACCTTTAAACACCCCAAAAATAATAAAATATTGCTTTGTGCCAGATATAATAGCCCTTAAAAGGGCTTTTGGGTCTTTGTTTAGCAATTTCTATCCCTGCCTAGCGTGCTTCTCTCCCTACACTGTCTGTCCCTGCATGCAGCAGCTCTCCCTGTCTAACACTGGCCGAGTCACATGTCACCGGGTGCTTTATAGGGATGAGCAGGACTAGCAACCTGACCACCACCAGCATGATCCGCCACATGGCAGCAAAGCACCCTAATAGGTGGGCTGAACGCCTGGGTCCACAATTGGTGTCTGCGGTTCATACCACTGCCTCTTCTTCCCCTGTGTTACGTGCAGGCCAATCCTCTGTCCAAGACGCAGGGCCAGATTCCTCCCACCCTACACCAGGACCTTCGCAAGCACCATCAGCGAGCATATCTACTCCTGTGTCCCAGCGCAGCGTACAAATGTCCATACCCCAGGCCTTTGAAAGAAAGCGCAAATACCCAGCCACCCACCCACAGACCATAGCACAAAATGTGCAACTTGCCAAATTGCTGGCCCTGGAAATGTTGCCATTTAGGCTGGTGGACACTGAGGCTTTTCGCAGTTACTAAGTACCTAGCCACCTCTATTTCTCCTGGTTTGCCATCCCCGCCTTACACCAGAATGTGTCCCGTAACATAACCCGTGCCCTGACCAACGCAGTTACTGTGAAGAGCCACTTTACGACTGACACATGGACAAGTGCTTTTGGCCAGGGATGCTACATTTCCCCGACGGCACATTGGGTAAACTTTGTGGAGGCTAGGAGCGAGTTATACCCTGGGATGGCACAGGTGCTACAAACGCCAAGGATTGCAGGCCCTACTTCCATCAGGATTTCTGCCACCACCTACATTAGCGGCTGCAACCCCTCCTTCTTCTCCTCCACTTACACCTCAGAAACACTTGAAACTTATTTGTTTAGGTGGAAAACAACACACCACCACAGAGCTATGGCAGGCTTTAAGGGACCAGGCTGAGCTGTGGCTCTCACCACTCAACCTACAACCAGATGTGGTTGTGTCTGATAACGGCCACAACTTGGTGGTGGCTTTGGAGCTCGGAAAGCTCACACACATACTGTCACGCTCAGGTGTGGGGGGAAAACCCACATATTTTTAGGATACACAAGCTTAGTATATAAAATGAGAATGCTTGGCCTGGGAGAAAATGTCTGTATGTGGGTAAGTAACTGGCTCAGTGATAGAAAACAGAGGGCGGTTATTAATGGCACATACCCAGATTGGGTCACTGTCACTAGTGGGGTACCACAGGGGTCAGTATTGGGCCCCATTCTCTTCAATATATTTACTAATGATCTTGTAGAAGGCTTGTACAGTAAAATATCAATATTTGCAGATGACACTAAACTGTGTAAAGTAAGGACAGTACACTGCTACAGATGGATCTGGCTTGGGCAGAGAAGTGGCAGATCAGGTTTAACACTGACAAATTTAAGGTTATGCATATGAGAAGGAATAATGCAAGTCACCAGTACATACTGAATGGTAAAACATTGGGTAACTCTGACATGAAAAGGACCTAGGAATTTTAGTGAACAGCAAACTAAGCTGTAGAAACCAGTGTCAGACAGCTGCTGCCAAGGCCAATAAGATAATGAGTTGTATCAAAAGAGGCATATATGCCCGTGATGAGAACATAGTCCTGCCACTTTACAAATCACCAGTCCAAGGATGGCTAACCTGAGGCTCTCCAGCTGTTTCAAAACTACAACTCCCAGGATGCCCACACTGTCTACAGCTATCAGCTTTTATTCAGACATGGTGGGAGTTGTAGTTTTACAGCAGCTGGAGAGCCATAGGTTGACCATCCCTGCACTAGTCAGACCACACATGGAGGACTGTGTACAGTTCTGGACTCCTGTGAACAAGGCAGACATAGCAGAGCTGGAGAGGGTTCAGAGGAGGGCAACTAAAGTCATAACTGGAATGGGTGGACTACAGTACCCAGAAAGATTATCAAAGTTAGGGTTATTCACTTTAGAAAAAAGACGACTGAGGGGAGATCTAATAACTATGTATAAATATATCAGAGGTCAGTACAGAGATCTCTCCCATCATCTATTTATCCCGAGGACTGTGACTGTGACGAGGGGACATCCGCTGCGCCTGGAGGAAAGAAGGTTTGTACATAAACATAGAAGAGGATTCTTTACGGTAAGAGCAGTGAGACTATGGAACTCTCTGCCTAAGGAGGTGGTGATGGTAAGTTCACTAAAAGAGTTCAAGAGGGGTCTGGATGTATTTCTGGAGGATAATAGTATTACAGGCAGGGGCGTACAAAGAAATCATTGGGCCCCATAGCAAGAATCTGAATGGGGCCCCTAACCCCACCCACTACTACGGCCCATCCCACATGCTACCCTGGCTCCTCCCATGCCACACCCCCATTTGCCAATAAAGAAATGTATACATGAGCTACTGATTTATCTATGTATTTATTTATTTAAATTAAGGAGACGTTAACTGAATGGGGGCAGCCACAAGGATGGATTATACTGTATATTATACAGCATGGTGTACGGATTATACTGTATACTATACAGCATGGTGTACGGATTATACTGTGTATTATAGAGCATGGTGTACGGATTATACTGTATACTATACAGCATGGAGTACGGATTATACTGTATATTATACAGCATGGTGTACGGATTATACTGTATACTATACAGCATGGTGTATGGATTATACTGTGTACTATACAACATGGTTTACGGATTATACTGTGTATTATACAGCATGGTGTACGGATTATACTGTATACTATACAGCATGGTGTTTGGATTATACTGTATACTATACAGCATGGTGTACGGATTATACTGTATACTATACAACATGGTGTACGGATTATACTGTGTATTATACAGTATGGTGTATGGATTACACTGTACATTGTATAGCATGGTACAGGGATTATAATATATACTGTACAACAAATGCATGGCGGTTACACCATATAACAATATAACCCCTGCGCCATGCTGTACAATATACAGTATGTACAGTGTATGCATATACCCACACACATACTGTACATACACATACATACACACACATACATACATATACCCACATACATACAGACATACATACATACATACATGAAACACATAAAAACTTACAGTTACTTGTCCTGACGCCACTCTGGAGGGGGTTGGGCCTTTGTCTTCTTTCCCCTCTTGCCGCGCTGCACAGGTCCTTCCCTGTTCAGGACCAGAAGCGCAGCATGAGTGAGGAGGCGGGGCCAGCTGGGAGCGCACAGGAGCGCTCTCAGGACATTAGGGTTAAAAGTTGTGGCGGTGAGCGGGCCAGGAGAGGCCCGGAGCGCAGGGACGGGACGCATCTTAATGATGCACAGTAGGGGGCGGGGCCTCCCGTGCGCTACGGGCCCCCCTGTGCCGCGGGCCCCATAGCAGTGGCGTGGTCTGCCTATATGGGCGGTACGCCACTGATTACAGGTTATAGTTACTAGAGATGGGTCGTTAATCCAAGGAGTAATTTTGATTGCCTGATTGGAGTCAGGAAGTAATTTTTTTTGTGTGAAAGTTGGCTTCTACCTCGTAGGAAACTTGTAGGAAAACAGGCCAAACTGGATGGACAGATGTCTTTTTTCGACCTTATAAACTATGTTACTATGTTACTGTATGTTACTATGTTACACAAACGTTATACAGCAGACAAAGCGCAGGTAATTTCGCCTTGATTAGCGGCAGAAAAAATTACAGCGGATGTCAGGTATTTAGGATACACAAATGTTATGCTGCACACGCAGCACAGGTACTGTCATATTACCTGTACTGCGTGTGCAGTATAACGTTTCTGTGTCCCAAATAATACCTGACATCCGGTGTATTGTTTTCTACCGCTATTCAAGGTGACATTACCTGAGCTGCATCTGCTGTATGACATTTGCGCAAGGAGGGACTGATAGTGTAGGGATAGAAATTGTCTAGGCAGGGCTAGTAGTTCTCTTTAAAAGATCCAAAAGTCTTTTTAAGGACTATTGTTATATCTGGCTGCAATATTTTTTTTTTGGGGGGGGGGCAAAAATAGCGCAAGTTTGCCTGACCTTAACACCACCTGTGCAGTGTGTGCAGTAAAACGTTTCTGTATCCTAAATACCTGATATTCAGTGTCATTTTTTCTGCCGCTAATCAAAGCGGCATTATCTGTGCTGCGTGTGCAGTATAACGTTTCTGTATACTACATACCTGACATCCAGTGTATTTTTTTCTGCTGCTAATGAAGGAAACATTACCTGCGCTGCGTGTGCTGTATAACGTTTCTGTATCCCAAATACCTGACATCCGGTGTATTCTTTTCTGCCGCTATTCAAGGTGACATTACCTGCGCTGCATCTGCTGTATAACATTTGCACAAGGAGGGACAGATAGTGTAGGGATAGAAATTGACTAGCCAGGGCTAGTTGTTCTGTTTAAAAAAACCAAAAATCATTTTAAGGACTATTGTTATATCTGGCTGCAATATTTATTTTTTATTTATTTATTTATTTATTTGGGGGGGGCAAAAATAGCACAAGTTTGCTTGACCTTAACACCACCTGCACAGTGTGTTTTTGTATCCTAAATACCTGACATCCAGTGTATTTTTTTCAGCCACTAATCAAGGCAGCATTATTAATTAGCGGCAGAAAAAAATACACTGGATTTCAGGTATTTAGGAAACAGAAACGTTATACAGCACTCGCAGCACAGGTAATGTCGCCTTGATTAACGGTCAGAAAAAAATGACACCAGATGTCAGGTATTTGGGATACATAAACGTTATACAGCAGATGATGCGCAGGTGGTATTAACACCAGGTGAATTTGTGCACTTCTTGCCCTCCAATAAAAAATATATTGCCGCCAGATATAACAAAGGTCCTTAAAAGTACTTTTGGGTCTTTTAAACAGAACAACTAACCCTGCCTAGCCAATTTCTATCCCTACACTATCTGTCCCTCCTTGCGCAAACGTTATACAGCAGACGCAGTACAGGTAATGTCGCCTTGAATAGCTGCAGAAAACAATACACCGGATGTCAGGTATTTGGGACACACAAACATTATACAGCAGACACTGCGCGGGTAGTGTTAAGATCAGGCAAATTTGCACAATTCTTGCCCTCCAATAAAAAAATATATTGCAGCCAGATAAAACAATAGTCCTTAAAAGGACTTTTGGGTCTTTTAAAACAAAAATCTAACCCTGCCTAACAAATTCCTATCCCTACACTATCTGTCCCTCCTTGCGCAAACGTTATACAGCAGACGCAGCACAGGTATTGTTGCCTAGAATAGCAGCCGAAAACAATACACCGGATGTCAGGTATTTGGGACACACAAACGTTATATAGCACCCGATGAAACGTTCCCGGCCAGCCAGTCACTGTAATGCCAGTAGCCAACATGGCTACGGTATTACAGTGAATGCCAGTACCTCCCCGCACGCTGATTGGCAGACCTCAAATCAGAGCTAAATATAAAGAACCCCACCCCTATTCAGACCTCAGATGAGACCCCCATACTTCATATAAGCCCCACATGCCTCATATCAGTCCCTTGCCATATATCAGCCAAAAAAGGAAAATGGAAGCGACCATTAGTATTTGCCCCATAAGGCACCCCACATGTAGGAAAAAAAGTGCATCTTAAGGAGTGCTATGCACGTCAGATCATAGCACAGCCGAAGGAAGTGGAGGGAGAAGAGCAGTGGCGTCCAGGAGCAGGAGAGGTAAGTGTTTTATTTATTTTATATTCTCTGCCGCTGGGGGCCTGGCTGATAGATGCAGCATTGGGGCTGATACAGGCATTGGGGGCTCATATTGGGGGCTGAAAGAAGCATTGGGGCTGATAAAGGCATTGGGGGCTCATATTGGGGGCTGATAGAGGCACTGGAAGATCATATTGGGGGCTGATAGAGGCATTGGGGGCTCATTTGAGGGTTTAAGAAAGGCATTGGGGTTCATATTGGGGGATGATAGAGGCATTGGGGCTGATACAGGCATTGGGGGCTCATATTGGGGGCTGATGTAGACATGGGGGCTGATATTGGAGGCATTGGGGCTGATAGAGGCATTGGGGGCTGATACTGGAGGCATTGGGGGCTGATATGAGAGGCAATGTGTACTGATGAGAGGCATGGGGCTCTTATCTGAGATCTGATTGGGGGTTATTCACATTGGGGTCTGATCTGAAGTCATATTGGAGTCTTATTAACATTCGGGGATATGCACAAGGCCTCATACATATGACTATAGTTTTTGGACACTGTCCAATCCAATTTTTTTGCCAATTGCATATGGACTCATTCTTTCCTATAGGTCTACAAAGATAAAGTACCGCACAAGGATGCCATTGGTGTGGCCAGGCTGGAAATTATAGAACCTATCCTATTCTTATCCGTTTGGAAGTCAATATATATATATATTTTTTTTTTTCAACATATTTTTTTAAGTGAGTTCTGCAAAAATTGTGGAATGCATCCAAGTGCAGTATCCCCTGCAGGAGGCCTAACACTACTATTTCTATTGTTTGCTAAGGGGGAGCACAACGGACAATTTTGATATAAGAACAGTAGAAAAGTGAAATAAGATGGAAAAATGATGAACCTCTGCAGAGAGGCACAATGGCTGAAAGACCTCATCATGGCAGTTCTATGCAATAAAGACATCACTGGACGGTGTGCTAAATGTCATATTACTTTCAGTTCTTCCTCATTGCTAGGACTTGGTGGGTTTCTTGTACTTGGTTTATCAATGACAGTGTCTGTAAACCGCTGCAGAATATGTCACCGCTATGTATGTTAGGAAATAATGAGATGAATAATACATTTGTCACGGATCTTGCCTGTTCAGGACCTGCCATGCCTGAGGTATATGATGACTCAATAGGCAAGAGTTCACAATCAATCTTACCTCCTTCCGCTGTGTTCACCACCAACAAGTTCTGCTGAGGACAAATGGCCAAAGTACAAGGAGGGCGATTTATCAAGACCAGCACTTTCTGCTCCTGCTGGAGGACACGCCTGATTCAATTGTGGAATGTCACTATCTCCTATAAATTCAGCAATCACCTTTCGGAATAAAGTCTTGCAAAAGCCCATGAGTAAGTGCAGGCAGTCACAATGTGATGACATAATTGTGAACCACCTTTGCCAAGGCTCTGGTAGTAGTGATGACATGTCATTGCACCAGGACATAGGGGTTGCAGTATCTTCACAATGTACATTTGCATGGGGACACAGTGAAGTCAGGCTGACATAGGCATGTATCCTACAGATGTGCATGAGGATAATGGGAACTAGACAAGAGCCTAAAATAACTACTGTGGGAAGAATAAGGGGCCTATGGTAGTTATTAGAGACACTAGACAGGGGCCTAGGATAACTACTGCGGGAAGAATAAGAGGCCTATGGTAGTTATTAGAAAGAGGCCTAGGATAACTACTGTGTGACGAATAAGGGGCCTATGGTAATTATCAGCAGCACAAGACAGGGGC
This sequence comes from Rhinella marina, assembly GCA_900303285.1. Taxonomy (NCBI): domain Eukaryota; kingdom Metazoa; phylum Chordata; class Amphibia; order Anura; family Bufonidae; genus Rhinella; species Rhinella marina. The sequence goes on from ONZH01015914.1 coordinate 9,519, forward strand.
CTAGAATAACTACTGCAGGAAGGATAAGAGGCCTATGGTAGTTATTAGAGACACTAGACAGGGGCCTAGGATAACTACTGCAGGAAGAATAAGGGGCCTATGTTAGTTATTAGAGACACTAGACAGGGGCCTAGGATAACTACTGCAGGAAGAATAAGAGGCCTATGGTAGTTATTAGGGGCACTAGACAGGGGCCTAGGATAACTACTGCGGGAAGAATAAGAGGCCTATGGTAGTTATTAGGGGCACTAGACAGGGGCCTAGGATAACTACTGTTGTCACAATAAGGAATCTATGACAGTAGCTATGGGGAAAAAATGGATTCTAATAATTACTGCAGACATAATATGTGACCTATAATAGTTATTAGAGGCCTAGGATAACTACTGGGGGCACAATCAGGGGACTATGATAACTAATGGGGCAATATGTATCAGTATACTAGCAAAAATAAAAATCATATAGGTACAGACACTTTGGTAAGCTTGTTAGCGATGATCTGGCAGTGTAATACTGCCACTGATTACCTGATGAATGAGCTTGTGGGTCTAGTAATTGAGATCTATTAACATGTTAAAAAATCCTGGTTTGCTGGCGGCAGATCGCTTCATGTAATATGCGCTCTGCTGCTGGGAAACAATAAGAAAGCACAGGGACCAGCGATGTATTAGCGATCACTCATCCCCATACTGAGGAGGAGATCGATGCATGTAATAGCAGTGGTCTCTCCTCTAGAGAGCAGGAGATGGAACTCTTCCCTCCCAACAGTCGTCCGCTCTATCTACCCACATCACTGACTATGTAAGGGAGGCCAATGAATTGTATGAATTCTTGCAATAATGAGAAAGTATATTGTAAGGGATGTATAATCCGTAGATAGAACAGTAGAATAAGGATTCCTGTGTGCTGGACATCAGCTAGAAACCACATTATTTATCATGGCTTGGACAGGGTTTTTGTGGATTTTGAATTGGTTTTGATGTGGGATTGTTGCAGAAAGCTGACTCTTCCACTGAAAAGGGTAAAATCCACACCAAAAAAAACAAAACAATCGACATGATGTGAATTTAGAAATTCACACAACAGGTCCATTTCTGAACTGAAAAAAATAAAATAAAATAAAAATTAGACATCCCCACATACAAGTATATCTATCTATCTATCTATCTATCTATCTATCTATATATCTATCTATCTATCTATCTATCTATCTATCTATCTATCATAAATTTATAATGTGTGTGTGTGTGTATATATATATATATATATATATATATATATATATATATATATATAGTCAGTATCCACGGATAAAGATCCAGGGGAGTCTGCAGGGTCACTCTGGACCTCCCTCTGTCAGCACTCCTTCCTGAAACTAATCAATCTTAGCTGCCACCACTCATCATATCAGGCTGACGAGTGGTTACATTAGATAACACCTAAATACACTACAGCTGCTAGCATTCACAGGCTTAATAACTCAATATAAGTAACGCTTCTTCTAAGGTCAGAAGACAAGAAGGCTCTTATTAAAGTGAAGTTTTAATATCAGAAAAGGACAGAGCATACAAACAACGGGTTATCATAGAAAACATAACATAAACTGTACAGACAATATACATACAGTGCGAAATAACATTTTGTAAAATAAAAGGGATAAAAACAGAATTTAAAGGGAACCTGTCATCAACTTTATGCTGACCATACTGAGGGCAGTATAAAGTAGTGGTAGACACACCAATTTCAGCACTCATTAGCTAAAAGTAAGTGGTTACCGAGTGTCTTCCCCTCTGGTTTTAAACACGCTACAATTAAACCCATCCTTAAAAAACCCTCACTCGACCCATCTTTTCTGTCCAGCTATCGCCTCATATCACTTCTGCCATATGCCTCAAAGCTTCTTGAGCAACATGTCCATTCAGAACTGTCCTCTCACCTCTCCTCCTGCTCACTCTTTGACCAACTACAGTCAGGCTTCCGACCCCACCACTCGGTGACTTTTGTAAGGGCAGTTTCAGTCAACGATCTGCTAGCAGCCAAAACCAAAAAACATTACTCTGTTCTCCTCCTCCTTGACCTGTCCTCTGCCTTTGACACCGTCGACCACTCCCTCTACTACAAACTCTCTCGTCTCTTGGCATCACTGACCTGGCCCTCTCATGGATTGCATCATACCTCACAGACCGGACATTTAGCGTCTGCCACTCTCACGCCACCTCCTCCTCCCATTCCCTCTCTGTTGGTGTCCCACAAGGCTCAGTCCTAGGACCCCTGCTCTTCTCTATCTATACCTTTGGCCTGGGACAGCTCATAGAGTCCCATGGCTTCAGTATCACTTTTATGCTGATGACACACAAATCTACCTCTCTGGTCCAGACATCACCACCTTACTATCCAGAGTCCCACAATGCCTATCTTCAATATCCTCTTTCTTTTCCTCATGCTTTCTAAAACTTAACATGGATAAACAGAATTTATCATCTTTCCACCATCTTGCACAGCCCTCCCCAACAGACCTATCTATCACCATCAACGACTGCACACTCTCCCCCGTTAAACAGGTCCGCTGCCTTGGAGTGACCTTGGGATTCTGCACTCTCCTTCAGACCACACATCCAAGCCCTTTCCACCACCTGCCGCCTCCAACTCAAAATATCTCCCGTATCCGTGCGTTCCTCAACTATGAGTCTGCCAAAGTACTAATACATGCCCTCATCATCTCCCGCCTAGACTACTGCAACATTCTCCTCTGTGGCCTTCCATCTAGCACCCTAGCCCCCCTCCAATCTATCCTCCAACTCTGCTGCCCGACTAATCCACCTCTCACCCGGTTACTCCTCTGCCTCTCCCCTTTGCCAATCCCTTCACTGGCTCCCCATTCCCCAGAGAATTCAGTTTAAAATACTAACAAAATACATACAAGGCCGTCCACAACCTGTCCCCTCCCTACATCTCAGAACTACTCTCCCGATACATCCCACACGTAATCTCCGATCCTCACAAGACCTCCTTCTCTCCTCCACTCTTATCAACTCTTCACACAATCGCCTCCAGGATTTCTCCCGCGCAGCCCCAATACTCTGGAACTCTGTACCCCAACATATCAGACTCTCACCTACAGTGGAATCCTTCAAAAGAAATCTGAAAACCCACCTCTTCAGACAAGCCTACAACCTGTGACCCTGCTGCTGCTACACTGCCATGACCAGCTTTACCCTCACCTACTGTGTCCTCCCATACCGCATAGATTGTAAGCCTTCATGGGCAGGGCCCTCTCTCCTTCTGTACCAGTCTGTAACTTGTTTGTCCTAGAGCAATTGTCTAGACTATGTATGTAAACCCCTTTTAACATGTACAGCGCTGTGGAATGAATGGCGCTTTAATAATAAATAATAATAATAATAATAATAATAATAACCAGCATCATAATCATTGCAGCACAGTCCTTGAAAAGAGTCAAATCTACCTGAGAAGAGTCATGGTTATTCATAATCTCCTGCTCTCTCACCCATCTGCTGATGATTGGCAGTTCTCTCCTAGAGAGAAAGGGAGAAAACTAGGTAGAAGACTGTCAGTCATCAGCAGGTGGGCGGAGAGAGCAGGAATTCATGAATAACCATGATTCTTCTAATGAAGGTTCCCTTTAATACTTTACGACACGGTTAAGTCCAGTTGCCTGTGGAAGCAGAAAAATTGGTCAGTCCGTCAAACTAGTGATCCCCAAAGAAATTTGCTTCTCTCCATGCATGTGTTAAAAAGGGTCAGTATGATCCCCCCATCACACACACACACACACCTGTGATGTCAGAGGAGGTTTTTTACGACTACTTGCTGGTCTGCCTCAAAATCTTTGTGTGGACATACATTTCTTATTACCTCCACCCTCTCTGTCTGAATGTCCCGCACACGTGCATATCAAACATGGTGGAGGTAATGGCAGGATGGATGGAGGTTTCTCATCGCTCCCTGTTACTGAGCTGAGGTCTATTGGAATTTGATACCCTGGAAGCATATACATGGCCTGAGTTCTCAGGAGGAAGCACGTGGCTCAAATATGGATTTGTCCACTTATTTATTTGATGTATATTGCAAGATAGGGGTTTCATGTGTGACCTCGGTGGAAAGGGGTACTATCTCTCCTTGGGGAGAGAGCGCCTTAATCGGCCTGAGGAGACCTATAGGCCATTGATGCTCCTCTGGAATTCTGGGAAGAATGGAAAGGACACTAGCCTTCTCCTGACCCCTCTAACGGTTCTGGTCTTTATCACGCTGGTATCTGACATCTTCACACTTTGATAGGTCTCTGGTTTCTATGAAGTTGTTCCATCTTACTGGTTTTTATAACTACAATGGAAGAGGTGATGACCCCCTACAGGAATGTAAAGGGAGGGGTTGCCTACTCCTAACAATAATTTTAATATCTAGATCCCTCTATCACTATACACACACATATATATTGTACTTATAGATATATCTGCATATAGATTTATATCTAGAAATATATAGCTAGATATACTGTATATATACTATTTTTACAATACGTTTATTTTTAGAAGTATAACTAGTACAATATTAAATTGCCTGAAAACAATAAGAAATAATGAAAAAAAATGTCTTCCAGTAGTACACAATATTATTAGTATGAATGAACATAAGACTTTTTGGCAGAGAACTCACACATACAGCTCCACGCTGTTATTTTTGCAGATTTGTGGAGCAAGGGCAATGTCTGTCCTGATAAGGTTACCAGGAGACAGATATGATTGCTCTTCCAGGCACTGTAGAAACCTTTCAGGTCAGACCTGAAGCTTCCTACAGACACAGATCACAAGTACCTGCTGTCATATTACAGATCTGGGGCTCTTTGTGCAAGCCCTTATGTGTGGTTTGTATTATCTAAGGCCCTCAAAGTCACTTCAGAACTGAAATGCTCCTCAAAAAAGTGGGTTTTATAAATTGCCTTGAAAATTTGATTCTAAAATTCTACACCTTCTAATGTTCCAAAAAAAACAAAACAAAAAAAGGACATAGAAGAGGTGATGACCCCCTACAGGAATGTAAAGGGAAGAGTTGCCTACTCCTAATAATAATTTTAATATCTAGATCCCTCTATCACTATATACACACATTTATATTGTACTTCTAGATATATCTGTATATAGATTTATATCTAGAAATATATAGATATACTGTATATATATTCTATTTTTTTCAAAAAAAGGTTATTTTTAGAAGTATAACTAGTACAATATTAAATTGCCTGAAAGCAAAATAGATACAAAGTAGACACATGGTGAATTCAGATGAATCTCTGTTTTCTATCTGTCTTACAAGCAGAGAAATTCAGATTTAGAAAATTACATTTTGAATTTTTTTTTTATAAATAAAGAAAAAAAATATGGACACAAATTTATCTTACATGAAGTATGTTGTGTCTCTGAATTGGTTAGATAAGTAAAAGTGTTCTAAAATTATTAGCACGTACATAAATTGACACCTTTCAGATTTGCAAAAATAATCCTGAGCAGGAAGGAGAAGACTAACCCGGGGTAAAAGGGGTTAAAGAGGGTTATTATTATTTATTTGAAAACACCAATAATCACCCAATAACATGGGGACAGGGGTGTAACTACCATAGAGGCAGACCATGCAAATGCTATAGGGCCCAGGGCAGGAAGAGGCCCAGTCTTAGTTGGGATCATCTCCTCTTCTACTGAGGGTGAAGACTCGGTCAGGACTCTTCCCTCTAAAGGAACAACTTTTAGCAAATGAGGCAGAGGAAAAATAGTCCAAGGGTCATTGAAAGGGGTTTAGGCAGAAACCTTTCTGTCCTGTGTGGGGGGCATGGTTTGATCCTTGCTATGGGGCCCCTTACTTCTCTATCTACGCCAGTGCATAGGGATATATAATATAAAAAGTACAAATAAGATAAACATGAAACTATTAACTAACTGGTACAAAAGGGGAGATGACCCTGTGCACGAGAGCTTACCAGCTACAAGAGGGTTAAAAAAAACCTGAGATATTGATGGATATATTCTTGTTTTCTGTTCTTCAATGACCATAACAATCTGTCAGTCACATTTACATTTACAATGGTGACATTTCCTCTTTAACTGCTTCGTAGCACATTCTTCATGAGTATCTTTTTAGTCTTATGTAATCCTTATCCGTTGTATTTAGTTAAGGGGCAGAGCGAGCCTGCTTCAGTTTAATTACGTAACAATTTATACAGTAAGTGATCGAACAGTAAGTCCTTGGCTCTGCAGCCTCCTGTGCAGTTGTTATATTCCATTTTATTTTGCCAGGGATTTATTATTTATAAAACATTAACTTTTTTTATTAATGGGAGTTTTCATTTCATTAACACAATCAACATCCTCCCATGTTCCACCCAAACCCTTCACATTACGTCCTGTCTTCAAGAACTGAACCATGAGCTCCCTGTTCGGAATACTCTGCCTCCTCTCGGCTCTTGCAAGTAAGTCTTTGGAAACATTGTCTTTTCCTATTTAGTTGCTTTATTTGTTGTGGATTTATTCATATTATTGTTAATGATACCAGTCATCTGTAGGACAGATCTTACCTTTCTCCTGCTCACTGTGAGAGCCGAGCTATTGAACATCATTCTCAGACGTCGTTGATCTCATTAACAATACAAAAGAAAAAACAAATGTTGGCAAATAGTGTAATAAGTAGCCATTATGCTGACTGTGTGATATCTTCTTTAGGTTACTCTTACTCTTGTGAACGAGGTCTTTCTATAGGCTCGCAATGCTCAGGCAACAAAATCACTTGCCCATCAGGAGAGGAGTGTGGATCCTCACACACAGAAGGCAGTACTGGTGAGTAATATGTCCCGCAAGGCTCTGTTCTGGTGCAGCAAACCCCTGAGGACAGACAAAGTGGAGAATGGGAGTGGTAGTGGCTCTGACTAAATGATGATTGATGCTTAAAAAACAACATAGAGAAAACCAACCCTGTCACTGTACTTGTCAATCACAGTTAATAGCTTCACACTTTCTTCCCTGTCTTTCTACCTTCACTCCTAAGCCCATATCACCTCTTGTAGCCTCCACAAACATTTCTCATATTTGCTCCTTCCTCAATTCCAAATCATCTAAAGTGCTAGTGCATGTCCTCATCATCTCCCAGCTAGGGAACCTGACCTCCTTAGTGGACCGCCCCCTTAACTGTGACCTCCACAACACTCTGCTCCCTTAACAGTGTCAGTGCCCTGCCCCTTTAAAGGTGACAGTAAAGAAAAATTGTTGGTTTGTTATGTGAACGTGGTGTAAAACTGTGTGTCTGTCAAGACTGAAGGATCTGCAAGCTTCTATTGGCTGATAAGGGTCATGTGGCCATGTGTATGGCAGTTGGGATATGAGCGAAAGATCTGTGGGCTTCTATTGGCTAATGCAGGTCATGTGGTGGTGCCATAGTTGCATTTTTATGTAGAATATCTTAGGAACAGTACATCCTAGAGAGCTGAGACACGGTCTAAAACCTTCCCAGAGACCTGATGTACTTATGTGCCAAATTTGGTGCCGATAGGTCAAGTCGTTTGGCCGTGTGTAACGAACAGACAGACATAAATTCATTTTTATATATATGTATATAAGAGATTGCGACTGGCTTGGTACTGTCTGAGTCCAGCACTGTCACAGAAAAAAGTGGTCTAAAATGGCAGAAAATGCTCAAAAACCCCAATGCTGTAGCGCATTTATGACCGGGGGAGCAAATCCCGCACATGTGGCCCGCTGCTGAACGTAATCCACAGCAAAAATGCATACAATGGAGGATGCCGGCAGCGGACCACATGTACCACAAAGACATCCTACACAGGATAACCAAGTGTGCGGATGTGACAAACTATAATACAAAAATTCACAGAAAATGGTGCACTACGACCGTGAATGCAATTGACAATATATGGCTAACCCTCACACTAATGTTAAAATGAGACTTTTGCCAATATATCCTTATATCAAGAACATACCGGAGCCTGAGCACCGCGTTAAGGTATCTCAGTTGGCACGGAACTAACGCTCACCCTATTATGGTATAGGTAATTGCAGATAGGGGCATGAAGTCCCCTATCTGCAATTGAAGATTTGCTCCCCAGTCATAAATGCGCAACAGCATTTGGGGTTTTTGAGCATTTTCTGCCATTTTAGACTTTTTTTCTGTGACTGTGTTTGGACATTTATACCTGGAGGTGTGGCAACTCCAGGTTGAATGTGCCTTGATTTGACTAATGGGTAACATTCAGGTGCACCTGTGCAGCTTGGGTCACATGACGTCAGGGTTAAGAGGGACTCACAGCCTCCGCCCCCCTCCCAAAAAACAGACGTAAAAAAAAGGAACATGTTCTGTCTTGTGCGTTTTTAACTGACCGACTGCCCCCCATACAATTGAATGGGTCTGTTTTTAACGTCCATTTCTCAGAAAGGCATTAGTGAATAAAACATCCAGTAAAAATGTCTGTTGTGTGCATGTAGCCTAACTGTGTTATCCTGCTGCTCGCTGTGCTGTCCTGAAGAAATATGAGTGTCCCCATAGAGCTCCTCAAAGTCCCACCAATTGTAATTCCCTTCTAGAATGCCCTCATTAGTAATACTGCCCCTACAGTTCCCCAGCAGTGATAATGCTCCCCAACAGTGCCCCCATTAGTAGAAGAGCCCTCCAGTATTAATAATGCCCTCACAGAGCCTCCAGTAGAAATAAGGCCCCCTATTGTTCCCCAAGTGGTAATAACGTTCTCTACAGACCCCTCAGTAGTAATAAGGCCCCCATAGTGCTCTTAGTAGAAATAAGGCGGATCCATATGTCCCCCCTATAGAGCCCCCAGTAGTAATAAGAACGTCAATGTCCCCTGGATTTATAATACCTCTACAGTCCCCCCTGCAGTGCCGCCAGTATTTATATTGCCCTCTACTGTTATATAATGCTCTGCCTGAAGTGCCCCATTATTTATACTCCTCCCTGTATGCCCTCAGAAATCCTCAGCCCTCCACATACAGCCCCCATGTAAATAATAATATTCTCCCTCCCTCTGCGGTCCCATGTAAATGACATGACACCATCTCTCCAAAATACAGTCCCATGTAAACATTGCCATGCCCCTGCCACCTCCAACATTCAGTCCCATTTAAATAACATCACCCCCTCCCACTCCAACATACAGTGCCATGTAAATAACACCCCTTCCTTCAGCCCTAATAACCACAACTCCCAGCATTGCTCTCCCTCTCAATTACCTTTTCTCATGCTGCAGACTTCATCACAGCTTCTTCCCCAACTTCTCTTCACTCCTCAGCACTATCCACTCCTGCACTGGTCACATGACATCATCGAAGGTCCTTCTCAACAACATCCTATTACACTGGTCACATGGACTGTGATGTCATCACAGGTCCTTGAGCTTTTCCAGTGCATTAGATTCAATTGTATTGCCGTCCTGAGGATAGCAATACAGTTATATCTAATAGGCAGGCAAGACATTCGGGGGCCTGGAAGAAAAGATCAGGGGCCCAGGCCTCGAATGTTTTAGCGTAGCAACGCCCCTGCCACCAACACAGCTATTCATGGGGTCCCCCAGTCTCCCCTTGAACTTCATTCTCAGGTTAGTCCAAAGGCTGACTGCTCTCACACAAGTCATTAACAGAGAGACTCTATTAACTATCTGCCAGAGTGTGGTTGTGTGGGATGGGGGGGGCTTCTTCTTAGGAAAAAAACAATGTGCCTCACTAGGAGGGGGCAGTAAAGACAGAGAAGGTACCATTAATGGGCTTTTCTGGGGCTGCAAGGAGGAGGAGCAGAAGAAATGCTGTGACCCCTGGCTTCAAGGCACTGTGTCAGACTCCTCTTTGTCCTCAGTAATAATGTTGCACCTTTCAGAAGGCAATGAGAACTGTGGCCTTCTGCTGCTGGCTAGATGGCTATTGCTGCTATTACCCATATTCTAGCTTTGGGAGGACACGGCCTGGCCCTGGGCTTTTTGTTTGGAACCCTTCCGTATTCCATACACTTGACTTACTATACACGGTCACTCAAAGTTTAGAATGGTATGCAAGTCTGTTTTCGGAAACTTAAAGGGGTATTCCCATCTCACAAATGTAGTTTGTATAGTTAGATATAGCCATACCAGTATTATTACTAATAGAATGTATTTATATAAAATGTACCGTTTAGAAGATTTGCCTATTTGTATATCCATTGTCCCACACACATCAGTCAGGCCGTTGCCCCTAGTTACGACCACCGCAGCCATGTAGTAGTGGTGGTCAGCTTGCTCCTTTTCAAACCCGCTCTGAGATAACTGCTGTATTGTGAACACACATTGCATGAGCATGAGGAGACACATCTTAGGGTACTTTCACATCTGCGTTTTGGACGCTACCAGTACAAAACACAATGGTCAGGATCCGTCCAAAACGCAGACTTTATAAACAGATCCTGCTCCATAGAGATGAATTGATCTTGGAACAGGATCTGTTTCTCTGTGTTTTGGAAGCGCAGACAAAAATGTTACAACCCTAAGATGTGTCTCCGCATGTTCATGTAATGTGTGTTCACAGTACAGCAGTTACCTCAGAGCGGGTTTGAACAAGAGCAAGCCGATCACCACTACTACATGGCCGCGGTGGTCGTAACCAGGGGCAACGGCCTGACTGATGTGTGTGGGACAATGGAAATACAAATAGGGAAATCTTCTAAACGGTACATTTTATATAAATACATTCTATTAGTAATAATACTGGTATGGCTATATCTAACTATACAAACTACATTTGTGAGATGGGAAAACCCCTTTAAAGACAGAGAGGCACAATTAAATTTCCTACACTTTCTACAAACACAATGAATAAACTGTTATTGTTAATTAATAGAGATGAGCGAGTAGTGAAATATTCGAAAGTTCGAAATTCGATTCGAATAGACTGCGAAATTCGACTATTCGACCGGATATCGAATCCCATTAAAGTCTATGGGGAAAAAATGCTCGCCACTTGGAAATCTCAATTCGACCACTTGGAGGTCACCAAGTCCACCCTGGAACCTCAGAAAAGGATGCCAACACTGCTGGAATGCAACTGGGACAGCAGGGGAAGCATGTCTGGGTGCATATAACGCGCCCAAGTCGCACTATTACGCCACTATCACAGCCTCTCAACAATACACTCCAAACACAATCTAACCTCTCTGTAAAGTGAGACCATACAAGGAAACCTTCTTTCCTCTACATTGCCATGGACCCCAAGCCAAACTAGACAAAAGAAGATAAAATTCTGCACCCCTTAAATCACGTTGCCTATGACAACCACAAGTGGCATAAGCAAAGGGGAAAGCAAATAGACCCCACCCCTAATTGTCATTGTGTGTGTGAGATGTGGTCAGACATGTCTTCTTTAAAATGTAAAAACAACTCAAACACATGCAGAACCCTAAAATGCCCAAATGTTGGCGCTTGAGATGTCAGTGACCCGACCTGGCCCAGTGTCATGTTAGCAGGTAAAGCAGTGGGGATGTTGAGGATGCGTAGGAACCGAAAAGGCAGGAAGAGGCGTGGGCTGGCCAGAGGCTCATGGAAATTTTGTGGCGGCCCAAGAGGTGACACCTTTAAAAATTATGTGAGGCCCAAGAGGTGAGACCTCTTAAAAATTATGTGGAGGCCCAAGAGGTGAGACCTCTTAAAAAGGCCCAAGAGGTTAAAATTATGTGGAGGCCCAAGAGGTGAGACCTCTTAAAAATTATGTGGAGGCCCAAGAGGTGAGACCTCTTAAACATTTTGGGAGGCCCAAGAGGTGAGACCTCTTAAAAATTATGTGGAGGCCCAAGAGGTGAGACCTGTTAAGATTTTTGTGGAGCCCAAGAGGTGAGACTATTAAAAATTATGTGGAGGCCCAAGAGGAAGACTGTTAAAGATTTTGTGGAGGCCCAAGAGGTGAGACCTGTTAAAAATTATGTGGAGGCCCAAGAGGTGAGACCTCTTAAACATTATGTGGAGGCCCAAGAGGTGAGACCTTTAAAATTATGTGGAGGCCCAAGAGGTGAGACCTGTTAAAGATTTTTGTGGAGCCCAAGAGGTGAGACGTATTAAAAATTATGTGGAGGCCCAAGAGGGGAGACCTGTTAAAGATTTTGTGGAGGCCCAAGAGGTGAGACGTATTAAAAATTATGTGGAGGCCCAAGAGGGAGACCCGTTAAAAATTATGTGGAGGCCCAAGAGGTTAGACGTATTAAAAATTATGTGGAGGCCCAAGAGACCTCTTAAAAATTATGTGG
>ONZH01015915.1:0-70700 GCA_900303285.1 Rhinella marina
TGTAGGTCGTCCCTGGTATGCATGCACAGACGCCTCTGTCAGACGCATCCTCTCATTCTGTTTATATAACTTTGATCTAACGCGTTTTGCGTCTGCCAAGCGCTGTTTTTGTTTTCTGATCGTTTTCAGCTAAAACTTTATATATTTTTGGGGCAGATTAAGGAAACCGTTCCCTTCACCTTCAGGTCCGCTTATGGAGGCCAGAAGAATACCGCACCACAGGGCCATCCTACCTGAGGCAGGTGTCAGAGAAGCAGGAGTCTGGACCACCAGGTGGCGGATTAATGGATGTCTATATTTGACCTGTGGGGGTGATGATGACCACGCCGGCGGTGATGGCGCCTCGTTCTACAGCTTTGTGTCCTCAGGTGGTGGTGGCTGACAGACGACACACTCCGCCGCGTCCTCATGAGCTCCCCTATTAATTCTCTTCTCTTAGATGATATTATTTCCATGCTTCAAATCACTAATTAATCTGCTCGGCGGGACGCACCGGGGGAGACGCCGGCTGATTGCTACAAACGAATTTTTAAAGATTTCAATTAATTCAGCCTCCACATCACACGTCCCTGCTGCTTATCCCGTGTCCCCGCTACGAGGTGCCACGTCTCCACAGCATCCCGTTGTCCAAAGCTTAGGATCCAGGGCATTACTAGAACCATAATGTCGGATACTCCACAGGACCTCCACCACATTACCACTACTACAGGACCTCCACCACATTACCACTACTACAGGACCTCCACCACATTACCACTACTACAGGACCTCCACCACATTACCACTACTACAGGACCTCCACCACATTACCGACTACTTACAGGACCTCCACCACATTACCACTACTACCAGGACCTCCACCACATTACCACTACGACAGGACCTCCACCACATTACCACTACTACAGGACCTCCACCACATTACCAGTAACAGAGGTCCGCCACCACATTACTACTGCGACAGGACCTCCACCACATTACTACTGCGACAAGTAACCCTCCGCCACATTACTACTGCCCACAGGACCTCCACCACATTACTATGCCACAGGAGCCACCACCACGTACTACTGGCGACAGGAACCTCGCACCCACATTAACTACTGCCACAGGGCCACCACCACGTTATTACTGCTGACCAGGACCTCCACCACCATTACCGACTACCACAGCGAACCTCTACCCACATTACCACTCCACAGGACCTCCACATTCCCCAATGCCACAGGGCCACCCCCACATTATCACCTACTCCCAGGGACAACCACCACATTACCACTAACAGAGGGTCCGCCCACCACATTACTATTGCAACAGGACCAGCAACATATTACTACTGCAACAGAGCCACCACCACACTTACAACTACCACAGGACTCCACATTACCAATGCCACAGGACCACCCCCACATTATCACTACTACAGGACAACCACCACATTACCACTAACAGAGGTCCGCCACCACATTACTATTGCAACAGGACCACCACCATATTACTACTGCAACAGAGCCACCACCACATTACAACTACCACAGGACCACCACATTACCAATGCCACAGGACCACCCCCACATTATCACTACTACAGGACCACCACCACATTACTACTGTGACAAAGCCACCACCTCATTATAACTACCAGAGGACAACTACCATATTACCACTGTCACAGGACCTCCACCACATTAATACTATTACAGAGCCACCAGCACATTAACACTAACAGAGGACCGCTAACCAAATTACTACTACCACAGGGCCACCACCACAATACCAATACCAAAGAACCACAACCGCATTTACCACTGCCACAGGACTACAACCACATTAACACTGCCACAGGACTACAACCACATTAACACTGCCACATGGACACCACATTACTACCAAAGGGACAACATATTGTCACTACCAGAGGACCACAAGCACATTACAAATACCAGAGAAGAGGACCACCATCATATTACCACTGTCACAGGACCAACACTTTACAACTGTCACAGGACCACCACATTACCAATTTCACAGAGCCACAACCACATTAAAACTGGACCACACATTACAACTTCCATAAGACCTGTATATTAACTACTTCAACAGTGACACAATCACAATACCACTGCCACAGGACCACCACCACATTACTACTGCCACAGAACCACAAGCCAAATTGCTACTGACCACAGTGCCGCCGCCTCCAGCCCTCAGGGTATAGTCATAGCAGCCGAGACTGAGACAACAGAAAACACAAGGGGAGGAAATGTCCTCCAAACCGCATGCTGGAAATACCCGGCAGGAGTCCACAGCAGGAGGGGGACTGTGCCACTGCTGTGTCCATCTCACAGAGGACTGTCTACACTGATACACTGTAACAAACTCTCAGCTGTGTGAGGTCAGAAGGGAATTTCAGCCTCTGAATGCAAATCATAAATGTTCCCATTCACTGACAGGAAGCAGAGATCTTGAAAATGGCGAGGAAGTGAAATACAAAGTCCTTTACAAAGTGTCCGGACTTCTCTCTATACAATCTGTAATCCTTAGTGGACGACCTCTCAGCAATGGCTATTATTTAGAAGGGGTCACATACTTATCGTCTGTAGCACACACACAGAAGATGGAGCAGCAGCAGCAGCAGGGGGCTTGGCTTTCTAGGAGCAGTCACTGGGGGGTCTCATCCCTCCCTCCTCCACCACCACAGGCCCTCCGGCGATGACATCTCAGGAGCCTGAACTATGTCCTGTGAAAGCCATCCACTGGTCAGCACCCAGCTTTCCCAGGAACAGATAGAATAGAATGACCTAGAAGGACCTTCAGTCCTGAGATTGAAAAAAGCAGGCCTGTCCATTCCAGTGATCCCAGACCTTCATCACCACTAGAACGATCCTCACAGTGCAGGATTTGTGCGGGGGCGAAGTCTGGAGTAAGATGATACCACCCACGAGGAGTCATCTTCCAACAAAGCGATCCCTGATTCACCAGAAAACTATGGCTGCACAGATAACTTTCTTGCTCACAGTGCAAGATTTGTCCGGGGGCGGAGCCTGGATCAGGATACCACCCATGAGGAGTCATCTCCCAACAAAGCAATCCCTGATTCACCATGGCTGCACAGATAAGATTTGTGCGGGGGCGGAGTCTGGATCAAGATGACACCACCCATGAGGAGTTATCTCCCAACAAAGCAATCCCTGATTCACCATGGCTGCACAGATACAAGTGAACAGTACAAGCTTTCTCCCCCAAAATGTATCCTCAAGGCTTTGGGATCCTGGATCACCCTGGGTGGATCCCTGCAGGATCTCATGACCCATAAATCTATGGACACGGCCAGGTGGTGAGGTCCAAGATGCCGCTATCATCTCTACGTCCTACACTTTTATACCTTAGTTTCACTCTTGTCCACCAGAGGGTCCAAGTAATAGGGGTTCCTGTACAGTTGGGGACCACCACGTGGCTGACAACCTGTGCATCTTCTGAATTGACTGACACCTCCTCCAATCAGAAGAGCTCTACTGGGACCCCCCCCTTCATCTGCCCGTATGATAGGTATCTGAGGGCTCGTCTGGGGGTACTTCCAAGGACCATGTGGATGTCTGTAAGGGGTCAAGTGCTACATAGAATCCTTCTAACGGATTAACCCTTTAAATGGGTCTCATGCTGAATCAGTTACATTGTATCAATAATTAATGTGATACACTTATCAGATGACGGATATGATCCCCCCTCCCCCCACATAATGCGCTGGCTCAACGAAACCGCCACCTCCGACTAAACCTGATGATGGTGGGAGAGCAGGTCCCTCAGCAGGCGGTGGGATGAGGTCACCTCCGGGGTATAGCAGTCCTGGTGGAGTTCCTGGGGCAGTGCAGGTGGAGCAGACTTCAGTGAACCTTCCTGATGCTGATACGTTGTATCCTACTAGTTACAATAGCATGCTGGGACTTGTAGTCTCTACCATGGCATATTATGGTTTGGATCCCCTTTACAATGGCATGTTGGGGTTTGTAGTCTCTAACATAGCATGTTGGGGTTTGTAGTCTCTAAAATAGCATGTTGGGGTTTGTAGTCCTTTTACCAGGGCATGCCAGGGCTTGTAGTCTACCTCTCCCAAACTGGGACAGGGACCGATATGACAATTTACTACAAGATAACGCAGATGTGGGAGGACATGCTGGGAGTAGTAGTCTCTTTCTACCACTACAATAACTACAATATAGCAAAGGATACCTCAGATCTGTCAGAAGACACTGAGAGTTGTAGTGCTGCAATAAAATCATGAAACATGAAAATCGGTACTTACGAATCAGCGCGGTGCGGTTTTGTGATGCCAGGAGGAGAGTGAGGGAGCGTGCCCCCCGGTGCAGACCCAGTGCCCGAGCTGGAAGCCTGAGACTGAGGAGGCAAATGGGAGAGTGCGCTCCTTTAATCCCCCGCTCCGAACATGATTGATGAATTCTTTCATAGGCCATCTGAATGGAAATGAGTGTGTAAGGAGATTAGAGGCATGTGACCCTCCTGGAGGGGCGAGGAATGTACCCGGGTGACAGCTCCTCACCATGAATAGGGCAGCCCAACATTCCTGAGAACAACAGCGCATGTAGCAGAGCTGAGCATGTATCTGACTCAACAAAGGGAGGCATCATTATGTAGAGTTACATAGGACTGCAGGTGACATCTACTACGTTAACTGTACTCACAGAGTTATCACTGTGTTATCGGGTTACATAGGACAGTTATCCTGTGTTATCTGTGGTGTTACATAGGACTGCAGGTGACATCTACTACATTATCTGTACTCAGAGAGTTATCACTGTGTTATCTGTGGTGTTACATAGGACTGCAGGTGACATCTACTACGTTAACTGTACTCCAGAGAGTTTATCACTGTGCTATCATGTGGTGTTACCATAGGACTGCCAGGTGAATCTATACATTAATCTGTATCAGAGAGTCATCAACTACTACGTGTTATGTGGTGGTTACATAGGATGGCAGGTGATCTACTACATATCTGTACTCAGAAGTTCCTGTGTTTATCTGTGAGTGTGTAACGTAGGATTGCAGGTGAACATTACAACATTATCTGTACTCAGAGAGTTATCACCTGTGTAATCTGTGGTGTTACATAGGAACTGCAGGGTGACATCTTACTACAATTATCTGTAACTACAGTAGAGTCATCACTGTGTTATCTGTGGCGTTACATTAGGACTGCAGGTGACATCTACTACATTATCATGTACTCAGAGAGTTATCACTGTGTTATCTGTGGTGTTACATAGGACTGCAGGTGATCATCTACTACATTATCTGTACTCAGAGAGTTATCACTGTGTTATCTGTGGTGTTACATAGGACTGCAGGTGACATCTACTACCATTATCTGTACTCAGAGAGTTTATCACTGTGTTATCTGTGGTGTTACATAGGACTGCAGGTGACATCTACTACATTATCTGTACTCAGAGAGTTATCACTGTGTTATCTGTGGTGTTACATAGGACTGCAGGTGACATCTACTACATTATCTGTACTCAGAGAGTTATCACTGTGTTATCTGTGGTGTTACATAGGACTGCAGGTGACATCTACTACATTATCTGTACTCAGAGAGTTATCACTGTGTTATCTGTGTGTTACATAGGACTGCAGGTGACATCTACTACATTATCTGTACTCAGAGAGTTATCACTGTGTTATCTTGTGGTGTTACATAGGACTGCAGGTGACATCTACTACATTATCTGTACTCAGAGAGTTATCACTGTGTTATCTGTGGTGTTACATAGGACTGCAGGAGACATCTACTACATTATCTGTACTCAGAGAGTTATCACTGTGTTATCTGTGGTGTTACATAGGACTGCAGGTGACATCTACACATTATCTGTACTCAGAGAGTTATCACTGTGTTATCTGTGGTGTTACATAGGACTGCAGGTGACATCTACTACATTATCTGTACTCAGAGAGTTATCACTGTGTTATCTGTGGTGTTACATAGGACTGCAGGTGACATCTACTACATTATCTGTACTCAGAGAGTTATCACTGTGTTATCTGTGGTGTTACATAGGACTGCAGGTGACATCTACCACATTATCTTGTACTCAGAGAGTTATCACTGTGTTATCTGTGGTGTTACATAGGACTGCAGGTGACATCTACTACATTATCTGTACTCAGAGAGATAATCACTGTGTTATCTGTGGTGTTACATAGGACTGCAGGTGACATTACTACATTATCTGTACTCAGAGAGTTATCACTGGTGTTATCTGTGGTGTTACATAGGACTGCAGGTGACATCTACTACATTATCTGTACTCAGAGAGTTATCAACTGGTGTTATCTGTGGTGTTACATAGGACTGCATGGTGACATCTACTACATTATCTGTACTCAGAGAGATATCACTGTGTTATCTGTGGTGTTACATAGGACTGCAGGTGACATCTACTACATTATCTGTACTCAGAGAGTTATCACTGTGTTATCTGTGGTGTTACATAGGACTGCAGGTGACATCTACTACATTATCTGTACTCAGAGAGTTATCACTGTGTTATCTGTGGTGTTACATAGGACTGCAGGTGACATCTACTACATTATCTGTACTCAGAGAGTTATCACTGTGTTATCTGTGGTGTTACATAGGACTGCAGGTGACATCTACTACATTATCTGTACTCAGAGAGTTATCACTGTGTTATCTGTGGTGTTACATAGGACTGCAGGTGACATCTACTACATTATCTGTACTCAGAGAGTTATCACTGTGTTATCTGTGGTGTTACATAGGACTGCAGGTGACATCTACTACATTATCTGTACTCAGAGAGTTATCACTGTGTTATCTGTGGTGTTACATAGGACTGCAGGTGACATCTACTACATATCTGTACTCAGAGAGTTATCACTGTGTTATCTGTGGTGTTACATAGGACTGCAGGTGACATCTACTACATTATCTGTACTCAGAGCTATCACTGTGTTATCTGTGGTGTACATAGGACTGCAGGTGACATCTACTACATTATCTGTACTCAGAGAGTTATCACTGTGTTATCTGTGGTGTTACATAGGACTGCAGGTGACATCTACTACATTATCTGTACTCAGAGAGTTATCACTGTGTTATCCTGTGGTGTTACATAGGACTGCAGGTGACATCTACTACATTATCTGTACTCAGAGAGTTATCACTGTGTTATCTGTGGTGTTACATAGGACTGCAGGTGACATCTACTACATTATCTGTACTCAGAGAGTTATCACTGTGTTATCTGTGGTGTTACATAGGACTGCAGGTGACATCTACTACATTATCTGTACTCAGAGAGTTATCACTGTGTTATCTGTGGTGTTACATAGGACTGCAGGTGACATCTACTACATTATCTGTACTCAGAGAGTTATCACTGTGTTATCTGTGGTGTTACATAGGACTGCAGGTGACATCTACTACATTATCTGTACTCAGAGAGTTATCACTGTGTTATCTGTGGTGTTACATAGGACTGCAGGTGACATCTACTACATTATCTGTACTCAGAGAATTATCACTGTGTTATCTGTGGTGTTACATAGGACTGCAGGTGACATCTACTACATTATATGTACCCAGAGAGTCATCACTGTGTTATCTGTGGTGTTACATAGGACTGCAGGTGACATCTACTGCATTATCTGTTATATTATAGCCTGGGACCATCCCCCCACCTGTCGGTAGAGCGACATATTTATTGTATTCATCTTCGGTACTAGATATTATGTTGTTTTGTCCGTATCCAGTCTGTAATACAATGTTTAATGTCTTTGTGTTTTTCCCTAATAAAAGATAAATTGGTTTTATTTTTGGATCTGCAGCTTCTATACGGTGTACTCCGCAGTATTGTGAGGGGGCCGCCTCTCTTACTATTCAGTCCGTGGAATGAGGTCAATTCATAGAGGGATACACGGCCGGGTGAATGCTGGAGAAGGAGGCTGATAGCACTCAACTCTCTCTGCGTCCTCAGGATGAGGACATGCTGTGCCTGCTCCACCCAACTCCAACCAGATCCACCTGCTCCAAACATAACTGCTCCATCCAACTCCAACCAGATCTACAACTACAAGGACACCTGCTCCACCCAAATCCAACCAGATCTACAACTACAAGGACACCTGCTCCACCCAAATCCAACCAGATCTACAACTACAAGGACACCTGCTCCACCCAACTCCAACCAGATCTACAAATACAAGGACACCTGCTCCACCCAAATCCAACCAGATCTACAACTACAAGGACACCTGCTCCATCCAAATCCAACCAGATCTACAACTACAAGGACACCTGCTCCATCCAAATCCAACCAGATCTACAACTACAAGGACACCTGCTCCATCCAACTCCAACCAGATCTACAAATATAAGGACCCCTGCTCCACCCAAATCCAACCAGATCTACAAATACAAGGACCCCTGCTCCACCCAACTTCAACCAGATCCACCTGCTCCAAACATAATTGCTCCATCCAACTCCAATCAGATCTATGACTACAAGGACCCCTGCTCCACCCATATCCAACCAGATCCACCAACTCCTAACATACAGTACCTGCTCCACCAGATTCCAACCAGATCCACCTCCTCCACCGGACCCATGGGACAAATGCCAAAGTCCGGGACTGTCCCACCAGATCTAGGACAGTTGGGAGGCATGCCTCAGGGAACATTTATGGTAGACCCCATAGCAAGGATGAAGATAGGGCCCCTTTCTGAAGATTCTTCACACCTGCACACTACTAACCATCCGGGGCAGAGGGTCCAGGTGCGATGGACGGGTGACTGTACGATGTGTCCATAACAACTGCTGCCCTCTAAGTCTAGTTTCCCGTCTCGGCTCATTGTAGTCTCCAGAGACGCGGTTAATGCCTGTGATAAATATTTAACCGGCATTTAGTTGTGAAGACATCAGTCGCTCACCTCAGAGGGGCCATGATTAATGGGGGAGAGATGATGGGAGTATCATCTCTGTCTTGGTGATCCAAGAAATTGTCACCATGGAGGAGAGCAAGATCAATGAGAACATGAGAAGAACACACAAACCACGCAGACGGGATGCAGGGACGACCTCGGGACCACGGTGCTGCACACTGCAGGTGTCCACAAGATTTGGTACAATGTGGCAGTGTTGTATCAGCTGAATCTGTCCAGAGATTGGATGTACCGCACAAGAGTCCTGCCCTCTCCATGATCTGTCTGAACACGTGTCTACGAGTCATGAATGACCCTCTATTGATTGGGCTTTGATAGCTCTGCCTGCAGTCAGGAGACCCGTTCTGTGATGTCATCAGTGAGCGTTCAGAGGAATGAGACTTCATGAAAACCAACCAAATAAATGTCTCAGTGGATGTCTATTCCTCAGGAATGCAAAACTGAACATATACATATCACCTGGACACCACAGGGCCACTGAGATACCTGCCACATACAGCTAAGTACAACCACAGATATACCAGCCACCCCAGGAACGGTACAACCACTAAGATACCAGTCATCCCAGGTACAGGTACTGTATATTTGGAGTTGGTGGATCTGACTGGAGTCAATTGCAGCAGGTATTATATGTTTGGAGTAGGTGGATCTGGATGGACTTGGGTGGAGCAGGAATGCTTGTAGTTGTGGATCTGGTTGGAATTGGTTGTAGTTGGATTAAGCAGGTATTTTTGGAGTTGGTAGATCTGGCTGGAATCGGTTGGAGTTGGATG
This sequence comes from Rhinella marina, assembly GCA_900303285.1. Lineage (NCBI taxonomy): Eukaryota > Metazoa > Chordata > Amphibia > Anura > Bufonidae > Rhinella > Rhinella marina. The sequence continues at coordinate 9,760 of ONZH01015915.1, forward strand.
GAGCAGTTAGTTTGGAAGTTGGTTTGTTGGTGGTGGACTGGTTGGAGTCGGGTGAGCAGGTACTGTATGTTTGGGGTGGTGGATCTGTTGGAGTCGGGTGGAGCAGGTACTGAGTTTGGGGTACGAACTGACTGGATTGGGTGGAGCAGTACTGTATGTTTGGGGTAGGTGGATTGGTTGGGTCGGTGGAGCAGGGTACTACTGTATGTTTGGGGTAGATGGATCTGGAGTCGGGTGGAGCAGGTACTGAGTTTGGGGTAGGTGGATCTGGTTGGATCGGGTGGAGCAGGTACTGTATGTTTGGGGTAGGTGGTATGTCGGGTGGAGCAGGTACTGTATGTTTGGGGAGCTAGGAAACCTGGAGCAGGTACTGTATTGGGGTAGGTGGAATCTGGGTGGAGTCGGGTGGAGCAGGTACTGTATGTTTGGGGTAAGTGGATCTGGTTGCAGTCGGGTGGAGCAGTATGTATGTTTGGGGTAGGTGATCTGGTTGGAGGTCGGTGGAGGCAGGTACTGTATGTTTGGGTGTGGATCTGGTTGCAGTCGGGTGAGAGGTACTGTATTTTGGGGTTAGGTGGATCTGGGTTGCAGTCGGGTGGAGCGGTACAGTATGTATGTTTGGGGTAGCTTGGATCTGGTTGCAGTCGGGTGGAGCAGGTACTGTATGTTTGGGTAGGCGGATTCTGGTTGCGCAGGTGGAGCAGGTACTGTATGTTTGGGGTAGGTGGATCTTGGAGCGGGTGGAGCAGGTACTGTATGTTTGGGGGTAGGTGGAGTCTGGTTGCTGGAGCCGGGTGGAGAGGTACTGTAGTTGGGGTAGTGGATCTGGTTGCAGTCGGGTGGGAGCATGTAACTGTATGTTTGGGGTAGGTGGATCTCTGGTGGGCAGTCGGGTGGAGGCAGGTACTGTATGTTTGGGGTAGGTGATCTGTGCAGTCGGGTGGAGAGGTACTGTAATGTTTGGGGTAGGTGATCTGGTAGTCGGGTTTTGGAGCAGGTACTGTAGTTTGGGGTAGGTGGACGGTTGCAGTCGGGTGGAGGCAGGTACTTGTATGTTGGGGTAGGTGGATCTGGTTGGCAGTCGGGTGGAGCAGGTACTAGTATGTTGGGGTAGGTGGATTGGTTGCAAGTGGAGCAGACATTTATACATTTCTCCAGTTTCGTTATAATCACTTCTGTAATTACTGGATACTCATTACTCTCTGACGTGCTGCCACCGGCTCAGTAGAGGGCCCAGGGAACAATGCCAGGCTGCTGCCCATCGTCCTGCCATCAGGTCACATGACCTCTTCTTTATGGAAACTTCAGCTAATTATCCCAGAGAGATTTATGACGCCAAGAAGTGTAACTGAGCCGCGGCCGTAATCCTGGTGTTTAAACCGATTTCCACACCACAGCTGTGTGCGCAGTGCCCGCTGCTCTATGGGGGGAGGGTGCACGGCACGACTACTGGGGGGGATCTGCTGTATGGCTCCCACAGGGGATGTCACCCAGCTTCTCCAGCCTCTGAGCGGGCGACCACACTGTCACCTGGCACCCAGCTTTCCTGGAAACAGATAAAAATAAGAGGTGGCTAAGCCCCTCAATAAACCCCTAAAATCCCACAGGCTGGACCAGCAAGCCTAATGCCGAACTATCAGAATAAAGCCACACAATGCTGGACTATCAGAATAATGCTGTAGAATGCTGAATAATGACTATCAGAATAATGCTGGACTAGAATGCCGGACTATCAGAATAATGCTGTAGAATGCTGTAGGAGACCTATCAGAATAATCTGCTGTAGAATGCCTATCAGGACTATCAGACTAGAATGCACTATCAGAATAATGCTGTATGCTGAATAGAAATGCTGGACTATAGAATATACAGAATATAGAATGCTGTAGAATGCTGACTATCAGAAAATGCTGTAGAATGCTGGACTATCAGAATAATGCTGTATCAGAATAATGCTGTAGAATGCTGAGAATGACTATCAGAAATTGCTGGATGCTGATCAGAATAATGCTGAATGCTGGAATGCTGCGGACTATCAGAATAATGCTGTATAATGCTGTAGAATGCTGGACTATCAGAATAATAGATGCTGTAGAATGCTGGAATCAGAATAATGCTGTAGAATGCTGGACTATCAGAAATGCATGCTGTAGAATGCCGGACTATCAGAATAATGCTGTGTAGAATGCTGGACTATCAGAATAATGCTGTAGAATGCTGGACTGGATATCAGAATAATGCTGTAGAATGCTGACTATCAGAATAATGCTGAGATGCTGTAGAAATGCTATCAGACTGGAATGCTATCAGAATAATGCTGTAAGAATGCCGGGACTATCAGAATAATAATGCTGTAGAATGCTGGACTATCAGAATAATGCTGTAGAATGCTGGACTATCAGAATAATGCTGTAGAATGCTGACTATCAGCTGACTATCAGAATAATGCTGTAGAATGCACTATCAGAATAATGCTGCTAGAATGCCGGACTATCAGAAATAATGCTGTAGAAATGCCGGACTATCAGAAAATGCTGTAGAAGCTGGACTATCAGAATAATGCTGTATGAATGCTGGACTATGCTGTATGCTGGACAGAATAATGCTGTTAGAATGCTGGACTATCAGAACAATGCTGTAGAATGCTGGACTATCAGAATAATGTCACACGATGCTGGACTATCAGAATAATGCTGTAGAATGCCGGACTATCAGAATAATGCTGTAGAATGCCGGACTATCAGAATAATGCTGTAGAATGCCGGACTATCAGAATAATGCTGTAGAATGCTGGACTATCAGAATAATGCTGTAGAATGCCGGACTATCAGAATAATGCTGTAGAATGCTGGACTATATCAGAATGCTGGAATGCTGTAGAATGCCGACTATCAGAATAATTGCTGTAGAATGCTGGACTATCAGAACAATGCTGTAGAATGCTGGACTATCAGAATAATGTCACACGATGCTGGACTATCAGAACAATGCTGTAGAATGCCGGACTATCAGAACAATGCTGTAGAATGCCGGACTATCAGAACAATGCTGTAGAATGCCGGACTATCATTATAATGCTGTAGAATGCTGGACTATCAGAATAATGCTGTAGAATGCCGGACTATCAGAATAATGCTGTAGAATGCTGGACTATCAGAATAATGCTGTAGAATGCCGGACTATCAGAATAATGCTGTAGAATGCTGGACTATCAGAATAATGCTGTAGAATGCCGGACTATCAGAATAATGCTGTAGAATGCTGGACTATCAGAATAATGCTGTAGAATGCTGGACTATCAGAATAATGCTGTAGAATGCTGGACTATCAGTATAATGCTGTAGAATGCTGGACTATCAGTATAATGCTGTAGAATGCTGGACTATCAGTATAATGCTGTAGAATGCTGGACTATCAGAATAATGCTGTAGAATGCTGGACTATCAGTATAATGCTGTAGAATGCTGGACTATCAGTATAATGCTGTAGAATGCTGGACTATCAGAATAATGCTGTAGAATGCCGGACTATCAGAACAATGCTGTAGAATGCTGGACTATCAGATAATGCTGTAGAATGCTGGACTATCAGAACAATGCTGTAGAATGCTGGACTATCAGAATAATGTCACACGATGCTGGACTATCAGAATAATGCTGTAGAATGCCGGACTATCAGAATAATGCTGTAGAATGCCGGACTATCAGAATAATGCTGGACTATCAGAATAATGCAGAAGAATGCTGTTGTATTGGAATAATTGCCAGATTATCAGAATAAGGGCTCATGCACATAAACATATTTTTCTTCCGTTCCGTTTTTTTTACAGGTCCGTATGCGTAACCATTAATTTCTCCGTGTGCATTCTGTGTCCATATGTCTGCAAATAAATAGAACATGTTCTGTTCTTGTCTGTTTTGCGGACAATGACAGGCATTAATATAATGGATCGACAAAAAAAAAAAAAAGAGTCAACATGGATGTCGCACGGATGTCATCCGTTATTTTTTTTTTGCGGATCCATGTTTTGCGCAATACAAATTACATACGGTTATGTGCATGAGCCCTAACACTGCAATTAATTCAGTCGCTGTGTGAAAAGTTTGATTTTTTAGTACGAAACAAATAATGAGTTAATATTATAAAATACTGCGATCAGACCGATGACAGTGATCACAGAAATCAGACTAATCAGAGCGATCACATCCGTCACAGAAATCAGACCAATCAGAGCGATCACAGAAATCAGACTGATGACATTGATCTCAGAAATCAGACTGATCACATTGATCACAGAAACCAGATCGATCACAGAAATCAGACCGATCTCATAGATTGCAGAAATTAGACCATAAGACTGATCACATCGATCACAGAAATCAGACCGACCAGAGATCAGACTGATCATTGAAATCAGACCGATCAGAGCGATCTCATTGATCACAGAAATCAGACCAATCAGAGCGATCACATCGATCACAGAAATCAGACCGATCACATCGATCACAGAAATCAAACTGATCAGAGTGATTACACTGATCACAGAAATCAGACCAATCAGAGCGATCACATCGATCACAGAAATCAGACTGATTACATTGATCTCAGAAATCAGACTGATCAGAGCCATCACACCAATCACAGAAACCAGTCCAATGAGAGCGATCACATCGATCATAGAAATCAGAGCGATCACATTGATCACAGAAATCAGACTGATCACATCAATCACAGATATCAGACCGATCAGAGCGACCACATTGATCACAGAAATCAGACCGATCAGAGCGACCACATCGATCACAGATATCAGACCAATCAGATTGATCACAGAAATCAGAGCGATCACAGAAATCAGACCGATCAGAGCGATCACAGAAATCAGACCGATCAGAGTGATCATGGAAATCAGCCCGATCACAGAAATCAGACCAATCAGATCGATCACAGAAATCAGACCGATCAGAGCGACCACATCGATCACAGATATCAGACCGATCAGATTGATCACATCGATCACATAAATCAGAGCGATCAGAGAAATCAGACCGATCAGAGTGATCATGGAAATCAGACCGATCAGAGAAATCAGACCGATCAGAGCGATCACAGAAATCAGACCGATCGGAGCGATCACAGAAATCAGACCAATCAGATCGATCACAGATATCAGACCGATCAGTTTGATCACAGAAATCAGAGCGATCACAGAAATCAGACCAATCAGAGCGACCACATTGATCACAGAAATCAGACCGATCAGAGTGATCACATCAATAATGGAAATCAGACCGATCAGAGAAATCAGACTGATCAGATCGATCACAGAAATCAGACCAAAGAGCACAGTCGTATTTGTTAACATACTGGGCCATTTTTTTTTTTTACAAACCCTGGCTGCTCCGCCTTTTATATAATAAATAGAAGGGTTACGATGTTGTAATCATGTGACACCTCGGAGGTCACGTGACCGCCTACACCCGCCATACTGAGCGCCTGCCTGCAGATACATTGTTTACAATGTTGCCATGTGGTCCGGCCATGCCCCTTTTTACCAGTGTGCACTTAGTTTGGTGCACCTGATGGGGGTCATGACCTTACACATTAGTTACAATGTTGCCATCTTCTGGCCATGCCACAAAGGTGTGGTCACTGGGCGCCATTTCTGTTCAGCGCATGTCGCCGGCGTAACGAGCTGCTGACCTCGGACAGTGATACTGACTCGGCCACCATGATTCTTGACATCTTCACGCCGTTTTGGCGCTCACAGATTAACGGGCGGCAAATAGTTAACCGCAGACCGCGTGCGACCACATGGCGTCCCCCAGAGGCCGGGACCTGCCGACCGTGAACTTCCAGAAGCCTGAGGAGAGAGCGCTGGTTCCTCTGGCCCTTTAATGACTTTCAGATGTCGGCAGAGCGGGACGTTCGCCGCCTTCAAGGAGAAGGAAGCAAATACGGTTTCTTTACAATTTCACACCTCGGCCCCGGACCCCCTCAAATCACTGGGGAGCGGAGCGCTGCCTCCCGGCCGCACTTGTAAAACCGTCACAGAGAGAGAGCGCAACGGAGGAGGCGCTGGAAGGATGGAAGTCTGCGGGAACGAGCCTTAAAGCTACGGACACACAGGGGCGAGAATCACTGGCGCACATTAGATTCACTCTCCTCGCGTGTCGCCTGATACTTTATATTAGGATGTCGCATATATATATGGCGCCAATGTGTAACCTGGAATCACATCCTGCGGGTGCGACACGTGCCGCCTCTGCATGTAACTGGAGACAAGAGCGATGACATCACAACTCCTCTATAATACACGTATTATCCGCCGGGGGTCATCCTGTGTGACCGCGGAATCTCACCGTTACAATCCAGCGCGGATGTAAAGACGGTGGTAACGTGGAGCAGTGGACGCGATCAGGAGGGACTGGAGTCTGGAGTAAGCAGCTGTGTAAGCGGAGCCAGCGCTCTATCCGAAAGTGACGGTAACGCGTCCTGACAGCTCCGCGCACAAGCCAAACAAATAGAAGGATTTGCTACCACAGAAGATTTCAGCTTCAAACAAACCAATTCAAAACAGATCTCCCCGGCCCGGAAAATCCGACTCCTGCCAGAGGAGCGGCATGGGAAGAAGGATCCGAAAACCATGGATACAGCACGGAGGACAGAGAGATAGATAGATAATAGATAGATAATAGATAGATAGATAGATAGATAGATAGATAGATAGATAGATAGATAGATAGATAGATAGATAGATAGATAGATATGAGATAGATAGATAGATAGATGATATATTGGATAGAAGTGACCCCATAATGATCTCCCACCTAATCAGTATAATGGTCGGGGGCAGGGTGCACCAATGAGGGTCCCAGGAAAACCCATAAGGATGATTAAAGACACCGGAGACATTTACTAAATTACTTATTGACTTCTCACCAAGAGTTCAGCCAAAGTCTACAGAGCAGAATGTGTCTTCTATCTATCTATCTATCTATCTATCTATCTATCTATCTATCTAATATCTATCTATCTATCTATCTATCTATCTATCTATCTATATCTATCTATCTATCTATCTATCTATCTATCTATCTATCTATCTATCTATCTATCTATATCTATCTATATCTATCTATCTATCTATCTATCTATCTATCTATCTATCTATCTATATCTATCTATCTATCTATCTGTTATCTATCTATCTCATATCTATCTATCTCATATCTATCTATCTATCTATCTATTATCTATCTATCTATCTATCTATCTATCTATCTATCTATCTATCTATCTATCTATCTATCTATCTATCTATATCTATATCTATCTATCTATCTATCTATCTATCTATCTATCTAATCTATCTTATCTATCTATCTATCTATCTCTATCTATCTATCTATCTCACTATCTATTATCTATCTATTTATCTATTATTCTATTATCTATCTATCTATCATGTTATCTACTCATCTTCTATCTATCTCTATCTATCTATCTTATCTATCTATTATCTATTCTATCTATCTATCTAGTCTATTATCTATCTATCTATTCTACTATCTATCTATTTTATCTGCTATCTATCTATCTATCTATTATCTATCTATCTATCTCATATCTATCTATCTATCTATCTATCTATCTATCTATTATCTATCTATCTATCTATCTATCTATCTATCTATTTATCTGCTATCTATCTATCTATCTATTATCTATCTATCTATCTATCTCATATCTATCTATCTATCTATCCTTCCATCCAGGTTGACATCTTCTTACCTTTATGTGTGATGTTCCAGGGAGGTCATAGATGAGGTCGGAGATATTTCTCAGCTTCCTTCAGGTTCTTTATATCCTAAAGAGCAGAGAAGATGCAGAGACTTAGACGGAGGAGATGGAAGGACTCACAGGCAGAACATTATCAGATGTGTTCGGTACCAGAACATACAGATCCATCATGACAACTATGGGGAGGGATGAGAGATTTATCATGAGCCGTCCCAGGCGGAGGACCCAGAACAATCAGTCATCCGCAGGGACAGACAGAACCCGAGGGAGAAGAATGAGGTCCACTATGGAAAATAGGAGTAATAATCCGGCATAGAGCCTGACTCTGTTACTACAACCACCACTCTGCTGCTGCACTGAACATTACAGTATCCTCCACTCACATCCAGAGCTGCAGCCACATCTCAGGCTCAAGAAACTGATATATTGTAACAAACTGTCAGGATCTGTTGATATAGAGGACTGCCTAGACTGGATGCAATTGCAACAAAACTTCAGCTGTATGTACAGAAAAGACTGTTCCTTCCTTCTGACAGCAAGCAGAGCTCTCGACAATGGCCAGGAATGAAAGTCCCATCTACAAAACCATATCACTGTGAACACTTTACTTGTGGGCAATGTTAGTATCTGGGTGTGAGCAAGTATTTTCACATTCACTGACAGCAAGCTGAGATCTTGTCAACAGTAAGAAATGTAAGAATAGAGCGTCTATGAGAAAGCAGCAGAACAGTTAAGCCTTGACAACACTGGCCACTGGCCCTTTAAGATGCAGCATCAGCGCTCTGGACCCAGGGGTGCACCTAGCCTTTCTGCTGACTCAGGCAAAAACCGAAAGGCCCCCCCAATTTCTTAACTTAACCCCTTCCCTTCAGCCATGGCCCTTTGGCTGCCCCTTTATTGCCCCTACCTGGTGCTGCCTGAGGCGATCGCCTCACCTGGCCTCATTGGTGGTGCACCCCTGCCTGGACCCCCTGATGAGGTGGGCTCTATTTCTGGGGGAGATTTATGAAAAGAAATGCAAGCCCTGACTGGATCTTCAATTACTGGCTGCTATGGGTTCTGTGAGGAGGGAAGAACAGCTAGGGTTGGCCCCATTCTTGCCCCTAGTGTTGATCGCCCCTCATCGGGCAGAACGAACCCTAAACCCCCTCCTACCAGAGCTGGACTTTCCATGCTGTTCCTGAGGAGTGTGCTGGTCCAGTGCTGGTCCTGAGGAGTGTGCTGGTCCAGAGCTGGTCCTGACGAGTGTGCTGGTCCAGAGCTGGTCCTGACGAGTGTGCTGGTCCAGTGCTGGTCCTGAGGAGTAACCTGGTCCAGAGCTTGTGCTGATGAGTGTGCTGGTCCAGAGGTGGTCCTGAGGAGTAGGCTTGCTCAGATCTGGTCCTGATGAGTAAGATGGTCCAGTGCTGGTCCTGAGGAGTAAGCTGGTCCTGAGGAGTAAGCTGGTCCAGTGCTGGTCCTGGAGGAGTGTCTGGTCCAGTGCTGGTCCTGAGGAGTAAGCTGGTCCCTGAGGCTGAGTCTAGGAGTGTGCTGTCCTGAGGAGTGTGCTGGCTCCAGAGCTGGTCCCGAGGAGATGTGCTGGTCCAGTGCTGTTCCTGAGGAGTGTGCTGGTCCAGGAGTGTGCTGGTCCAGCTGTCCTGAGGAGTAGTCTGGTGCTGAGCTGGTTGCCTGAGGTGGATCCAGTGCAATCCTGAGGTCCTGGTTGCAGTGCTGGTCCTGAGGAGTAAGCTGGTCCAGAGCTGGTCCTGAAGAAGTGTGCTGGTCCAGTGCTGAGTAACCCTGAGAGTAGCTGAGTGTGCTGGTCCCGAGTGCGGTCCTGAGGAGTAAGCCTGGTCCAGAGCTGGTCCCGAGGTGTGCTGGTCAGGTGGTCCTGAGGGAGTAGGCTTGCTCAGATCTGGTCCTGATGAGTAAGATGGGTCCAGTGCTGGTCCTGAGGAGTGTGCTGTCCAGTGCTGGTCCTGAGGAGTGTACTGGTCCAGTGCTGGTCCTGAGGAGTAAGCTGGTCCTGAGGAGTGGCTGGTCCGAGCTAGTGCTGAAGGAAGCTGTGTAGTCCTGAGGAGTAAGCTGGTCCAGTGCTGTTCCAGAGAGGTGTGCTGGTCCAGAGCTGGCCCTGAGGAGTAAGCTGGTCCAGTGCTGGTCCTGAGGAGTGTGCTGGTCCAGAGCTGGTTCCTGAGGAGTAACCTGGTACTGAGGAGTAAGCTGGTCTAGTGCTGGTCCAGAGGAGTGAGCTGGTCCAGACCTGATCCTGAGGAGTAAGCTGGTCCAGTGCTGGTCCTGAGGAGTGTGCTGGTCCAGTTGCTGATCCTGAGGAGTAAGCTGGTCCAGTGCTGGTCTGGAGTGTGCTGGTCCTGAGGAGTAAGCTGTCCAGTGCGTCCTGAGAGTAAGCTGCCAGAGCTAGTCCTAAGGAGTGTGCTGGTCCTGAGGAGTAAGCTGGTCTAGTGCTGGTCCTGGGAGTGCTGGTTAGTGGGTCCTGAGGAGTGTGCTGGTCCAGAGCTGGTCCTGAGGAGTAAGATGGTCCAGTGCTGGTCCTGAGGAGTGTGCTGGTCCAGTGCTGGTCCTGAGGAGTGTGCTGGTCCTGAGGAGTGTGCTGGTCCAATGCTGGTCCTGAGGAGTGTGCTGGTCCAGTGCTGGTCCTGAGGAGTAACCTGGGCTCATGCTGGATGCTCCAGGGTCCTGGATCCTGTAAATGTATGCTGGGGTGTTGATATTAGGGGTACACTCATCTATTTCCCCGACTTACCATTATATCTCCTCGTACAACCACTTACCCACCAGACCTGAGCGACCAATCACAACCAATAACACTGCAGGCCTACATCAGGACAGGACACCGCCATGGGCACCTGCCCCAGCCCAGAACCCATGGCGGTGCCAGACCAGTTACAACCTGACATACTGTACTTTTCCCGGACTATTAACCAATTCCAGACTGATGTCCCGAGGGACTATTTTTACATAAATGCTGAAACCAGACGATTAAGGGCCAATTAACGGAATTTAACGGCATCGTTCTAGAAGGAACTGACTGGCAGCGGTAATGTGGCAGGTGGTGGCTGCCGGTCTATGGCGCCGCTCTGCCCTCCAGCATCGGGGCAGACAAGAACAGCTTAAGGGGGCAATAAGGCGGCAGGTCTGGAGTCTGTAGCCTTCAGATTCGTATAATTTGCGGTCGGATTGTCGGAACATCTGGACACAATTCTCCATTTATAATAAACTTATATGTGAGAATCCGGCATTAATTGGAAGGAGCAGATCCAGCCCGTTACATGGGGGGGGAGCGGCAGACAGGCCCCGGACCGGCCCCGGCAGGTGGACGCAATCCAATTATATAACCTGTTTACCAATTAAGTTTCTACGTGGCGCAGACGGCACAAGCGGGCAGAAAAATTATTTCCTAAATCATTCCTGGCACAGACGGCACCGAGCGCAATAAACAATTATTAATAAGGAGAAGAGTTTAACTCTTAACCTCCTGCAGAGCGGCCTCATAGCGTCACAGGAGATGCTTACCGCTACCGCCACTGTATTCTGAGGTGTGTCGGAGGAGATGTTCACCCCCGCCAACACATTCTGGGAGATGTCATACCGGCACAGTAGACCCTCACCGCTGCCACACGCTGAGGGATGTCATTATGTCCCAGTAGACACTCACCACCCGCAACGTGATCTGAGCTAAGTCATTATGTCACAGGAGATGCTCACTGCCGCCGCCACTATGTTCTGAGCGATGTCATACTGACACAGTAGACAATCACCACCGCCACCGTGATCTGAGGGATGTCATATCGTCACAGGAGATGCTTACTGCTGCTCAGACACTCTGAAGGATGTCATACCATTACAGAAGACGCTCAACGCCACCGCCACCATGTTCTGAGGGATGTCATACCGTCACAGTAGACCCTTGTCACCACCACCGTGATCTGAGGGATGTCTACACATTCTGGCAGATGTCATACCGTCACAGAAGACGCTCGCCGCCGCAACCATGTTCTGAAGGATGTCATACCATCACAGGAAATGTTCAACGCGGCTGTCACTATGTTCTCAGGAATGTCATATCGTCACAGGAGATGCTCACCACCGCCACCGTGCTCTGAGGGAAGTCATAATGTGACAGGAGATGCTCACCGCCACTGCCACTATATTCTGAGTGATGTCATACCATCACAGTAGACCCTTGTCACCACCACCGTGATCTGAGGGATGTTATACCGTCACAGAAGACGTTACCTGCCACCACGAGTTCTGAGGGATGTCGTGTGTCACCGGACACATTCACTACTGACACCACACTCTGGCGGATATCATACCGCCTCAGGAGATGCTCGCCACCACCACCGTGCTCTGAGAAATGTCCTATAGTCACAGGGTATGCTCTGAGGGGTGTCATACCGCCATATCATACACAGGCAGAACATTAGAGGACGTGGTCACAGATCAGACACACAGCGAGTATTCTGCCTCATAGTCGGCAGCCATGTCACACCCTACTGGAGGTGTCTGTAAACCGGTGCGCGGGCGCAGTGCGAGGACCGAGCGTTCCATCAGGAGAAAGGGCACCGGAAGGTCAGGGCTAGGCGCAAATTCTGCTGTGAAAAGCGACCACTAAAAAGTTACCATTGCAAAAGTAATCACACCCCAGTGCAATTCCCAATAGCGGAAAGCACCGGTGGAAGCCAATAGGGTCCCAGGCTGCAAGGACCCTTCATAATTGCTTCCATTGACACATAAGTGACAATAATTTTCCTATTAGGGCGTATGGGGTCATAGAAGAGTGCCCCCCGTTGGTAAGACCCTGAATGAGCGTCACATCCAGCCTGCTACATTTCCTAAGGCTCTGAACATTGTTACATAACGTTGTAAGCATCTCAGCAACATTGTATCACTGCTTCCCTGCAGCACAGCAGCGCCCCCTGCCACCCGGCAGCCTCAACGACGTCCTGTGACCATCTGTCACTTAAAAGGTTAACGCCACATCTGGACGAGAGAGGGAAACCTGAGCGAGCAGATAGTGAGCGCCCCGAGTAACCCTAAACCCATGTAGCCTGCGTGTAAAGAGCTTAAGAGGCTCAATAACCGCACAGCTCATTACCTCCTACATGAGGGGACGAGACCCACGTGTGGACCCGGACAATCCCCCCCACCCCCCGGCCTCTGGTCTGCAAAAATAAGTGACCCCCCGACCACAGATAGAGAATTCCTTCCTGATGGATCCTACGTTATCTGGGAATTCAATCAATTCTTCCTCCGTCTTCAGTTTTATTTGAAACATTCAGACGAATCCCAACCGCGAAAACTTTCAAAGACGTAAAACGTTACAGAACTTCGCAGCTGAAAATTTCCAAGATTCGATACGAATCTACGAATAGATTCACTCATCTCTAGTCCTAAAAAAAAAACGGATCCATCTCCCATTGACTTTCAATGTGTTTAGTGACGGATCTTTCCGTTTTGATTTCACACAACCGCATCCTAACGGAACGGACGCATCCTGATGTGCGAAATCAAAACGGATCCGTTTAATTCCGGTATTAAGATCCTCTGCCGGATCCCAATACCGTAAATTATCAACGCAGGTGTGAAGGAAGCCAGATAGAAGAGGACGTTTTAGGGTCCATTCACACGTCCGGTTTTTCTTTCCTGATCCGATATGCATCCGATCCGCAAATCATGCGGCTAGGATGTGGATCCATTCATTTCAATGGGTCCTGAAAAAATGCGGACAGCACTCCGTATACTGTCCGCATCCGTTGTTCCGTTCAGTTATGCGGATCCGCAAATAAGATAGAGCTTGTGCTGATTTTGTCCGCATATGCGGTCCGTGGTCCCATTATAGTCAATGGGTCCGCAAAAAATGCGGATGATATGCGGAATGCATCAATATGTCATCCGCAATTGCGGATCCGTTTTCAGGAAATAGAAAGAAATACCTGACCAACATATATTCCTCCTTCCTTTTTTTTTTTGCGGAAAAACAGAACGGATGCGGATGTACAATTGGTAAAAATGGAAGGTTTTTGCGGAAACACGGATCCGCAAAAAACGGACCGAAAATCTGGAAAAGAAAAATACGGAGGAGTGAATGGAGCCTTGTGGCGATAGTGAGGAAAATGTCTGAGGGAAACCTCCTCCACCTGTCAGATCTTCCTCTCTAGTGATAGTCGCCATTACCGCGGCATGGAACAGGTTTCGCTAGAGCAGCGCGATCCAGTACGGACGGGAGGAAGGTCTAAGGGGCTGTTCACATCTCGTTTTTGTTGTACGTCAAGCGCGTACGTTTGAAAACAGAAAAAAAACGTATCGTATTACCTGATGTAGCCATAGACTATAATTGGGCAAACGTAGTTCAAAAGTGCGCACTTCTGACTCTTCGTCACTGTTTACGTATCTGTACGTCTTTTTGTAGGGTAGAATAATGTAGCATACTGCACTTTTATAGCCTTCCAAAAAAACGGATAGAAATGCACACGTATTTTTTTTATATTGCTATGAATTGGAGATGTAAGACAATACTTTTCCATCTGTTAAACGTATCCAATTGTATCCTGATACTTCCTTTGATACTTCAAATCTTTATTTAAAAAAGAAGTTTCACAAAAACGTATAAGGAACGGTAACCACAAAACTGCATACGTTTGTGTAAGATTTTTTTTTTTTTTACTGTATGTCTAAACAAGTGAGATGTGAACAGTCCCTGACACGGAGGCTGGACTGACGGCTGTGGGTTTGGTGCGACTAATGTGACTCTGGTAAACATCTGGGTCGTGGCGTCAATAAAACCCTCTAATTAGGTGCAGAGGGGATTAGAGGGGTGAGCGCTACTTAGCTGAAGAAGACCCCCGGGAGAGAGCGAGTCTAGTAAACGAGTAATGGCTGTAAAAAAAACAATACAAAAATAAATAAATAAAAATATATGGTAAATAAAAAGAAAATAATTCAATAAATAAATGCTAAAAATAAATAAAAATATATGATTGAATAAAAATAATTTGAAAAATAAATAAATAAAAATATATGGTAAATAAATAAAAACAATTCAATAAATAAATGCTAAAAATAAATAAAAATATATGATAGATAAATAAATACAAATAATTTGATAATTAAATAAAAATATATGGTAAATAAATAAAAACAATTCAATAAATAAATAAAAATATATGATAGATGAATGAATAAAAATAATTCGATAAATAAATAAATAAAAATATATAGTAAATAAAAAAAACAATTCAATAAATAAATGCTAAAAATAAATAAATAAAAAATATGATATATGAATGATTAAAAATAATTAGATAAATAAATAAATAAATAAAAATATATGGTAACTAACTTATAGTAATTCAATAAATAAATGCTAAAAATAAATAAAAATATATGAAAAATAAATAAAAACAATTCAATAAATAAATGCTAAAAATAACTAAAAATATATGATAGATAAATAAAAATAATTCGATAAATAAATAAAAAAAAATATATATAAATAAAATAATTCAATAAATAAATGCTATAAATAAATAAACATCTATGATAAATAAATAAAATAATTCAATAAATAAATGATAAAAATAAATAAAAATAATTCAATAAATAAATAAATGATGAAAATAAATAAACAATAAAAATAAATAAATATAATCTGATATAAGGGTTCAACACACACGAATGCTCTCAGTCTGGGGAAACACAGACAATGTGTCGTCTGCATCTCCCATGCAGTGGGTTTGAGTCGAGGCTCCACGGTCGGTCTGGGAGACGCAGCCGACACACTAGCCGTGTTTCCCGGACAGAGCGCGGTTGTGTGCATGAGCCATAAGGTTTACAAGTTTTTTTATACGCCATACACAAGTCACACGGAATGGAGGGTAAATTTAAAAAAAAAAAAATCTTTCCATTTTTTTTTTTCTTTCTAATTTTCACTCCTTTCATTTTTTAAACTGCACGATACAACAAAACTCCTTGAATCTGGTATTGCTATATTCTGGATTATCAGACGTCCGCATGGTAGGATGGAGAACCTTCAGGAATCAAGCTCTTGGGTAATTCTTGATCATCACGTTTCTTGATTGGGGGTCATTTATCAAAGACCGGTGTTATTGTAAAAAAAATAAATCACAAAAAAGGGCCTTCTGCCGTTAGTAAATGACCCCCAATATGTCCATCATCTACGGCAGGGATGTCCAACCTGCGGCCCTCCAGATGTTGCAAAACTACAACTCCCAGCATTCCTGAGCATCCTACAGCTATTAGGGCATGCTGGGAGTTGTAGTTTTGCAACGGCATACATACAAAACAGGAAGACCCCATAGTAACCATCCATATAAACCCCCGATTATGGCGCTGGGTTTCACCAACTGGGACATTTGTCTCCCCCTCCACCCTCAGGCCAATGCCCCAATCTCCATCTTCTCTGTCACTACACTACAGCAAAGAGATTGGACCAAACAGGGCCGGGCCCCCTCTTTCTAAGGGCCCCACATCAGCTGCAGACTCTGCCGCCCATGAGTGTGAAGCAGATGAAGCCCATAAGACGTGAGGTCGGGATTTCCATCGGCCGCATTCACACAGTATTCGTGGGACAGGAATTTGTTAATTTTTTTGCAACATGAAAACAGAGAGAACGGAAATGTATCTTCTCTGTCACGTTCTGCATTTACAGGTGGAGTAGACTTTCTTGCTATCTCTCCCGGCTGCAGGTCTTCCATGGTTCCTGCAGGAAGTAGGGGGCGCTCCACCCCATAACATCACGTTGTAAGGTAGAGCGGACACCGGGGGCGATGACTGGCGGACGTCTCCTGAGCGCCTGTCATGGTGTCAATCACATCACACACCTGCTAAGAGCCCCCAATCCCTCCAGCATGTCCTCCTAAGTGCCCTGCCCCCGCCACTGCCTGCAGCTCCCACCTTACATAATGAGGAATGACCCGCTGAAGGGGAAATACAGCTCTGGAGCTAAGTGTATGAAATACAGTCCTAGAAACAGGCGACATCTGAGTATAAAAGCAACATAAAACTAAAAAAATATATAAAAAACTCCTAATACTCCCCGGGATGCTGAGCTAGACTTATGTCCTGAGTAAAGGGGATGAAGACTTATGTCCTGAGTAAAGGGGCTGAAGACTTATGTCCTGAGTAAAGGGGCTGAAGACTTATGTCCGGAGTAAAGGGGCTGAATACTTATGTCCTGAGTAAAGGGGCTGAAGACTTACATCCTGAGTAAAGGGTGTGAGACTTATGTCCTGAGTAAAAGGGGCTGAAGACTTATGTCCCTGAGTAAAGGGCGCTGAAGACTTATGTCCGAGTAAAGGGGCTGAAGACTTATGTCCTGAGTAAAGGGGCTGAAGACTTATGTCCTGAGTAAAGGGGCTGAAGACTTATGTCCTGAGTAAAGGGGCTGAAGACTTATGTCCTGAAGTAAAAGGGCTGAAGACTTATGTCCTGAGTAAAGGGGCTGAAGACTTATGTCCCGAGTAAAGGGGCTGAAGACTTATGTCCTGAGTAAAGGGGCTGAAGACTTATGTCCTGAGTAAAGGGTGTGAAGACTTATGTCCTGAGTAAAGGGGCTGAAGACTTATGTCCCGAGTAAAGGGGCTGAAGACTTATGTCCTGAGTAAAGGGGCTGAAGACTTATGTCCTGAGTAAAGGGGCTGAAGACTTATGTCCTGAGTAAAGGGGCTGAAGACTTATGTCCTGAGTAAAGGGGCTGAAGACTTAATGTCCTGAGTAAAGGGGCTGAAGACTTATGTCCTGAGTAAAGGGGCTGAAGACTTATGTCCGGAGTAAAGGGGCTGAAGACTTATGTCCCGAGTAAAGGGGCTGAAGACTTATGTCCTGAGTAAAGGGGCTGAAGACTTATGTCCTGAGTAAAGGGGCTGAAGACTTATGTCCGGAGTAAAGGGGCTGGAAGACTTATGTCCTGAGTAAAGAGGCTGAAGACTTATGTCCTGAGTAAAGGGGCTGAAGACTTATGTCCTGAGTAAAGGGGCTGAAGACTTATGTCCGGAGTAAAGGGGCTGAAGACTTATGTCCTGAGTAAAGGGGCTGGAAGACTTATGTCCTGAGTAAAGGGGCTGAAGACTTATGTCCTGAGTAAGGGTCTGAAGACTTATGTCCTGAGTAAAGGGGCTGAAGACTTATGTCCTGAGTAAAGGGGCTGAAGACTTATGTCCTGAGTAAAGGGCTGAAGACTTATGTCCTGAGTAAAGGGGGCTGAAGACTTATGTCCTGAGTAAAGGGGCTGAAGACTTATGTCCTGAGTAAAGGGGCTGAAAGACTTATGTCCTGAGTAAAGGGGCCTGAAGACTTATGTCCCGAGACTTATGTCCTGAGTAAAGGGGCTGAAGACTTATGTCCCGAGTAAAGGGGCTGAAGACTTATGTCCCTGAGTAAAGGGGCTGAAGACTTATGTCCTGAGTAAAGGGGCTGAAGAACTTATGTCCCGAGTAAAGGGGCTGAAGACTTATGTCCGAGTAAAGGGGCTGAAGACTTATGTCCGGAGTAAAGGGGCTGAAGACTTATGTCCCGAGTAAAGGGGCTGAAGACTTATGTCCTGAGTAAAGGGCTGAAGACTTATGTCCTGAGTAAAAGGGGCTGAAGACTTATGTCCTGAGTAAAGGGGCTGAAGACTTATGGTCCCTGAGTAAAGGGGCTGAAGACTTATGTTCCCGAGTAAAGGGGCTGAAGACTTATGTCCGGAGTAAAGGGGCTGAAGACTTATGTCCTGAGTAAAGGGGCTGAAGACTTATGTCCTGAGTAAAGGGGCTGAAGACTTATGTCCTGAGTAAAGGGGCTGAAGACTTATGTCCCGAGTAAAGGGGCTGAAGACTTATGTCCTGAGTAAAGGGGCTGAAGACTTATGTCCTGAGTAAGGGGCTGAAGACTTATGTCTTGAGTAAAGGGGCTGAAGACTTATGTCCACTGAGTAAAGGGGCTGAAAGACTTATGTCCTGAGTAAAGGGGCTGAAAGACTTATGTCCCGGTAAAGGGGCTGAAGAACCTTATGTCTTGAGTAAAGGGGCCTGAGACTTAATGTCCTGAGTAAAGGGTGCTGAAGACTTATGCCTGAGTAAAGGGGCTGAAGACTTATGTCCCCAGTAAAGGGGCTGAAGACTTAATGTCCTGAGTAAAGGGGCTGAGACTTCATGTCGCCGAGTAAAGAGGCTGAAGACTTATGTCCTGAGTAAAGGGGCTGAATGACTTATGTCCGAGTAAAGGGGCTGAACTTATGTCCTGAGTAAAGGGGCTTGAAGACTTATGTTCCCTGAGTAAAGGGCTGAAGACTTATGTCCCTGAGTAAAGGGGCCTGAAGACTTATGTCCTGAGTAAAGGGGCTGAAGACTTATGTCCTGAGTAAAGGGGCTGAAGACTTATGTCCCGAGTAAAGGGGCTGAAGACTTATGTCCCGAGTAAAGGGGCTGAAGACTTATGTCCTGAGTAAAGGGGCTTGAAGACTTATGTCCGGAGTAAAGGGGCTGAAGACTTATGTCCCCGGAGTAAAGGGGGCTGAAGACTTATGTCCGGAGTAAAGAGGTGAAGACTTATGTCCGGAGTAAAGGGGCTGAAGACTTATGTCCGGAGTAAAGGGGCTGAAGACTTATGTCCCGAGTAAAGGGGCTGAAGACTTATGTCCTGAGTAAAGGGCTGAAGATTATGTCCCTGAGTAAAGGGGCTGAAGACTTATGTCCTGAGTAAAGGGGCTGAAGACTTATGTCCGGAGTAAAGGGGCTGAAAGACTTATGTCCTGAGTAAAGGGGCTGAAGACTTATGTCCTGAGTAAAGGGTCTGAAGACTTATGTCCTGAGTAAAGGGGCTGAAGACTTATGTCCTGAGTAAAAGGGGCTGAAGACTTATGTCCGGAAGTAAAGGGGCTGAAAGACTTATGTCCTGAGTAAAGGGGCTGAAAGACTTAGGTCCTGAGTAAAGGGCTGAAAGATATTGGTAAGGCTGAACTATGTCCGGAGTAAAGGGGGCTGAAGACTTAATGTCACTGAGTAAAGGGGCTGAAGACTTCTGTCCGCCAGTAAAGGGGCTGAAAGACTTATGTCCTGGAGTAAAGGGGCTGAAAGACTTATGTCCTGGAGTAAAGGGTGTGAAGAACTTAATGTCCTGAGTAAAAGGGGGCCTTGAAGCACTTAGTCACCGAGTAAAGGGGCTGAATGAACTTATGTCGACCGAAGTAACGGGCTGAAGCCTTTATGTACCCAGAGTAATAGGGGCTTGCAAGACTTTGTCCGAGTAAAGGGGCTGAAGGACTTAATGTCCTGAGTAAAGGGGCTGAAGACTTATGTCCCTGGAGGAATAGGGGCTTGAAGACTTATGTCCTGAGTAAAGGGGCTGAAGACTTATGTCCTGAGTAAAGGGCTGAAGACTTATGTCCTGAGTAAAGGGGCTGAAGACTTATGTCCCGAGTAAAGGGGCTGAAGACTTATGTCCCGAGTAAAGGGGCTGAAGACTTATGTCCTGAGTAAAGGGGCTTGAAGACTTATGTCCCGAGTAAAGGGGCTGAAGACTTATGTCCTGAGTAAAGGGCTGAAGACTTATGTCCTGAGTAAAGGGCTGAAGACTTATGTCCGAGTAAAGGGGCTGAAGACTTATGTCCTGAGTAAAGGGGCTGAAGACTTATGTCCTGAGTAAAGGGGCTGAAGACTTATGTCCTGAGTAAAGGGGCTGAAGACTTATGTCCTGAGTAAAGGGGCTGAAGACTTATGTCCTGAGTAAAGGGGCTGAAGACTTATGTCCTGAGTAAAGGGCTGAAGACTTATGTCCTGAGTAAAGGGGCTGAAGACTTATGTCCTGAGTAAAGGGGCTGAAGACTTATGTCCTGAGTAAAGGGCTGAAGACTTATGTCCTGAGTAAAGGGGCTGAAGACTTATGTCCTGAGTAAAGGGGCTGAAGACTTATGTCCTTAGTAAAGCATGTGAAGACTTAGGTCAATGTGAGATGTGAGGACAGTGGAAGGGTGTCAAGACTTTCCCTATACTGTGATTATAACATATCCCTGGCCTGATTGTTGATGGTTTCCATTAAGCATTATGATTTTTTTCTCCAACGCAGAGTAAAAACAACCTGTCCGCCATGGTTCAGGACAAGTTATGGCGCCCCTGAGACCTGACCGCCTCCTTGTAGACGGGCTCTAGGCTGCGGTACATGCAGAGTCCTGGAGAAGTCCACAATTAATGTACAGAACCTCAGCGGCTTCTCTGAGAGGTTCCTCATCTGTAAGATCTTCTGAGGTGACAACAGAGCAGCGTCTTCTGCTTTTCAACTACATCAGAGACTGAAGGATAGAGCGAGGAGATGACGGCCTCCGACAGAAAACACAAAAGTACAACTGGATGAAAGGAAACCATCAGAAAGTCAAGAGCTGAAGTTACAAGAAAGAAAAGTTTCTGCAAATCTGATCAAAGACAACGTCCTAAAGCCTGAGCGACGGGATATAGATAGTAAGTGGTGGAAACAAGGTTTTAGTTACTGAGTATTGGCTTGTTGGCAGCAGGTGGTGATCTGGGCTGTAGATGGTGGGCACAGTATAGCTGGCAGCGGGTGGTGATCTGGGCTGTAGATGGTGGGCACAGTATAGCTGGCAGCAGGTGGTGATCTGGGCTGTAGATGGTGGGCACAGTATAGCTGGCAGCGGGTGGTGACCTGGGCTGTAGATGGTGGGCACAGTATAGCTGGCAGCAGGTGGTGACCTGGGCGCTCCTTGGTATTCCTCTTCTCCTTCTCTAATGACATTTCGTCCACACATGACCGTTCTCCAGGACTGGCACAGATAACGCCCTCCATTCTGCTGTTTACATTGGGAGATGTTCGTTTAACCCCTTCAGTCACCCTTAACACCCCCCTGGTTAAGCTGCTGAGTGTTTCTCGCGTCCGGGGATTTGTGTATGTAATGACATTACACGGAGCGCCATCCGTGGAGGCTGGCACCCGGCCTCATTATCTGCTCCCATTGTGGTGCCCGCTTTCCAACTATTTCAGCAAATTAATAATTTACGCTGTGTAATTAGAGCGGCCATTAGGCCGGCTTCCTGTTTTCTGTCAGGAGTTTTCTCCCCCACACATCGAATCCTATCCTTCTGCCTCTGGAAACCGGCTCCGTGTTGGTGCAGGGGCCCAAATGGCGACTCTAAAAACGTATTCTGCTGATGACGGGCGAACGCAGAGCCTCTCTCACTTCCAGGAGCCTTTCTGGGATCTGAGACGACCAGTGTTACAATGTATCAGATAACGCGCTCACTATTGATGGGTTACAATGTATCGATATTGGATGTTTACTTAATGATTCCACCAATCAGCATTCAGGGGGCGTCACACAAACGCTGGATCTCACCCAGGAGCCCCCGAAACACTGACACCCACAATCACAAGTCGTCTTCTTACCATTTACATCCACTGTGGGAGATGTGCTCCAGGCCTCTACATTTCCCAGCATGCATCACAGACCCCCTATCTCACTGCTGCCACCTACTGCTGATTAAGTAACAGCTTGCAGAATTGTGATTGCAGCTCTGAATGTGATAGAAGCCTAAGACCAGACTGCCACCACCTGCTGCGGATTAAGTGACAGCTTGCAGAATTGTGATTGAAGCTCTGGCTGTGATTAATGCATAAGACAAGACTGATTCTGCCTTCTGCTGATTAAGGAAGAGCTTGCAGAATTGTGATTGAAGCTCTGGATGTGATTGAAGCGTAAAACCAGACTGCCACCACCTACTGCTGTTTAAGTGACAGCTTGCAGAATTGTGATTGCAGCTCTGAATGTGATAGAAGCCTAAGACCAGACTGCCACCACCTGCTGCGGATTAAGTGACAGCTTGCAGAATTGTGATTGAAGCTCTGGCTGTGATTAATGCATAAGGCAAGACTGATTCTACCTTCTGCTGATTAAGGAAGAGCTTGCAGAATTGTGATTGAAGCTCTGGATGTGATTGAAGCGTAAAACCAGACTGCCACCACCTACTGCTGTTTAAGTGACAGCTTGCAGAATTGTGATTGCAGCTCTGAATATAATTAATGCCATACTGACCATACTGCTTCTACCTATTGCTGATTAAGGGGGAGCTTGCAGAATTGTGATTGCAGATCTGAATGTGATTGAAGCCTAAGATCAGACTGCCACCCCCTACTGCAGATTAATAAGTGACGGCGTGCAGGTTTGTGATTGCAGCTCTGGAAATGATTCATGAATAAGACAAGACTGATTCTATCTGCTGCTGATAAAGGGAGAGCTTGCAGAATTGTGATTGCAGCTCTGAATGTGATTGAAGCCTAAAACCAGACTGCTTCAATCTACTGCTGATTAAGTAACAGCTTGCAGAATTGTGATTGCAGCTCTGAATGTGATTAATGCATAAGAGAAGGTTGATTCTACCTACTGCTGATTAAGTAACAGCTTGCAGAATTGTGATTGCAGCTCTGAATGTGATTAATGCATAGGACAAGACTGCTGCTACCGGCTGCGGATTAAGTGAGAGCTTGCAGAATTGTGATTGCAGCTTTGAATGTGATTAATGCATAAGAGAAGGTTGATTGTACCTACTGCTGATTAAGTAACAGCTTGCAGAATTGTGATTGCAGCTCTGAATGTGATTAATGCATAGGACAAGACTGCTGCTACCGGCTGCGGATTAAGTAACAGCTTGCAGAATTGTGATTGCAGCTCTGAATGTGATTGAAGCGTAAAACCAGACTGTCACCACCTGCTGCGGTTTAAGTGACAGCTTGCAGAATTGTGATTGCAGCTCTGAATGTGATTAATGCATAGGACAAGACTGCTGCTACCGGCTGCGGATTAAGTGAGAGCTTGCAGAATTGTGATTGCAGCTCTGGATGTGATTGGAGCACAAGACCATACTGCTTCTACATACTGCTGATTAAGTGACAGCTTGCAGAATAGTGATTGCAGCTCGGGATGTGATTAATGCATAAGACAAGACTGATTCTACCTGCTGCTGATAAAGGGAGAGCTTGCAGAATTCTGATTGCAGCTCTGGATGTGATTGGAGCAGAAGACCAGGCTGCTGCCAGTGACGCCTGCGCAAGGTTCCGCCATGAAGAGGAGAACAACAATGAAGGCATTGGGATTCCAGAAGAAGGGAAGAGCCGGAATGGTGGGCGTCTCGCCCCGGGGTGAGGGGTTTATAAATAGCCTCATTTAGGAATCTGCCACAAATAAATCTGCAGCGTTTCTTCTCTGAGCCCCATTCATCTCTGTGTCCTGACCCCTCCCAGACCGGGTCCAGGACCCCTCAAAGGTCACAGATATCTGGGCACAAGAGAGAGGTGCAGGGACCCTGGGAAAATGTGATACGGGGCGTGGACTTCTATAAACGCCCCAAAATATCAACCTAATCATAGTCCAGTAAAGGGAAGAGGCTGCCAGTGCATGATGGGAGTTGTTGTTTCGCTACAGCTAGAGGTTGGAGATCGGTGAACTGGAACATTCTTTGGTCCCCGGAGTCATCCAATAACGAAGGAGTGGAGAAATTAGCAAAACAGCGCCACCCCCTTCTAATGGCTGTGACAGGTATTGCAGCTCAGCTCCACTGAAGTAAATGGAGCTTAGGTGCAATCCCATACACAACCTGTGAACTGGGGGGCGCTGGTGGGACAACCCCTTGAAGAGACACTTAACCCTCCATGGGGGGCAATGACTTAGACTTGTATCTAGTCTTTCTATTATAATGAGAGGACAGTCGTAGGATTCCCCAGGTTCAGGTACTTAACCCCTTCCTGCTGGGGGAGGGGTATCAGGATTGTCTCCCGCCATCTACTGATGAAGTGATCAGAGCTGTCACTTTAAATCACCCGCAGCCGCCGGAGACTCCGGAGGTCGAGGCTTAAATCTTTATTATTGTCCCTGAGAATAAATCTCCTTCCATCAATACCAGATCCGATCCCCGCGCCTCCGCCACAGCCCAGAGATACAGAGCGGACAGGGAAGGGTTAACGGAGCGGCGAGTGCAATCATCTGCAGGAGCATCTCCCCGGAGAACAGGTAAGACGGCGTTCACATAGGAGCAGAAGAACGGAAAAGATGGAAGAGACGGATCCCGCACATAACGGAAACTAAGGACGCCAGATGCACCGCACTGACTGGGGGTTTACCGGACAAAATGGCGCAGCGTGCAGCAGACGGATGTGAACGGACAATCAGGAAGGGTGAAGGTTGTCAGAGACCGAAATGTATCAGAGAAAGGGCTCGTTCACATCACCGTTATAGGAGCAGGAGAACGGAAAGGACGGATTCGGGACATAACTGAGCCCAACGGAGCCTAAGGGACCCCATAGACTATAATGGGGTCCGTTAGGTTTCCGCTCAGAAGATGATTTTTTGAGTTGTGCACGCAGGACTTTTGTCTCCGCTTCAAAAATCATCTTCTGAGCGGAAACCTAACGGACCCCATTATAGTCTATGGGTCCCCTTAGGCTCCGTTGGGCTCAGTTATGTCCGAATCCGTCCTTTCCGTTCTCCGCTCCTATAACGGAGGCAGGAGAACGGAAAGCCCTAACGGTGATGGAACGAGCCCAATAGAATAGATAGATAGATTAGATAGATAGATAGAATAACATTAGATAGATAGACATATAGATATGAGATAGATAGATAGATAGATGATAAGATAGATGATAGACATTAGATAGTATGAGATAGATATGAGATAGATAGATTAGATAGATATGAATGATAGATAGATAGATAGATAGATAGATGAGATAGATAGAATAGATAGATAAGATAGCAATAGATAGATAGATAGATAGATAGATTAGATAGATAGATAGATAGATAGATAGATAGATAGATAGATAGATAGAGATAGATAGATAGATAGATAGATAGATAGATAGATAGATAGATAGATAGATAGATATGTAGATAGATAGATAGATAGATAGATAATAGATAGATAGCCATTAGATAGATATGAGAGATAGATAGATAGATAGATAGATAGATAGATAGATAGATAGGATAAATAGATAATAGATAGATACAGGATAAATAGATAATAGATAGATACAGGATAAATAGATAATGGATAGATAGATAGATAGATAGATAGATAGATAGATAGATAGATAATAGATACAGGATAAATAGATAATGGCACTATGGCTCACCGTGCAGAAGAGGGCGATATCATTCTGGGCACACATACAGGGCAGCAGCCCCGGCTCTTACCACCACCAAGCCTGGCTGAGCCTCAGGGCCCAGAGCAAACCCTGCGCCCTCCAACCGAGTGTCAGCTGCCTGTCCAACCATAACCCCCAACATGCCCTGAACAAATCACAAATAAAGGGGGTCATAGAGAGCTGCAAGGAGCAATACATAGAGGAATGGAGAAGCGAAATAGACACCAACCAGAAACTCAACATATACCAATCACTGCAAAGGGACTACACCATGGCGCCCTACCTGGAGAGGATACCCCACCCCAAACACAGACAGACCCTGAGCCTGTACAGACTGAGCGCACACAGCCTGGAGATGGAGACGGGGCGGCACAGGCAGACATACAAGCCACGGGAGAGCAGGGGGCCCTGGAGGACGAGGCCCACTTCCTGCTACACTGCAGCAAATACTCAACCGTGAGGGCCACGTACTTCCAGAGAATCTCAGCTCACATCCCGGACTTCACCTCCATAGATGAGCGGAGAAAACTCCACATCCTACTGGGAGAAGATGAGTCCACTGTGGAGATCGCTGCCCAATATGTCTCCACCTGCCACCAACTAAGAGGAAGATGAGATACCATGGACTATTATACCCCTATACTGCCCCTACACCATGGACTATTATACCCCTATACTGCCCCTACACCATGGACTATTACACTGCTATACTGCCCCTTTAACCAAACATCCACCCCCTAATTCCCACATCAATCCCCCCTCCACAATACCTATTATTATTTCTTTTTGCTTTGGCAATGCTAAATGTTTTACTTGGACGTGCCAATAAAGCTTTATTGAATTGAATTGAATTGATAATAGATAGATGGATAGATAATAGATAGACAGATATTAGATAGATAGATATGCCCTCCACTGTCACACAGAAGGCAGTCTCTCAGCAGTGAGGACACCCATGAAGCAGTCCCGGTCCATGAAGGACACCATGAAGCAGTCCCGGTCCATGAAGGACACCATGAAGCAGTCCCGGTACATGAAGGACACCATGAAGCAGTCCCGGTCCACGAAGGACACCATGAAGCAGTCCCGGTCCACGAAGGACACCATGAAGCAGTCCCGGTCCACGAAGGACACCATGAAGCAGTCCCGGTCCATGAAGGACACCATGAAGCAGTCCCGCGGTCCATGAAGGACACCATGAAGCAGTCCCGGTACATGAATTACACCATGAAGCAGTCCCGGTCCACGAAGGACACCATGAAGCAGTCCCGGTCCACGAAGGACACCATGAAGCAGTCCCGGTCCATGAAGGACACCATGAAGCAGTCCCGGTCCATGAAGGACACCATGAAGCAGTCCCGGTCCATGAAGGACACCGCTGGTCTGTAGGACGCGTCGTCTCCTTGCGGTGTCCCTGGTTATAAGCTCTGATAGAGAAGAGACGACTGCTGGGACAACTGGAAGGCGATGGAGATATTGATATAAACAAGAGCATCCGGATAAAGTGAGACACAAATGAAGTGATGGATGTTTCCGTGAAGATAGAGAGTCTTATTCTGATGCAAATGAAGTCCGGGGAGGATGAGACGTCGGCCGGAAATTGGATCCTATTATTGGGAAGATGAGGTTTGAAGAGTCTTTGGTCTTGAGGAGATAGGAAGGCCGGAGAGATGACAAGACTCGGAGATGTCTCTCAGAGATTCCTGTTATCTCAGTTACCACATGACAGCAGGAGTGTCGTCACAATGGGCCCTCACGTGTCCTGTCATCACTGCTCTTACTCTGTGGTCAGAGTCTCAAAGGGCAGGTTGGCGTTGGGAAAGTCTTCACACCCTTTCACTCTTCTCTTGCTCCTTGTGCTATCAGTCCTCCATCATTCTGCACTCAGTCCTCATCAATGAGAAGTGAGGACAGAATTCTAGAAATATTTTCAAATTTATTAAAAAGGAAAAAATAAGATATTTCTCCTGGACATAAGTATTCACACCCTTTGCTGTGACACTTGACATTTAGCTCTGAGGCTTCCCGTTTTTCTGGATCATCTCTGAGATGTTTCTCCACCTTGACTGGAGTCTCCTGTGGTAAATTCAGGTGATTGGACATGAGGTGGAAAGACACGGCCCTGTCTATATAAGCATACCTCCCAATCGTCCCGGATCCAGCGGGACAGTTCCGGATTGCAGTGACTGTCCCACTGTCCCGGTACGGGGGCGGTATGTCCCGGTCTCTGGCAGCTGTCTCTGCGTCCTATGTTGCCTGTTATATGAAGAAGCAGAGAGCCGGAATCGGCAGCCTGCTTCTTACATCCTCCCTCCCGTCCCACCTGCAGCTCTCCATACCTCTTGTTTGGGCGGGGGGCGGGCCCGGCCGACAGCCTTGGCTCCGCCCCCTCCAGATGAGAGAAGCAGATGTCCTGCTGGTGATGCTGCTGCTAGGAAGAAGGTAAGTATAAGGTTTTTATTTTTTTTTAACTTTCTGTGAGGGGCACAATGTGGGCACATTACTATTACTGGGGGCACAATGTGGGCATATTACTGGGGGACACAGCTGGTCATATGATATGGGGGCACATAACAGGGCATATTCCTTGGGGGGCACAGATAGGCATATTACTGGGGGCACATAACTGGGGAATATTTACTATGTGGAGCAGTAAGGGGACTAGGTGGGATTAGGTGTGTAGTGGGCGGAGTTAGGGGCGTGGCATAGCGCTGAAAAAAATTTGCTGCGGCACGCTAAGCGATGTGTCCCTCTTTGTCTCTTTACAAAGTTGGGAGGTATGTATAAGGTCTCACAGATCACAGATCAGAGCAAAGACCAAGCCCTGAGGAGGAGAGAACTGCCTGTAGAGCTCAGAGACAGGATTGTGTGGAGGCTCAGATCTGGAGAAGGAGACAGAGACATTTCTGCTGCACTGAAAGTTCCAAGAGCACAGAGGACTCCATAATTCTTACATGGACCTAGACCTGATCATCCCACCAAACTAAGTAATCAAACAAGACAGCGACCCTAAGCATAACCAGGACAACACAGGAGAGGCTCAGGGACAACTCTGTGAATGTCCTTGAGTGACCCAGACCTGAACCCAACAGGACATCTCTGTGAGACCAGAAAATGTCTGTCCACCGACGACCCCGTCCAACCTGACAGAGCTGGAGAGAAGATCTGCAGAGAAGAACGGCCAGAAATCCCCAAATCCAGGTGTAAACCTTGTGGGTATCATCTCCAAGAAGACTGAAGGCTGGAATCACTGCCAGAGGGGCTGAAGACTTATGTCCTGAGCAAAGGGTGTGAAGACTTATGTCCTGAGTAAAGGGTGTGAAGACTTATGTCCTGAGTAAAGGGGCTGAAGACTTATGTCCTGAGTAAAGGGGCTGAAGACTTATGTCCTGAGTAAAGGGGATGAAGACTTATGTCCTGAGTAAAGGGGATGAAGACTTATGTCCTGAGTAAAGGGGATGAAGACTTATGTTCCTGAGTAAAGGGGCTAGACTTTCCTGAGTAAGGCCGAAGACTTATGTCCTGAGTAAAGGGGCTGAAGACTTATGTCCTGAGTAAAGGGGTTTGAAGACATTATGTCCTGAGCAAAGGTGGAAGACTTATGTCCTGATAAGGCCGAAGACTTATGTCCTGAGTAAAGGGGCCGAAGACTTATTCCTGAGCAAAGGTGTGAAGACTTATGTCCTGAGTAAAGGGGTGAAAGACTTATGTCCTGAGTAAAGGGGCTGAAGACTTATGTCCTGAGTAAAGGGGCTGAAGACTTATGTCCTGAGTAAAGGGCTGAAGACTTATGTCCTGAGTAAAGGGCTGAAGACTTATGTCCTGAGTAAAGGGGCTGAAGACTTATGTCCTGAGTAAAGGGGCTGAAGACTTATGTCCTGAGTAAAGGGGCTGAAGACTTATGTCCTGAGTAAAGGGGCTGAAGACTTATGTCCTGGAGTAAAGGGGCTGAAGACTTATGTCCTGAGTAAAGGGGCTGAAGACTTATGTCCTGAGTAAAGGGGCTGAAGACTTATGTCCTGAGTAAAGGGGCTGAAGACTTATGTCCTGAGTAAAGGGGCTGAAGACTTATGTCCTGAGTAAAGGGGCTGAAGACTTATGTCCTGAGTAAAGGGTGTGAAGACTTATGTCCTGAGTAAAGGGGCTGAAGACTTATGTCCTGAGTAAAGGGGCTGAAGACTTATGTCCTGAGTAAAGGGGTGAAGACTTATGTCCTGAGTAAAGGGTGAAGACTTATGTCCTGAGTAAAGGGTGAAGACTTATGTCCTGAGTAAAGGGTTGAAGACTTATGTCCTGAGTAAAGGGTGTGAAGACTTATGTCCTGAGTAAAGGGGTGAAGACTTATGTCCTGAGTAAAGGGGCTGAAAGACTTATGTCCTGAGTAAAGGGGCTGAAGACTTATGTCCTGGAGTAAAGGGCTGAAGACTTATGTCCTGAGTAAAGGGGCTGAAGACTTATGTCCTGAGTAAAGGGGCTGAAGACTTATGTCCTGAGTAAAGGGGCTGAAAGACTTATGTCCTGAGTAAAGGGTGTGAAGACTTATGTCCTGAAGCAAAGGGTGAAGACTTATGTCCTGAGTAAAGGGTGTGAAGACTTATGTCCTGAGTAAAGGGCTGAAGACTTATGTCCTGAGTAAAGGGGCTGAAGACTTAATGTCCTGAGTAAAGGGGCTGAAGACTTATGTCCCTGAGTAAAGGGGCTGAAGACTTATGTCCTGAGTAAAGGGCTGAAGACTTATGTCCTGAGTAAAGGGCTGAAGACTTATGTCCTGAGTAAAGGGGCTGAAGACTTATGTCCTGAGTAAAGGGGCTGAAGACTTATGTCCTGAGTAAAGGGCTGAAGACTTATGTCCTGAGTAAAGGGGCTGAAGACTTATGTCCTGAGTAAAGGGCTGAAGAACTTATGTCCTGAGTAAAGGGTGTGAAGACTTATGTCCTGAGTAAAGGGGCTGAAGACTTATGTCCTGAGTAAAGGGGCTGAAGACTTATGTCCTGAGTAAAGGGGTGAAGACTTATGTCCTGAGTAAAGGGTGTGAAGACTTATGTCCTGAGTAAAGGGTGAAGACTTATGTCCTGAGTAAAGGGTGTGAAGACTTATGTCCTGAGTAAAGGGGCTGAAGACTTATGTCCTGAGTAAAGGGGCTGAAGACTTATGTCCTGAGTAAAGGGGCTGAAGACTTATGTCCTGAGTAAAGGGGCTGAAGACTTATGTCCTGAGTAAAGGGGCTGAAGACTTATGTCCTGAGTAAAGGGGCTGAAGACTTATGTCCTGAGTAAAGGGGCTGAAGACTTATGTCCTGAAGTGAAAGGGGCTGAAGACTTATGTCCTGAGTAAAGGGGCTGAAGACTTATGTCCTGATGGATTTCTTAGGGGCACGCCCCCGCCCCCCTCTATTTACTATAATAACGTACACCCCTGTACACACAAGCCCGCTCTCCCTGACGTCACATGTGTCACGCCCTCACCTCATCTCACAGTCTCTGTCATTGAACAGTGTCACTGCGGAGAAAAAAAAAAAATCCAGAAGGAATTATCGCTTACTGTACGCCATAAATCTCCCCCCGGCGGAGGAAATGTGCCCAGTTCTCATAAAGCCGTCCCCAAAATCCACTTACAGGATAGAAATATTACATATCCGGAGCGTTCGGGACGTGAACGAGGAGTGGAAAGTCCAAAAATATCAAAAATCCCCAAATATGACTTATCTGTAACGTAAACATTTACATTGTTGCTTTCGATTATTTACAAAAAAATTGCAACATAAAAAGAAACTAAATAATAATAAATAAGAATTTTTGGAATTTTTGGAATTTTTTGCGCTCTCTCACACGTTCGCAGGACGGCGCGGATGTGTTCAGGGCTTTACATGGGAATTTTTTTCAGAAACATTAAAGCGACCTCTCGTAGGCGGCGCCCGGGGCTATGCTTGACCCCGTGACCTTGTCAAGGTCGCTAGGACCTGACCTGAGGATTTAAACCAGCTTCCCCCCCCCCCCCCCCCCCGACATCAAAGCGCTGACGCTGGCGGTGAGCGGCCTCATCTGTCATGGCGGCACATCACAGCGTGGAAGCCTTTCATATCTCCCTTCATTATTTATGCTGGAAATGGTTTGTTTGACTGAACCTGGGAGAGATTACGAGGAGCGGGGGAGTGAGGAGGGGGCGTCGCCCCGCACAGGATTACGAGAGATCGCTATCCCTAATAATAATAATCCGAAGAGGAAGGAGGCGACTTTCCCATAAGCTTCTACGTCCTATAGACACGAGGATCTGTCTGCAAATACTACAAATCACTACAATGTATCAGAGCCAGCCCTGATCAGCGGTGAAGGCCGGCACCCGATATTTAGCCCGATCCGGCATTTCACCGATGTACGGTCACACGGGGCGCACCTGCGGCCTGGGATCTGTGATCACCTTATATCAATTGTATTACAGTATTAGGTTAATTATGTGGGTGTGGAGATGTTATATGGTTACTGTATGGCGGTATTATTAGATTATGTAGGTGTGGAGCTGTTATATGGTTACTGTATGGCGGTATTATTAGATTATGTGGGTGTGGAGCTGTTATATGGTTACTGTATGGCGGTATTATTAGATTATGTGGGTGTGGAGCTGTTATATGGTTACTGTATGGCGGTATTATTACACTATGAATGTGTGACGCTCTTATTTGGTTACTCTATGGCAAGTATTATTAGACTATGTATGTATCAAGCTGTTATTTGGTCACTTGATGGCGGTATTATTAGATTATGTAAGTATGGAGCTCTTATTTGGTGACTCTATGGCGGTATTATTAGATTATGTGTGTATGGAGCTGCTATTTGGTCGCTCTTTGGCGGTATTATTACACTATGAATGTGTGAAGCTCTTATTTGGTTACTTTATGGCAGAATTATTAGACTATGTATGTATCAAGCTGTTATTTGGTCACTCTATGGTGGTATTATTAGGCTATATAGTAAGGAGCTGTTATTTGGTTACTGTAAGGCAGTAGTATTAAAATATGTATGTATGGAGCTCTTATTTGGTCACTCTATGGCGATATTATTAGAATATATATGTATGGGGCTATTATTTGGTTACTATATGGCAGTAATATTAGATTATGTCATGAGTAAGGACCAAAATTGTGGGGTCCGAAAGGCGTAGACATATACTGTACTCCTGATGGATTTTACCGCTTGAAATAAAGAAGTTGCTATTTAAGGAGCTGAACTTTTTTCTTTAATTCCATTAGATTATGTATGTACAGGGCTGTTATCTGGTCACTGTATGGTGGTATTATTAGAATATTCATGTATGGGGCTATTATTTGGTCACTGTATGTGGTATTATTAAAGCATGTATATATGGGGCTATTATTTGGTTACTATGTGGCAGTAATATTAGATTATGTATGTACAGGGCTGTTATCTGGTCACTGTATGGTGGTATTATGAAATTATGTATGTATTGAGTTAATGTTTGATCTTTGTATGGTGGTAGTATTAGACTATGTTTCACAGTGATTTCATTTGGTCACTGTATGGCAGTATTATTATATTATGTACTGTATATATATGGAGCTGTTATTTGGTCACTGTAAGGCAGTATTATTATATTATGTACTGTATATATATATAGAGCTGTTATTTGGTCACTGTATGGCAGTATTATTATATAATGTACTGTATATATATAGAGCTGTTTTTTGGTCACTGTATAGTGGTATTATTATATTATGTACTGCATATATATATATAGAGCTGTGTTTTGGTCACTGTATAGTGGTATTATTATATTATGTACTGCATATATATATAGAGCTGTGTTTTGGTCACTGTATGGCAGTATTATTATATTATGTACTGTATATATATGGAGCTATTTGGTCACTGTATAGCGGGTATATTATATTATGTACTGTATATATATGGAGCTGTTATTTGGTCACTGTAAGGCAGTATTATTATATTATGTACTGTATATATATATAGAGCTGTTATTTGGTCACTGTATGGCAGTATTATTATATAATGTACTGTATATATCTATATAGAGCTGTTTTTTGGTCACTGTATAGTGGTATTATTATATTATGTACTGCATATATATATATAGAGCTGTGTTTTGGTCACTGTATAGTGGTATTATTATATTATGTACTGCATATATATATAGAGCTGTGTTTTGGTCACTGTATGGCAGTATTATTATATTATGTACTGTATATATATGGAGCTATTTGGTCACTGTATAGCGGTATTATTATATTATGTACTGTATATATATATGGAGCTGTTATTTGGTCACTGTAAGGCAGTATTATTATATTATGTACTCTATAGATATAGAGCTGTTATTCGGTTACTGTATAACGGTATTATTATATTATGTACTGTATATATATATAGAGCTGTTTTTTGGTCACTGTATAGCGGTATTATTATATTATGTACTGTATATATATGGAGCTGTTATTTGGTCACTGTATGACAATATTATTAGTATATATGTGTTTGGAGCTATTTGGTCACTGCATGGCAGTATTTCAGATTACGTATGGGGATGTAATATGGTCACTATAAGGCAGTAGTATTTGATCATGTATGTACGGGGCTGTTATTTGGTCACTGTATGGTTGTATTTTTAAATGATGTATGAAGTTGATATCTGGTCCCTGTATGGCGACAGTATATATATATATATATACTGTAGATAGATATGGTGAATATCTCTCACTAATGGAGCTGTGGCGGTGACCAGGGCTCATCTGCGGGACGTCGTCTTTCATTGCATTCTCTATATGACCCCATAATCCCTCTGTACTGATACGCGAGTGCTGAGTCACCTAGAACTATGGTGTCTTCTGACAGATCCCGCTACCTGCGCAGGAACCTTCAAGCTGTTCCCCTGAATGGCTGCGGCAGGAGGAGGCGCCGGATTGATGTCAGCTATAGAAGCGACTCTCAGAAGTATCCCGCTGAACCTCTGCTCCCGTCTCATCGAGGACTTTTTATGCTTTATGTAATAATAACCAACGTGGAAATTCCGGAACTTTTATCCGACGGTTATAAGTGGAGAAAACGTACTGGACAGAAAGTTTATTGGAGAGCAACGACGCCGCAGGAACACGCGCTGCCCGCGTTATACCGTGCTGTGCCTCTGATTTACGTAATTACAGACGCCAACCGGCCGATATTCAAAGTGGTGGTGGCGGTAAAACATTCTCACCAGCAATAGCAAGTGGCCGCAATCTTGCACAATGGGATGGCGCATGCGCAGTGCACATATGTCCTACTTGGACAGCTATCTCTGTATACACACTTACACAGGGAATGCTATCAGTCACTGATAACACCTCACTGTATACAGCGTTCAGTGACTGACAGCTATATCTGTATACATACTTACACAGGGAATGCTATCAGTCACTGATAACACCTCACTGTATACAGCGGTTAGTGACTGACAGCTATCTCTGTATACACACTTACACAGGGAATGCTGTCAGTCACTGATAACACCTCACTGTATACAGCGTTCAGTGACTGACAGCTATCTCTGTATACACACTTACACAGCGAATGCTATCAGTCACTGATAACACCTCCCCATGTACAACTCTCAGTGACTGACAGCTATCTCTGTATACACACTTACACAGGGAATGCTATCAATCACTGATAACACCTCACTGTATACAGCGTTCAGTGACTGACAGCTATCTCTGTATACACACTTACACAGGGAATGCTATCAGTCACTGATAACACCTCACTGTATACAGCATTCAGTGACTGACAGCTATCTCTGTATACACACTTACACAGGGAATGCTATCAGTCACTGATAACACCTCACTGTATACAGCGTTCAGTGACTGACAGCTATCTCTGTATACACACTTACACAGGGAATGCTATCAGTCACTGATAACACCTCACTGTATACAGCGTTCAGTTACTGACAGCTATCTCTGTATACACACTTACACAGGGAATGCTATCAGTCACTGATAACACCTCACTGTATACAGCATTCAGTGACTGACAGCTATCTCTGTATACACACTTACACAGGGAATGCTATCAGTCACTGATAACACCTCACTGTATACAGCATTCAGTGACTGACAGCTATCATTGTATACACATTTACACAGAGAATACTATCAATCACTGATAACACCTCCCTTTATACAGTGATCAGGGACTGACAGCTATTTGTATACATACTTACACAGAGAAAACTATCAATCACTGATAACACCTCCCTGTGTACAGCTATCAGTGACTGACAGCTATCTCTGTATACACACTTACACAGAGAATGCAATCAATCACTGATAACACTTTCCCGTGTACAACTATCAATGGCTGACAGCTATCTATGTATACATACTTACACAGAGAATGCTATCAATCACTGATGACACCTCCCTGTGTACAGCTATCAGTGACTGACAGCTATCTATGTATACACACTTACACAGAGGATGCTATCAATCACAGATAACACCTCCCTGTATACAGCGATCATGGACTGACAGCTATCTGTATACACACTTACACAGAGAAAACTATCAATCACTGATAACACCTCCCCATGTACAACTATTAATGACTGACAGCTATCTCTGTATACATACTTACACAGAGAAAACTATCAATGACTGATAACACCTCCCTGTGTACAGCTATCAGTGACTGACAGCTATCTCTGTATACACACTTACACAGAGAATGCAATCAATCACTGATAACACTTTCTCGTGTACAACTATCAATGGCTGACAGCTATCTATGTATACATACTTACACAGAGAATGCTATCAATCACTGATGACACCTCCCTGTGTACAGCTATCAGTGACTGACAGCTATCTCTGTATACACACTTACACAGAGAATGCAATCAATCACTGATAACACTTTCTCGTGTACAACTATCAATGGCTGACAGCTATCTCTGTATACATAATTACTCAGAGAATGCTATCAGTCACTTATACCATCACCTTCGTGTACAGCTATTAGTGACTGACTGCTATCCCTGTATACACACTTACACAGATAATTCTGTTAATCACTGATAACACCTCCCTGTGTACAACTATCAGTAATGACAGCTATCTCTGTATACACGCTTACACAGATAATGCTATCACTGATAACACCTCTCTGTGTACAGCTATCAGTGATGACAGCTATCTATGTATACACACTTACAGAGAGAATACTATCAATCACTGATAACACCTCCCTGTGTACAACTATCAGTGACTGACAGCTATCTATGTATACACACTTACACAGATAATTCTGTTAATCACTGATAACACCTCCCTGTGTACAACTATCAGTAATGACAGCTATCTATGTATACACACTTACACAGAGAATGCTATCACTGATAACACCTCCCTGTGTACAACTATCAGTGACTGAGAGCTATCTATGTATAAACACTTACACAGAGAATACTATCACTGATAACACCTCCCTGTGTACAACTATCAGTGACTGACAGCTATCTATGTATACACACTTACACAGAGAATACTATCACTGATAACACCTCCCTGTGTACAGCTATCAGTGACTGACAGCTATCTATGTATGCATACTTACACAGAGAATGCTATCAATCACTGATAACACCTCTCTGTGTACAACTATCAGTGACTGACCGCTATCTATGTATACACACTTACACAGAGAATGCTATCAATCACTGATAACACCTCCCTGTGTACAACTATCAGTGACTGACAGCTTTCTATGTATACACACTTACACAGAGAATACTATCACTGATAACACCTCCCTGTGTATAGGTATCAGTGACTGACATCTATCTCTGTATACACACTTACACAGAGAATACTATCACTGATAACACCTCCCTGTGTACAGCTATCAGTGACAGCTTTCTATGTATACACACTTACACAGAGAATACTATCAATGATAACACCTCCCGTGTACAACTATCAGTGACTGACAGCTATCTATGTATACACACTTACACAGAGAATGCTATCAATCACTGATAACACCTCCCTGTGTACAGCTATCAGTGACTGACAGCTATCTATGTATACACACTTACACAGAGAATGCTATCAATCACTGATAACACCTCCCTGTGTACAGCTATCAGTGACTGACAGCTTTCTTATGTATACACACTTACACAGAGAATACAATCATCACTGATAACACCTCCCTGTGTACAACTATCAGTGACTGACAGCTATCTATGTATAAACACTTACACAGAGAATGCTATCAATCACTAATAACACTTCCCTGTGTACAGCTATCAGTGACTGACAGCTATCTATGTATACACACTTACACAGAGAATGCTATCATTGATAACACCTCCCTGTGTACAGCTATCAGTGACTGACAGCTTTCTATGTATACACACTTACACAGAGAATGCTATCAATCACTGATAACACTTCCCTGTGTACAACTATCATTGACTGACAGCTTTCTATGTATACACACTTACACAGAGAATACTTTCACTGATAATACCTCCCTGTGTACAACTATCAGTGACTGACAGCTATCTATGTATACACACTTACACAGAGAATACTATCACTGATAACACCTCCCTGTGTACAACTATCAGTGACTGACAGCTATATCTGTATACACACTTACACAGAGAATACTATCAATCACTGATAACACCTCCCCTGTGTACAGTTATCCGTATCACGGTCAGTATCTCTGTATCTACACTTACACAGGTAATGTTATCAATCACTGATTTAAAAAAAAGTCCCCTATGTACAACTAAACTCAGAAAGAGCAGAGAAAGAAATTTATAAATTAAAAGTTTTGCAGATTTTTTTCACCTAGGAAAACTATAAATCAATCTGCTCCGCTCCTCCTGCTCTATAACCTTCTCCCTGCAGATTACATTTCATGGTGACAGGTCCCCTTTAATGTCAGAGTCGCCAGGCTGCACTGTCTCCATGGCACACGTGACAGAGTTTGCGGATATTACATGATATATTTCCCTGCTCTGCTCCTTACACACTGCTATCCATGACATAATAGGACACAGGATATTCCCAGCAGTGCAGCCTGGGACCGGGGCAGGAATGTCCTGAATGATCCAGTTACCTGCAAAGTAGATACTGGACACCCGGGATCCATGACGGCTGCGGACAAGAAGAGGCTATTTCAGACGCCAAACACTTTCCTTAGTATTAGGTTCTAAATCTCAGCAGAAAAAAAGGCATCAGAGGAAATAGAACAAAATGCGGAGGAGGCAGAACTGTGCAGAGATTACCGACATGTCACCAGAACTGCATCCAGTACTCAGACACTGCACAGTACCACTTCTCCTGTCCTGTATACCGGGTGTAATCCTCAGTATCTGCTCTTATTCTGTATATATATATATACACTGCACAGTACCACTTCTCCTGTCCTGTATACTGGGTGTAATCCTCAGTATCTGCTCTTATTCTGTATATATACACTGCACAGTACCACTTCTCTTCTCCTGTATACCGGTGTAATCCTCAGTATCTAGTATATACTGCTCTTATTCTGTATATGTCTTATTATACACTGCTGCACAGTACCACTTCTCTTCTCCTGTATACCGGGTGTAATCCTCAGTATCTGCTCTTATTCTGTATATATATACACTGCACAGTACCACTTCTCCTGTCCTGTATATTAATACCGGGTGTAATGGGTGTATCCTCAGTATCTGCTCTTATTCTGTATATATAGTATACAACTGCACAGTACCCACTTCTCACTGTCCTGTATACGGTGGTGTGTAATCCTCAGTATCTGCTCTTATTCTGTATATATATACACTGCACAGTACCACTTCTCCCTGTCCTGTATACGCGTGTTAATCCTCAGTATACTTGCTCTTATTCTGTATATATATATACCACTGCACAGTACCCACTTTCTCCTGTCCTGTATACTGGGTGTAATCCTCAGTATCTGCTCTTAATTCTGTATATATATACACTGCACAGTACCACTTCTCCTGTCCTGTATACCGGGTGTAATCCTCAGTATCTGCTCTTATTCTGTATATATATATACACTGCACAGTACCACTTCTCCTGTCCTGTATACTGGGTGTAAATCCTCAGTATCTGCTCTTATTCTGTATATATATATATATTACACTGCACAGTACCACTTCTCCTGTCCTGTATACTGGGTGTAATCCTCAGTATCTGCTCTTATTCTGTGTATATAATACACTGCACAGTACCACTTCTCCTGTCCTGTATACTGGGGTGTAATCCTCAGTATCTGCTCTTATTCTGTATATATATATATTACACTGC
Organism: Rhinella marina; assembly: GCA_900303285.1. Taxonomy (NCBI): domain Eukaryota; kingdom Metazoa; phylum Chordata; class Amphibia; order Anura; family Bufonidae; genus Rhinella; species Rhinella marina. Next base: position 50,051 of record ONZH01015915.1, read on the forward strand.
ACAGTACCACTTCTCCTGTCCTGTATACTGGGTGTAATCCTCAGTATCTGCTCTTATTCTGTATATATATATACACTGCACAGTACCACTTCTCCTGTCCTGTATACCGGGTGTAATCCTCAGTATCTGCTCTTATTCTGTATATATATATGGACACTGCACAGTACCACTTCTCCTGTCCTGTATACTGGGTGTAATCCTCAGTATCTGCTCTTATTCTGTATATATATACACTGCACAGTAACCACTTCTCCTGTCCTGTATACTGGGTGTAATCCTCAGTATCTGCTCTTATTCTCTCTCTATATATATACACTGCACAGTACACTTCTCTGTCCTGTATACAGGGGTGGTAATCCTCAGTATCTGCCTCTTATTCTGTATATATGGACACTGCACAGTACCACTTCTCCTGTCCTGTTATACGCGGTGTAATCCTCAGTATCTGCTCTTATTCTGTATATATGGACACTGCACAGTACCACTTCTCCTGTCCTGTATACTGGGTGTAATCCTCAGTATCTGCTCTTATTCTGTATATATATACACTGCACAGTACCACTTCTCCTGTCCTGTATACTGGGTGTAATCCTCAGTATCTGCTCTTATTCTCTCTCTATATATATACACTGCACAGTACCACTTCTCCTGTCCTGTATACAGGGTGTAATCCTCAGTATCTGCTCTTATTCTGTATATATGGACACTGCACAGTACCACTTCTCCTGTCCTGTACGTAGCTCAGCAGACAATGTCACACATGACAGATTAGATACACAGCTCAGCAGACAGTATCACACATGATAGGATTAGATACAGATCACCGGAGACTGTATCACACATGGATTGAGCAGTCTCAGACGGTTCCTGGTACACACAGATCTCTTGTTATAAGTGACAGGCGGTAGCAGTACAGATTTCGGCGTTCGGTGCCATTAGCGGAGGACGTCAGGCTCTTTGATGACGCCGCAGACAATGGACGGAGAAGGATGAGGCAGACGAGGCGCAGGACGCACAAAGACATTAAGGACTGAGAGTCTTCCTGCAGAGAAGAAATGGAAGGTGTAATGCAGGGAACATGGCAGACAATTACCGGGCGGCTCATTGTACGGGCGCATTATCAGCCGCAGAACAAAGACTGCGAGGAACAATCTCCGCTGCGCCCACAGACGGACGGATTAAAGCTGCGCTAACATGCCGCGTTCTGGAAACACGGAGAAAGTTTAAAAGCTGGAAGAAAAAGGGAAAAGTTCTTCAATAGAAAGTAGGATCAGCGGCACCTGACGTCTGCAGCCGCGTAACGGGGTCATCATCAGATCTCAGTCCAAAGAGCCCAGATAACAGCAAAAACCATCAGTCTCACACCGTATACAGTGCAGTATATCATACCCTCACTATATGTCAGCACTATATTATATCTTATATATGAGTATTATATCACACTCTATACAGTGCAGTATATTATACCCTCACTATATGTCAGCACTATATTATACCTTATATATGAGTATTATATCACACCCTATACAGCGCAGTATATCATACCCTCACTATATGTCAGTACTATATTATATCTTATATATGAGTATTATATCACACCCTATACAGTACAGTATATTATACCCTCACTATATGTCAGTACTATATTATACCTTATATATAAGTATTATATCACACTCTATACAGCGCAGTATATTATACCCTCACTATATGTCAGCACTATATTATATCTTATATATAAGTATTATATCACACTCTATACAGTGCAGTATATCATACCCTCACTATATGTCAGTACTATATTATACCTTATATATGAGTATTATATCACACCCTATACAGTACAGTATATTATACCCTCACTATATGTCCAGTACTATATTATACCTTATATATGAGTATTATATCACACCCTATACAGTACAGTATATTATACCCTCACTATATGTCAGTACTATATTATACCTTATATATGAGTATTATATCACACTCTATACAGCGCAGTATATCATACCCTCACTATATGTCAGCACTATATTATACCTTATATATAAGTATTATATCACACCCTATACAGTGCAGTATATCATACCCTCACTATATGTCAGTACTATATTATACCTTATATATGAGTATTATATCACACTCTATACAGCGCAGTATATCATACCCTCACTATATGTCAGCACTATATTATACCTTATATATAAGTATTATATCACACCCTATACAGTGCAGTATATGATACCCTCACTATATGTCAGTACTATATTATACCTTATATATGAGTATTATATCACACCCTATACAGTACAGTATATTATACCCTCACTATATGTCAGTACTATATTATACCTTATATATGAGTATTATATCACACCCTATACAGTACAGTATATTATACCCTCAACTATATGTCAGTACTATATTATACCTTATATAATGAGTATTATATCACACCCTATACAGTACAGTATATTATACCCTCACTATATGTCAGCACTATATTATACCTTAATATATAAGTATTATATCACACCCTATACAGTACAGTATATTATACCCTCACTATATGTCAGTACTATATTATACCTTATATATAAGTATTATATCACACCCTATACAGCGCAGTATATTATACCCTCACTATATGTCAGCACTATATTATATCTTATATATAAATATTATATCACACCCTATACAGCGCAGTAATATTTACCCTCACTATATGTCAGCACTATATTATACCTTATATATGAGTATTATATCACACTCTATACAGTGCAGTATATTATACCCTCACTATATGTCAGTACTATATTATACCTTATATATGAGTATTATATCACACCCTATACAGTACAGTATATTATACCCTCACTATATGTCAGCACTATATTATACCTTATATAAGAGTATTATATCACACCCTATACAGTGCAGTATATTATACCCTCACTATATGTCAGCACTATATTATACCTTATATATGAGTATTATATCACACCCTATACAGTGCAGTATATCATACCCTCACTATATGTCAGCACTATATTATACCTTATATATGAGTATTATATCACACTCTATACAGTGCAGTATATTATACCCTCACTATATGTCAGCACTATATTATACCTTATATATAAGTATTATATCACACCCTATACAGCGCAGTATATCATACCCTTACTATATGTCAGTACTATATTATACCTTATATATGAGTATTATATCACACCCTATACAGTACAGTATATTATACCCTCACTATATGTCAGTACTATATTATATGTTATATATAAGTATTATATCACACCCTATACAGCGCAGTATATGATACCCTCACTATATGTCAGCACTATATTATACCTTATATATGAGTATTATATCACACCCTATACAGCGCAGTATATGATACCCTCACTATATGTCAGCACTATATTATACCTTATATATGAGTATTATATCACACTCTATACAGTGCAGTATATTATACCCTCACTATATGTCAGCACTATATTATACCTTATATATGAGTATTATATCACACTCTATACAGTACAGTATATTATACCCTCACTATATGTCAGCACTATATTATATCTTATATATAAGTATTATATCACACCCTATACAGTACAGTATATTATACCCTCACTATATGTCAGCACTATATTATATCTTATATATAAGTATTATATCACACCCTATACAGTGCAGTATATGATACCCTCACTATATGTCAGCACTATATTATACCTTATATATAAGTATTATATCACACCCTATACAGCGCAGTATATCATACCCTCACTATATGTCAGCACTATATTATACCTTATATATAAGTATTATATCACACCCTATACAGTGCAGTATATGATACCCTCACTATATGTCAGCACTATATTATACCTTATATATGAGTATTATATCACACCCTATACAGCGCAGTATATCATACCCTCACTATATGTCAGCACTATATTATACCTTATATATGAGTATTATATCACACCCTATACAGTACAGTATATCATACCCTCACTATATGTCAGCACTATATTATACATTATATATAAGTATTATATCACACCCTATACAGTGCAGTATATCATACCCTCACTATATGTCAGTACTATATTATACCTTATATATGAGTATTATATCACACCCTATACAGTACAGTATATTATACCCTCACTATATGTCAGTACTATATTATACCTTATATATGAGTATTATATCACACCCTATACAGTACAGTATATTATACCCTCACTATATGTCAGTACTATATTATACCTTATATATGAGTATTATATCACACCCTATACAGTACAGTATATTATACCCTCACTATATGTCATACTATATTATACCTTATATATGAGTATTATATCACACCCTATACAGTACAGTATATTATACCCTCACTATATGTCAGTACTATATTATACCTTATATATAAGTATTATATCACACCCTATACAGCGCAGTATATTATACCCTCACTATATGTCAGCACTATATTATATCTTATATATAAATATTATATCACACCCTATACAGCGCAGTATATTATACCCTCACTATATGTCAGTACTATATTATATCTTTATATATAAGTATTATATCACACCCTATACATGTGCAGTAATCATACCCTCACTATATGTCAGCACTATAATTATACCTTATATATGAGTATTATTATCACACCCTATACAGTGCAGTATATGATACCCTCACTATATGTCAGCACTATATTATACCTTATATATGAGTATTATATCACACTCTATACAGTGCAGTATATTATACCCTCACTATATGTCAGCACTATATTATACCTTATATATAGTATTATATCACCCTATACAGTGCAGTATATTACCCTCACTATATGTCAGCACTATATTATACCTTATATATGAAGTATTATATCACACCCTATACAGCGCAGTATATCATACCCTCACTATATGTCAGCACTATATTATACCTTATATATGAGTATTTATATCACACCCTATACAGTGCAGTATATATACCACTATATGTCAGTACATATATTTATACCTTATATATGAGTATCACCCTATACACACAGTATATGACCCTCACTATATGTCAGCACTATATTATATGTTATATATGAGTATTATATCACACCCTATACAGCGCAGTATATGATACCCTCACTATATGTCAGCACTATATTATACTTATATATGAGTATTATAGTCACACTCTATACAGTGCAGTATATTATACCTCATATATGTCAGCACTATATTTATACCTTATATATGAGTATTATATCACACCCTATACAGCGCAGTATATGATACCTCACTATATGTCAGCACTATAATTATACCTTATATATGAGTATTATATCACACCCTATACAGCGCAGTATATGATACCCTCACTATATGTCAGCACTATATTATACCTTATATATGAGTATTATATCACACTCTATACAGTGCAAGTATTTATACCCTCACTATATGTCAGCACTATATTATACTTATATATGAGTATTATATCACACTCTATACAGTACAGTATATTATACCCTCACTATATGTCAGCACTATATTTATACCTTATATATGAGTATTATATCACACTCTATACAGTGCAAGTATATATACCTTCATCTATATGTCAGCACTATATTATACCTTATATATGAGTATTATATATACTCTATACAGTGCAGTATATCATACCTTCATATATGTCAGCACTATATTATACCTTATATATGAGTATTATATCACACTCTATACAGTGCAGTATATCATACACTTCACTATATGTCAGCACTATATTATACCTTATATATAAGTATTATATCACACCCTATAGCAGTGCAGTATATCATACCCTCACTATATGTCAGCACTATATTATACCTTATATATAAGTATTATATCACACCCTATACAGTACAGTATATTATACCTCACTATATGTCAGTACTTAATATTACCTTATATATGAGTATTATATCACACTCTATACAGTGCAGTATATTATACCCTCACTATATGTCAGCACTATATTATACCTTATATATAAGTATTATATATCACACTCTATACAGTGCAGTATATCATACCCTCACTATATGTCAGCACTATATATACCTTATATATGAGTATTATATCACACCCTATTACAGCGCAGTATATGATACCTTCACTATATGTCAGCACTATATTATACGTTATATATGAGTATTATATCACACCCTATACAGTGCAGTATATGATACCTTCACTATATGTCAGCACTATATTATACGTTATATATGAGTATTATATCACACCGTATACAGTGCGGTATATCATACCCTCACTATATGTCAGCACTATATTATACCTTATATATGAGTATTATATCACACCCTATACAGCGCAGTATATCATACCCTCACTATATGTCAGCACTATATTATACCTTATATATAAGTATTATATCACACCCTATACAGTACAGTATATTATACCCTCACTATATGTCAGTACTATATTATACCTTATATATGAGTATTATATCACACTCTATACAGTGCAGTATATTATACCCTCACTATATGTCAGCACTATATTATACCTTATATATGAGTATTATATCACACCCTATACAGCGCAGTATATCATACCCTCACTATATGTCAGCACTATATTATACCTTATATATGAGTATTATATCACACCCTATACAGCGCAGTATATCATACCCTCACTATATGTCAGCACTATATATACCTTATATATAGTATTATATCACACCCTATACAGTGCAGTATATTTACCCTCCACTATATGTCAGCACTATATTATACCTTATATATGAGTATTATATTCACTACAGCTATACAGCGCAGTATATCATACCCTCACTATATGTCAGCACTATATTATACCTTATATTATGAGTATTATATCACACTATACAGGCAGTATATTATACCTCACTATATGTCAGCACTATATTATACCTTATATATAGTATTATATCCACTCTATACAGTGCAGTATATGATACCCTCACTATATGTCAGCACTATATTATACTATATGATATTATATCACACCCTATACAGTATATACCCTCACTATATGTCAGCACTAATATATACCTTATATATAAAGTATTATATCACACCCTATACAGTACAGTATATTATACCCTCACTATATGTCAGCACTATATTATACCTTATATATAAGTATTATATCACACTCTATACAGATGCAGTATATATATGCAGTATATGATATTCACTATATGTACCTAGCTACTATATTATAAGATTTATTAAAGTATTATATCACACCCTATACAGCGCAGTATATCATACCCTCACTATATGTCAGCACGTATATTTATACTTATATATGAGTAATTATATCACACTCTATACAGCGCAGTATATCATACCCTCACTATATGTCAGCACTATATTATACATTATATATGAGTATTATATCACACCCTATACAGTACAGTATATTATACCCTCACTATATGTCAGCACTATATTATACTTATATATCTTATATCACATAGAGTGCAGTATTACCTTCATATATGTCAGCACTATATTATACCTTATATATGAGTATTATATCACACTCTATACAGTGCAGTATATTATACCCTCACTATATGTCAGCACTATACTATGTGACATGATTAGGCGGTTTTGTCAGCGGCAGTGCTGCCATATCTTACAGATACGTTTGTATACCTCGTATATTTATTTACACCTCTCATCCAAGCACTACAACTCCTCACATCCCCTGTCGGGGTAATGATCTCCGGCTCTCTGTACGCCGCAGGTTCTGTCATTTATCAGGATTATTGGCTTTTCGTTCACTTATTGCAGAAATTCACAAACTGTCCATCAATTCTGTACGATCTGCGTCTAATTCCCGCACAGCACACAATGCAGTCTCGTCAGGACTGAGAGATCTCAGGGCCCGGGATTAGTGACATCACCAGCAGGTAGGTGACATTTACGATGAAATACCCAAATCATCAGATAAATCCCTCTCCTGGGTGAGATAAGATATTTCCATAACCTTAATAATAGATATTACAGGACAGAAACCAGCGCTGTGGCCCTGACAACTCTCTCTATGCAGGGCTGGCACCTCAGTGTTGTCAGAAGATGACTGTGTAGGTCTGTGCAGAGCTGAAGGAAACTTCATATTCACACTACTCCTGATGGTAAAAGCACATGTGTCCTGTGCTCCCCAACCTAGTATGGTCAAAACTACTGCCAGATATTACATAGTAGAGGCTACACTGCAGAGGTACAATGTACAGATCAGTGGGCAGCAATGTAAAGTATACAATGCAGAACAGCCAGGGTTACAATGCAGAGGATACAATGTGAAGTTACAATGCAGAGGATCTAACACTGAGATACCAATGCAGAGGATACAAATGTGAAGTTACAATGAGAGGGATCTAACACTTGAGAATACAATGCAAGAGCTCACAGTGAGGTTCAGGGTTGATACAATGTGGCGATACCAGAAGTGGAAGTCCACAATGCAGAGGATACAAGGCAAGAAAATACAATGCAGAGGTTACAATGCAGAGGTTACAATGCAGAGTTAAAATGAGGTTACAATCGAGGTTACAATGCAGAGTTACAATTGAGTCAATGCAGAGGTTACAATTGCCAGAGGTTAAAATGCAGAGGTTACATTAGGTTACAATGCAGAGGTTACCAATGCAGAAGGTTACAATTGGCGAGTTTACAAGGGCAGAAAGCTACAATGCAAGAGGTTTTTAAAATCGAGGGATACAATGCAGAAGGTTAAAATGAGGTTACAGTGCAGAGGATTACAAGCAAAGGTTACAGGCAGAAGCTAAAATGGGCAAGAGGAATTAAATAAGGTTTACAATGGGCCCAAGAAGGAAATTAACAATGCAAAAATGAGGGATTTTTAAAACAATGGCAGAGGTTTTACAAATGCAGAGGATAACCGAATTTGGCCAAAGAGGTCGTTACAAATTGCAAAGAGGAAAATACAAATGCATAGGAGGATACAATGCCAAGAGGTTTTTACAACTGAGAGGAACAATGCAGGAGGTTAAAAACAATGCGCAAAAAGAGGATAACAAATGCAGGAGGGAAATACAGATGGCAAGAGATACAGTGCAAAGAGGATACAATGCAGAGGATACAAGGTTGCATGAGGGATACAATGCAGAGGTTAAATGAGGGTTTGGGTTACCAATGCAAGAGGATTACAATTGCATGGAGGATACAATGCAGAGGTTAAATGAGGTTACAATGCAGAGGATACAATGCAGAGGATACAATGCAGAGGATACAGTACGTTACAATGCATAAGATCCAATGCAGAGGTTACAATGCAGAAGTCATAGTAATTCAGAATGCAGAGGTTACAATGAGGTTACAATGCAGAGGTCACAATATGAAGTTACGATGCAGAAGTTATAGTAAGTTACAATGCAGAGGATACAATGCAGAGGTTACACTACCGGTAATTAGCCGGACAGGTAAATGATTACGCAGCACAGGGGCTAGAATAATGAATAATGACCTCCATCTTCTAATGGAAGCCGCAGCAGGTACACCGCCTCCCATTAGTCCACACTGCCGACATGATGGAAGCAGCAGGTCCATCCCATGGGAGCTCTTAGGGCCGAGGGATAATGACGCTCTCAGCATATTCCTGGACTCTTGGTGAAGGAGCCTTGGACAGCAATTTTCTGCAAGTTTGACTCCAGCGCTGCTTCTAATCCTTCTCCCCGGGAGGCCTGCACTTACCGAGGCCCATCTGCATTGCAAATCAGCCTTGATCTCCTCTGGCCGAGGCCGACATCAGCTAAGAGCCCGAGGAGCGTGATTAAGTGTTCCTCAAGAGCCAGGTGTGAAAAGTGTCACCCAGGCGAGCACAGGTCAGCAGCGCAGGCGGCGCAAAACTCTGCTCCTCCGGAAAATACCGAGAAAAAGTAACAGAAGAGGCCTCAGCATCTGCTCCGGGAAGTCATTACAGGCTGCATGGAAAGTGTTAGGAAATGGAGGATCCGGTGTAAAGCTCCAAATGGACATCCATAAACCGCAGGCGACGGCGCAGAAATGGGGGCGATGTGCAGTGAAAAACGCGGCTCAGGCCTCAATCAGACCAGGGTCACACCTTGGAGGCCGCACTATTTTTGGAGGTCATTACGGCTCCATCACGCCCATTACTGTCTGAGGATCCGTTAAAAAACACGGACACAACACAGATGAAATGGTTTCACGGATTGTTGCTAGGAGATGCTCTGGAAATTAAAGTAGAACTCCAAATTTTATTCTCTGACCTGTTAGAAAGGTGCATGATGTAATCTGTAGTGAATGTAATCTTCTTATCAGAGACTGTATCTGTCAGTTATCCCCTCTCTTCTTATTGTAGCTGTGTCATGTGACCAACTCCCTGACCTCCAACTGACCCAGGACAGGAAGCCAGTCACTTCTCTATTCATTCCTATGAGACTCAGAGTGAGGCTCCCATAGGAATACATAGAGAAATAGACTTCCTGTCCACACATAAGATGCTGTGTTATCTGGTGAGTCTGATTGCTGGTCACATGACACAGATAAGAAACATCAGGGAGATATAACTCACAAATACAGACACTGGTGAGAAAATGGCATTCACTACAGATTACATCATGTACATTTCTAGCAGGACATGGAATAACATTTTTTAAAACCAGCAACAGGTGATGGCGCAAAAGAGGGGGCGACATGAGCGAAACACGACTAATGGTGGACAACCACATATAACATCCATCATCAGGAATAAAACCAACCAAAGCGAGAAAAACCTAAAACACCAGGACCCCCGCAATCTGACCGGCCAGGTGACGTGAATAAGACGGATCATCTGCTGACAGCGGCTCCTCTCGGCGTTGGGATATATACTTATTAGGCAGCTGATGCGGAAGCTCAGATCAGAGAAACTTTTTTCCTTCGACTTGTTAAACTTTCTAGAAGGTTTTCCTGACTTGTCACCCTCCCTTCCCCCCGCGCCGTTCCTCTTCACACTTAGCGCTCTCTTCGGTGACGAGCTAAAAATCTCTCCCCATTATCCTCAGGGATAATCGCTTGTCAGATGCTCGACAGGTGCTACCGCCGCGTCATTACAAACGCCAGAGTGAAAGTCGAAAATTGGCGAGGGCTCGTTAAAAGCTCCTAATGCTGGAGAGCTGGGGCGAGCGGGCTCCTCTCGTCTGAAGAGCCGCGTGATGAGCGCTAATGGCGATGAAGGCCATTGTCCCAGCCCGCGGGGAGCCATCGCCTGGGCTTTCTGTACGCCACGTGTCCTGGTTTTGCCGGATCGGTTCTCATCAAGATTCTTCCTCTCTAAGGAGCGTTACCTGTGGTCACACGGAATGTAGAGGGGGAAGCGGAACTGGCGGAAAACAGTACAGTATGAGCTATGGGGTCAGAAGAAGTAAGTGCCCCCTAGGATCAGGTTATGATGAGGTGATATCTTCTGACCATCGCGGGATTGACCTGTGACGTGGGCGACGAGTGGGTGGGGCTTATGCAAATATAAGGCAGATATGCATAAAAATGGGCGTTCCTACCATATAAGGCAAATATGCATAAAAATGGGCGTTCCCACAAGGGTGTGTGGTACAGTATGTTGTACGCCCCTCGCAGGGGCCAAAAGGTGACGTCTGAGGGCCAACAGCCATCCAAAAAAACCATCATGGACGTCCATGGAAAGCAAAAAAACAAGGACAATTTTTTGCTTTTTATGCTTTTGATTGGTATTGATTCTGCAGCTGATGAAAAGCTAAAACTCCCAACGGTAAATGATGGGGGGAGTAGTTCTTAAGCAGATGCTTTCTACTCTGTATCTACAAGTTGTCTTCCATGGCTCCATATTCACATTGAGAGCCCAGATGAAGGCTCCTCACCTCCTGTCTCACGTCCATGGATCATGGGGTGGGGGTCCACAGGATGTGTCTCATCTAAGACTTGAGTATCTTATCAGCACATGATGGGAGTCGTAGTTGTGCAGTAGATCAGTGCTTTGTACTCTCTCTATCTACACGTTGTCTTCCATGGTTCCATATTCACATTGAGAGCCCGGATGAAGGCTCCTCGCCCCCTGTCACATGTCCATGGATCATGGGGTGGAGGTTGGGGGGTCTGCAGGACATGACTCCTCTCAGACTCGAGTATCTGATCATAGCACATGATGGGAGTTGTAGTTCTTGAGCAGATGGTGTTCACATTTAGCCTCAGATGAAGGCTCCTCGCCCCCTCTGTCCAATGTCCGTGGATCACAGGGTGGGGGTCAGGAGTCCGCAAGATGTGTCTCCTCTCAGAATTCAGTACATGATGGGAGTCGTAGTTCTGCAGCAGATCACTGCTTTCTATTCTACATCCATAGGTTGTCTTCCATGGCTTAGCACCCAGATGAAGCCTCCTCGCCCCACATCTCATGTCCGTGGACCACGGGGTGGGGGTTGGGGGTCCGCAGGACGTGACCGGTCTCACACTCCACGGCTGGAGCTGATTCGGAGAGAAGAGAGAACCTGGGGCATTAATGTAATGTATTCATGGCGGGACCCCGCACAATGGAAAGCTCAGCGGGCGGCGGATTCCTGGACGTCACGTGCAGCGGCCCCCGTCTTACCGCTCGCCTGGCACAGAGTCAAGAGATTCCATCAACCTGCCCGGCACTTTACACCAGACCCGCAGCAATTAAGCCGACGGTAGCACAAATGTACGGCTGATGCCCGGAGCTTAACCCCTCGATGTCCAGAGCATCTGTCCGCATCGTAAAAAGCTTCTGCAAACTTCTTTGTGTGTTTCTCTGCTTGCTGTCAGGGAATGCGAACCTTGAAACTCCGTTTCGGACCTAATCCTGTTCTCCGGCCATGGACACCAGACCGAGGGCTGTGCTCTGACACAATATAGCAAACCCTCAGCTGTGTGGGCAGGACTGAGTCAGGACGGGTTTTCTCCCTCTAAATGGATGTTCCTATTTACTGACAGCAAGCAGAGGTCTGGAACCCAGGTAGTATGTCCAATATATTTGCTGTATCTTTCAAGATCTCTGCTTGCTGTCATTGCTTGCTTCCAGGTACAGAGATCTTGAAAACCATAACGTATCGATGCAGAAAATTGGAGAACTCGTCACGTCACAAGGAATAACATTTATTTACTGAAACTGGAGAATTCTTTTTAACGAGAAAAAAAAAAATTACTGTCTTATACTCCAGTCACATCCGGAGCTGCATTTACAATTCAGCCTGATAATACTGCGCTGGGGGACAAACCCCTAACAGCTCCACCAGATCTCCACTGAGACTATAGGTCGTGGCCTGCAGCTCAGGGGAACGCCCCCAGCAGACTTGTTGCTTTGGATGTGACTGGAGTACGACACAGTTATATGCAGTCACCTTTTACATTATACAGATGTAGCAGAGCTGTGATCGTTGCTTCGGATGTGACTGGAGTATAATGCAATTAGTAGCACAGGGGCCTCAATAACGGCATCTAATATCAGTGACCTTGTTATTATACAGATGTAGCAGAGCTGCGATTGTTGCTTTGGATGTGACTGGAGTACGACACAGTTATAGGCACAGTGACACAGCAGGGACACCAATCACAGTGTCTAGGATCAGTCACCTGTTCATTATACAGATGTAGCAGAGCTGTGATTGTTGCTTTGGATGTGACTAGAGTATAATGCACTTAACAGCGCAGTGACACGGCAGCGGCACCAACCAAAGTGTCTGGTATCAATCACCTTTTACATTATACAAATGTAGCAGAGCTGTGCTTGTTGCTTTGGATGTGACTGGAGTATAATGCACTTAATAGCAGGGGCACCAATCACAGTGTCTAGGATCAGTCACCTGTTCATTATACAGATGTAGCAGAGCTGAGTGTGACAGGCTGCGCTGCGTTACCCTCATATCTTGAATTTACATAGGACTGCAGGTAAGTCTTTTCATCAGTCGTTATCAATGCACGCAAATTCATCGAATCCTCATCGGGTGACAACCACTACTACCACCATCGTCTTCACCATTAGCTGCCTGTTCACACCAAAAAGCAGAAATTGTCCATACGCAGTCTGGCTCCCTTTACGGCGCCCTCCTGACCCTGGACGCAGCCAGAGGATGAGGGTTTGGGTGACACAGGTACAGGAGGGGTCCTGGAAACGCTCATCCAGACCACCCGAATATCGGGAAGGGATCAGTAACTCAATCATCCTGTTCTAAGCCCCTGGATCGCGGTCCCCCCGCGCTGTGTGTTCTCCATTACCGCATCGTTGCGGGGAGTCGGGGCTCATAATAGAATTATGGCGGCCCCGTGTGGGGATCCGGGGCCCGTTGGGCTGTAATTGCTCACATTCCGCCAGAATGATCTGCACATTCTCTCCCCCCGACCTTTCACCTCCGCCAGCCGGCTGCTCCCCGTGCATCTGGCAATGGGAAGGAGAAAGTCAGGCGAGGAGGAGGAGGAGGCAAATTATCTCATTAAATATTAACGCCATATCAGAGAGGCTTAAGGGGAATTACTTAGTGCGGCCGCCCCGCTCCTACTGACAACCCCGGGCCTAAGTGCATCCAGGTGGTGCACAAAACTCCGAAACGCGTGGGAGCAGAACCAGATAATGCGGGTGGATGTCCCCTTCAAGAAGGCTGGAGGCTATCGACAACTGGCAGCTACTCCACATAAACCCCGCGAAAGATTGGGGCCATTAGAGGAGATGACGCTGAGGGCCCTCGCCACCAGAACATGTGGCCCCGTCCACAGGTCATGGGTCATGTCATCTAAAAGGCCAGGGAGATTCTGAAAGGGGATGCCCCCAGTCTCAATCCCAAAGAGTGCATATGACCCCTTCAGACTCTCCCTAAATACAGACTCCAGACCAGACTCCCCAAAATAGAGGGACACCAGACTCCCCCAAATACAGACCCCAGAGCAGACTCTCCAAAATACAGACCTCAGACCAGACTCCCCAAAATACAGACTTCAGACCAGACTCCCCCAAAATAAAGATCTCAGACCAGACTCCCTAAAATACAGACCTCAGACCAGATTTCCCCAAAATAGAGATCTCAGACCAGACTCCCTAAATACAGACCTCAGACCAGATTCCCCAAAATAGAGATCTCAGACCAGACTCCCACAAATACAGACCCAGACCAGGCACTCCAAAATACACATTCCAGATCAGACTCCCCAAAATAGAGACCCCGGATCAGACTCCCCCAGAATATAGACTCCAGACCAGACTCTCCAAAATACAGACTCCAGACCAGACTCTCCAAAATACAGACTCCAGACCAGAATCCCCCTAAATTGAGACCTCAGACCAGACTCCACCTAAATACAGACCCCAGATAAGACTCTTCATTTATAAAGACCATAGATCAGACACCCTCTAATACATACGCCAGACCAGACTTCCCCAAAACAGTCCCCCAGACCATACTCTCCCTTTACACAGACCCCAGATTTTGCCTTAATACAGACCCCAGACCAGACTCACCTTAAATGCAGACCACAGACCAGACTCCTCATTTATATAGACCATAGATCAGACTCCCTCTAATACATACGCCAGACCAGACACTACCTATATACAGACCCCAGGGAAGACTTCTGGAAAATACAGACCCCAGACTCATGGCGGCGGCACCAGCAGATCATACGTGACTGTACCCGGTAAAGGAGTGCAGGAAGAAGTCAGTGTATTCTACAGAGGATGGGGCGTCCTAATGGAAGTCCAGGAGATCGCTCCCTTTTTGGCAAGTGTCCTAACAGGTCGCCTAGTCGTCAGTGATTGGCTCCAAAGCCACATCTCTTGGGCCTTTCGGGTCTCATTACTGTGGCCCCCAAAGTCTGGACTCTGAACCACAGCAACTACCGAGCCAAGAAGGCGGCCAAATCGCTCCGGTCTCAAAATACCAGCCTGCAGTAACAGGTGCCTTCTACTCTAGTACAGCCGCATGTAGCAGAGCTGACTCTGCGTTCTCTGCCCTTCTGGTGGACACTGCGCCTGAGGTCCGCAGCGAGGTTCACACCACTGTCATGTTCAAGTCGTGTTCGAGACACATCCAGGAAACCTGACGCGTTTCATATCAAACGCACATAACACAGGCCATAGCAGTAAGGACTGAAACGCGTACATCCCAGAGGAAGACGTCCATCCTCAGCTCTGCTCAGGGGCTGAAGAAGGCTGACCATGCATACATTAGGGCCACTCACCCTGTGGGGCCCCTTGGTTAATTCTAGCACCCGCTAAGAGCCGAATCTGGTAAAACAGAATGAAATGCAAGTGGCACCGAAGCCCAGTGTATCCTGGCTAGGACAGGGATCAGTAAGGGGCCCTTGACCTTGAATGGGGGGCCCGGATCAGTCCCAGTGATGCAGAAATGAAGGAATCCATGATATAAATAAAATAACAGGCTGCACTTAGGTCTCTGATGTTTTGATCCTTTATATATAAATTGTTCCCCCAATAAATGAAGTGACCCCATAGGGGCCGCACCGACCGGGGCCCTCAGGAAAATGCTAAAAGCCATTTGACTACAATCAGACGGCTCCCCGGTGATTGCCTCCTCTGGATCGTATGACTCCAGCCAGGGGGGTGAACTTCACCCTGGCGCCTCTTTTAAGCTATGTAACTCTATATGTAAGGTGTACTGTATGCTACAGGGTGACACCCAATACAGCAGACCCAGAAGGGTGGTCTCCAAGCCCCCCGCAGATCACAAACCTGCATGTAATAATCTGCTGATGACTGTTCCCAATGTCAGAGTCTCAGGAATTCAGGCCCTTTAAGAGCATCTAAGAGCAGGATCAACCGCATTAAACCAGGCATTCTGCATGGTAGGGTCGATCCTGCTGATGCCTGTCTTGTGCAAAATGGGGGCTTCAGTGCACCACTGCCCGAAGCACAACCCGACGCCCTGCAGAATCCTGCTCATGCCTCATCAGTCAAACCATGCAGCCCCAAGATCAGGGCTGGCTTACGAGGGGTGGCAAACTGGGCAACTCCCCAAAACCTCTGCTCCCAGTGTGAATATGAAGTTTTATTCTGCCACGTTCTACTCCTGAAGCTGGACAGTCCGGCTTCCGGGCTCCTGGTCCTCCATCTGGCTCTAGGCCTGGACAGGCACCTGGGAGTCTTCCATGTCTGTTGCTCCTTGCGCTCAGCATTACACCGAGCACAGGTTGCAAACCACCCCGAATCCGGTGGGATAGTCCCAGATTTCAGTGGCTGTCCTGAGGTCCTTGAACAGATGAGGTATGTCCCGCTCTCAGGCAGCTGTCTCTGCATCCAGTTGCCTGTAATGATGAAGCAGAGAGCCGTCCGCTCGCCACTTCACCATTCCTCCCCCTGCTGGTGCTCCACACTACTGGAATGTGCAGGAGGGGCGGACCAGGAGTCATCTGTGCTCCTCCTACTACTCAGACCAGAGCAGCCGATGCATATCCTGCCTGCTACTGCAGGGGAGCGCAGATCATCGGAGGAACCATGTGAGTATGTAGTTTATTTTTTTCATTTCCTGTGAAGGGGCACATATCTGGGTATAACTACTGTGAGGGGACATATATCTGGGCATAACTACTGTGAGAGGACATATATCTGGGCATAACTACTGTGAAGTGGGCACCTATCTGGGGATAACTACTATGAGGAGCACATATCAGGGTATAACTATTGTGAAGGGGCACATATCTGGGCATAACTACTGTGAGAGGACATATATCTGGGCATAACTACTGTGAAGTGGGCACCTATCTGGGGATAACTACTATGAGGGCGCACATATCAGGGTATAACTATTGTGAGGGGGTATATATCTGGGCATAACTACTGTGAGGGGGCACATATCTGGCCATAACATCTGTGAGGGGCAAATATCTGGGCATAACTACTGTGAGGGGCACATATCTGGGCATAACTATTGTGAGGGGGTATATATCTGGGCAATAACTACTGTGAGGGGACATATATCTGGGCATAACTACTGTGAGGGGACATATATCTGGGCATAACTACTGTGAGGGGGCACATATCTGGGCATAACTACTGTGAGGGGACATATATCTGGGCATAACTACTGTGAGGGGCACATATCTGGGCATAACTACTGTGAGGGGGCACATATCTGGGCATAACTACTGTGAGGGGGCACATATCTGGGCATAGCTACTGTGAGGGGGCACATATCTGGGCATAACTACTGTGAGGGGGCACATATCTGGGCATAACTACTGTGAGGGGGCACATATCAGGGCATAACTACTGTGAGGGGGCACATATCTTGGCACAACTACATAACTGTATGGGGGTCCTATAACCAATACTATACGGGGGTCCTGTAACCAGTACTGTATGGGGGTCCTGTAACCAGTACTGGCATGGGGGTCCTGTAACCAGTACTGTATGGGGGTCCTGTAACCAGTACTGCATGGGGGTCCTGTAACCAGTACTGCATGGGGGTCCTGTAACCAATACTGCATGGGGGTCCTGTAACCAATACTGCATGGGGGTCCTGTAACCAGTACTTTATAGGGGTCCTGTAACCAGTACTGTATGGGGGTCTTGTAACCAGTACTGTATGGGGGTCCTGTAACTAATACTATATGGGGTCCTATAACCAGTACTGTATGGGGGTCCTGTGACCAGTACTGTATGGAGGTCCTGTAACCAGTACTTTATGGGGGTTCTGTAACCAGTACTTTATGGGGGTTCTGTAACCAGTACTGTATGGGGGTCCTGTAACTAATACTATATGGGGGTCCTGTAACCAGTACTGTATGGGGGTCCTGTAACCAGTACTGTATGGGGGTCCTGTAACTAATACTATATGGGGGTCTTGTAACCAGTACTGTATGGGGGTTCTGTAACTAATACTATATGGGGGTCCTGTAACCAGTACTGTATGGGGGTCCTGTAACTAATACTCTATGGGGGTCCTGTAACCAGTACTGTATGGGGGTCCTGTAACCAGTACTGTATGGGGGTCCTGTAACTAATACTATATGGGGGTCCTGTAACCAGTACTGTATGGGGGTCCTGTAACTAATACTATATGGGGTCCTGTAACCAGTACTGTATGGGGGTCCTGTAACGAGTACTGTATGGGGGTCCTGTAACTAATACTATATGGGGGTCCTGTAACCAGTACTGTATGGGGTCCTGTAACCAGTACTGTATGGGGGTCCTGTAACCAGTACTGTATGGGGGTCCTGTAACTAATACTATATGGGGGTCCTGTAACTAATACTGTATGGGGGTCCTGTAACCAGTACTGTATGGGGGTCCTGTAACTAATACTATATGGGGGTCCTGTAACCAGTACTGTATGGGGGTCCTGTAACCAGTACTGTATGGGGGTCCTGTAACCAGTACTGTATGGGGTCCTGTAACTAGTACTGTATGGGGGTCCTGTAACTAATACTATATGGGGGTCCTGTAACCAGTACTGTATGGGGGTCCTGTAACTAATACTATATGGGGGTCTTGTAACCAGTACTGTATGGGGGTCCTGTAACTAATACTATATGGGGGTCCTGTAACCAGTACTGTATGGGGGTCCTGTAACCAGTACTGTATGGGGGTCCTGTAACCAGTACTGTATGGGGGTCCTGTAATCAGTACTGTATGGGGGTCCTGTAACTAATACTATATGGGGGTCTTGTAACCAGTACTGTAACCAGTATGTAATTCCTGGCCAGTAACAATCTCCTAGAGGAAGGGAGATAAATATCACAGGTGGCTCCATGTTTGGACATCAAAGGGGAGGGGCTGTGAATACAGAGAGGACTCCACTGTGAAGCCCCGCCTCCTGGACACTTAAGGAGCAGAATCTAGCAGAATAAAACTTCATATTCACGCTACTACTGGTGATAACAGCTTTACAGACATCTGACTGTCCTGCTCTCCTCGGCCCGTACCTAGTGCTGTCAAACCTGCTTACTGATTCCCTCTAACTGTGGAGATAAGAGCCACAAGCTGCCGCCACGTACAAACCATACTGTTATACTGAGGAGAAGAGTGAAAATACATTAGGAGCGTCTCAGTGAGACATGTATTATGCAGGGAGCTCATATTCTGCACTTAAAAGCCTCGTCCATCTTAATGGAGTCTGAGAGCCTGGACCTGGACAGAGTGACAGCCGAAGAGCCGGCAGCAGAACACAACGTCCTCTACCATTACCAATCTTCTGTTCATTAACTGATCGGGCCCCTCAGTCCCGGGGTAGAGGCGGGAGCTTACAGCAATCACTCCTCATTTGGCTATAAGCCGTGAAGCCTTGAGAGCTGCCTGAGCTCGGCCACCGGGGCCTCACAACAATTCTAGGTCTCGTCCATCAACCTGAACAACCTGCAAAGTCCTGCTCATACTGAAATACAAATAAAGTTTATTGAGATTCACTCAATAAGGATGGAGATCGTTATTAACTGGACGATGTATCCACCTAGTTATATACCGGACGATGTATCCACCTAGTTATATACCGGATGATGTATCCACCTAGTTATAAACTGGACAATGTATCCACCTAGTTATATACCGGACATTGTATCCACCTAGTTATA
>ONZH01015916.1:0-70905 GCA_900303285.1 Rhinella marina
TCAGGCCATCAGTGCCCCTTTAGTAGTGACTCTTTTAGAATTAAAGGGGTTAGTCACCTATGGGGAGTGGTTTTAGCAACCCTTCTACTCTGGTGGCGGTACTACCCAGCTCTATACATTGTTTAAATACTGTGGTAACCAGTTCTGTCCAATTGTCAGAGCTTTGTAGTACCAGGCCAGCACCGGAGCTACTGCAGAACAGCTGGTTAGCAAGGATGCCGGGAGTCAGACCCCTATCCTATGGATAGGCCATATATATATAAAAAGAGAACCCTTTAACATGCAACAGAAGGGGACCTAGCTTAAAAGGGTTTTCCAAGATTTTTATACTGATGATCTATCCTCTGAATAGGTCATCAGTATCTGATTGGTGAGGGTCCGACACCCAGGACCCCTGCCCCCGCCTTCTGGCCTCTTACCAAGCACAGAGCCTCACAGGAGCGCTGGTGGCTTCTCAAACAGCTGATTCCTGGTGTTGGACCCCCAGTCATCAGATACTGAGGATAGGTCATCAGTATTAAAATCGTGGAAAACCTCTTTAAGATGACAGGCCAATCAGATATTGATGGCCTATCCTGAGGATAGGAATCAATATAAATAGGCTGCACAACCCCTTTAATACTGGGCCCTTCGCCTCTATGTATGTTGCTAGGAACATCTATAATGAAGAACCGAGCCAAGGACCTGAACAGGGTTGCCAACCGTCCAGAAATTTCTGGACAGTCCGTAAAAATAGGCAACTTTTTTCCTCTGTCCGTGAAAAAAATAGAGGTGTCCGTGATTTTTTTTGAGGCTGGAGGTACCCGACTGGATTATTTTGGTGGTAATTATCATCATTTTACAGCTCACAGTAAATGGTGGTAATATGTTCTGATCAGTATATTGAGCTATAGAGCTGTATTACTTATTTATCCTTTTATTATGTTTTTTCAATTTGTCCGTAAAAAAATGTTGGCCGTCCGTGATTTTGCGTTAAGTTGTCCAGAAAAAAGAAAAAAATACGGGTTGGCAACCCTGGACCTGAACTCACTGTGTCAGCAAATGTCATCTGCAGCAACCATCACTGAGTCGTCATACTGCCCTCTACTGGCATTCACAATATAGCAATGTTCAGACTAGATGTTTCTCTGCTGTGAGCTTGGTTTGAGTGGTGGCTTTTGGACGGACAAAACTGCTGCATGCACTGGCTGAAACACGTCACTCATGCTGGAAACCGGCCATATCCCATTAAAGACAACAGAGTTTGGCATTGAACGGCAGTATCCGGCTAGGCCGGATCCGGTGAGCTCTGGCAGGCTGTTCTCTGCTGGATCAGTTAAATAGAGGTGTCAACCTACCCTAGGTGAAAGGTATTATTACATTCAGCCGGGCTAGCTCCAGAGTTTCCAACCTGCATTCTTCTTTATTCCGGATCACTGACCCAAAAATCACAATAAAGCAACATTTTTACAAACAAATCAGAAAACCATAAAGATAAAGATAATACTTGTCTGTAAGTCAATAAACTGATTACCAGTATTTGCTTACATTGATCTATTCAAGTACAACCCAACTAAAAAAACATGATGGACACTATTTTCAGACACTATAAAAAAAGCCCCCCTTTTTCAGAAACTGTCCAAGCATTTTCTGGATGGTTGGCAACCTTGCCTGGCCCTACAGGGCATTGTGCCTGGTTTAATAGTGAATTTTCTTGTGACAGACTCCCTTAAAGGGATTGTCTCACTCCAGCAAATGGCATTTGTCATGTGGAGAAAGTTAATACAAGGCACTTACTAATGTATTATCATTGTCCATATTGCCTCCTTTACTGGCTGGATTCATTTTTCCATCAGATTATACACTGCTCGTTTTCATGGTTATGACCACCCTGTTATCAGCAGCAGTCGTCGTGCTTGTATACTATAGGAAAAAGCACTAGCCTATGTGCTAAGGAGGCAATATGGACAATCACGATACATTAGTAAGTGCCTTGTATTAACTTTCTCTACGTGATAAATGCTATTTGCTGAAGTGAGACTACCCCTTTAAGGCTGGGTTCACATTATGTTTTTCCCATCCATTTAACATATACAAAAATGCATTAGTGGGATCCATTCACCATAGAGTTCAATTGTACAAAAAAAGATTGTAAAAAAAATTGTAAAAATTATACGTTTTATTTATTGGACTCTGCTGGATACAAGAACTTGGTGTGCTGCACTTTTGTATCCTTTTTTGTCAAACGGAGGCATAAAACGTGAAGACGTGAAGCCACCCTAACTCAAAATGACACACATGTTTGTGTAATAGAGCTAACACCGATCGCCAATGACCAGAATCGGACATAACTTTGTTCTCGGTCATTTAACCTCTCAGATGCTACGGTCAATAGCAACCATGGCATCAGAGTTGTTAGGAAGAGGGAGTTTTTTTTCTCTCCCTTCTGATTGGACGCGCCACAGTGAAGTCACAGGGTTCTGATTGGTTGCTATGGCAACCTGTGGTTTGTGAAGACGGCAGGAATGAATAATAAGGCCTCTAGCACATGAACATGTCCATTTTGTGGTGTGCAAACCACTGATCCACAAGGACAAGAATAGGACGTGTTCTATTATTTGAATAAACGGCCACCCATATTTTTTTTGTCGACCCATAGAAATAAAAAAAAATGCGGATTGGACCCAAAATACAGTTGTGTGCATGAGGCCTGAGTATGGAGAATCCACAATAACATCGAAGTCCACTAAGGAGACTAAAAGTAAATGTTTAGCTTAGCTGGAGGGGGGAGGCTTCACCACAAAGTGGTGTAAGGGTACTTTCACACCTGCGGCATCAGACTCCGGCAGGCTGTTCACCCGCCGGATCCATGCTGCCGGAGGTGCACGTGTGGGGCTGGAACTACGCTCCGGCCCCATTGACTGTCATGGGGGCAGGCCACGGATCCGGCCGCAGCACGGCAAACCCCGCCGAGAGGCGGCCGGAACAAAAGTACAGCATGTCGTACTTTTCGACGGTCAATGGGGCCGGATCCGGCGGGCTGTTCAACCTGTCATCGAGGGTCATGAGGCGTCAAATGTTCCTACCAAATCCTCCGATTTCGTATTGTGGCATGCAATCAGAGGACATCTTTTGCACTATGTAGCCTATAGTACAGGGGAACCGTGAAGACTCCGGGCCATGTGCATGAGCCTCCAGTACAGTACCGTGTGTATACCACGTACTTAATTATACTGTTCATATACAATGGCTGGAGTTTTGTGAAATAAATTGTATTCTGGGATACGAATATGATATAGTTACTAATGGCCTATACTACAACGTGGACTATTTTATTCCGGAAGCAGTGCAGTTCTTTATTCAGTGAATGACGCAAAGCTGCAATACCAGACACAGCCAATGGACAGGAGGGGCGCAATTTTTTTTTTTTTTGCAAAAAAACCCCCCAGAGCCTTATGTCATCCATTTTTTTCGCGGATCCGTGTTTTGCAGACTGCAGAATACATACGGTCGTGTGCATGAGCCCTTATTCTTATCTTGTAGGAACACCTCCTCATGTTAGTATCTCATACCTCCCAAGTGTCCCTCTTTGGGAGGGACAGTCCCTCTTTTTGACTTAAGTCCCTCTGTCCCTCTTTGATCCTTAAATGTCCCTCTTTTTGACCTGGAGAACTAATGCATAAATGGTCATTAATACATTTACTAAATTGCTCCTTACTAAAGTGTCTGTATGGTTTCTACCTGTATATTAGACAAGAACTTCATTATTTGGTGCAATTTGGACCTTAAAATATCTATAATCTGATGATGATTTATGTAGTCATATTTATATGGACATTGAAGCGCAAGAAAAAAAAATGCCGCAGGGGTTCCAGTAATTATGATTTGGGCGGAGTTAGAGGCGTGGCCTAGTATAAAAAAAACTGCCGTGATGCGCGCCGCACATATTGTCCCTCTTTGCAATTTTCAAAAGTTGGGAGGTATGGTATCTTGCATTAGGCTTGCACATAAGCCTAGCTTTGTTATGTTATGCAGTTACTATTTTCTTCCACAAGCAGGTAAACTTGGGATCACAGGCAGATCACAGGCAAAACTACAACTACGTCTTTAACCCCTTCACCCCCAGCGCCGTACATGTACGGCGCTGGGGCGATGCGGGCACATGGCGCCCGCTCGCGGGTGCGCGGCGGGCGTCATGGCCGGCAAGTCTCTGCTGTTTCTAACAGCAGAGACTTGCCGCTACCTACTACATCGGCGGCGTCTTCCGGGTTTGACTAGATGCCGTGATCACACGGATCACGGCATCTAGTTGCGGCTAAACCCGGAAGCGTTCGCTTCCGGTGGTGTACAGACACCCCGTGTGGCCAATCGGGGTGTCTGTACACCATATGAAAACTGTAATCCTCGCTGGTGAGGATTACAGTTTTCAAAGTGCAATTCTTATTCTGGCCACTAGATGGCAGGCCAGGATAAGAAATGAGCAATTCATGGCTTTCTGAGTCTATAAAACCCAGAATTGCTCATTAAAAAAAAAAAAAAAGCCACAATATATAAGCCCATATTTGAGCTTTCTAATAGTAAAAAAAAATTTTTTTAAAAAAAAAGTTAAAAAATATATAAAAAATAAAAAAGATGTAAAAGTTCAAATCACCCCCCTTTCCGTATAAGTAAAAAATAAATACCTAAATAACAATAAATATAGACATCATGGGTATCATCGTGACCGAAAACGCCCGTACTTTTAAAATATAAAAAAAAAAAATTCCAATACAGCGATTTGTGTGGCGGAAAAAAGCGTCCAAATGGCGATTTGCCGTTTTTTTTGTCGCTTTTTTTTTCTAAAAAAAATTAAATAAAAAGTGATCAAAAAGTCATACACACCCCAGAATGGTATCAATAAAAATTTCAGATCGTCCCGCAAAAAATGAGCCCCCATACAGCTCTGTACACATAAATACCAAAAAGTTATAGGGGTCAAGATTTGACAAGGAAAAAAAAAAAAAAAAAAAAGGGCAACTTTCTAATTATTTTATCACTATCAAAACGCAGGAAAAACTATACATATTAGGTATTGCCGGATTCGTACTGACCAGTAGAATGAAAGTAACGGATCAGTTTTAATGCACATCGAACGCTGTAAATAAGAAACCCGTAGAACTGTAGCGGAATAGCGTTTTCTTTGCAATTTCACCCGGTTTGGAATTTTTTTCCCGTTTCCCACTACACCGTATGCAATATTAAATGGTGGCGTTGGAAAGTACAACTTGTCCCGCAAAAAACAAGCCCTCATACAGCTATGTGAACAGAAAAATAAAAGAGTTATGGCTGTTTGAAGGCAGGGAGCGCAAAACGAAAATGCAGAACCGAAAAAAGCTCCGGGGGTGAAGGGGTTAAACGTCCTGTCCCATTACAACTGGAACTACTCAGGACCACAGCGCCTCCGAGTGGCGAATGGATGGAAGTGCACAGGGCTGGTAGGTTTACAAGTTCCCTGTCCCAGTACACAGGTGGCGATTCTGTATCACAGCGCCCTCTGGCGGCTAGAGGGCAGTGTGTACGGCTCTGCCAGTGAAAAGAGAAGTTCACAGACTACACCGGAGCTCTTCTAATCCTGCCACGGCTCCTGTCATTCCTCCCCGGCTGTGCAGACGTTTCCTGCGCTCTCCGGATGTCCCGGGCCGAGGCTCCTCCCTGTACACGGCTGGACGGGAGCCACTGAAGGTGCAGGCTCCTGGAAGGAGATCCGGGCTGAGGACAGCCGCTCCGGGTAGGTGCTAGATACACAGCTGAAAGCTCTGCTTCCCACTCTGCAGTGTATCTAAGTTATATCTGTATCACAGGGTGTATCACAAGCTGTCTACTGACTCATGGACATTCCTGACAAGTGATAAAGGAGCTTCCAAACAGGCTTTGCTTATTTACATTGGACTGTAATCTTCTGCATAGGGCTGTTGCTGTTTACATGGGGCTGTTGTCCTTTGCAAGGGACTGTTGTCCATTTACTCACAGAAAGCAACACCTAAAAATTTAACTTTTATTTCTTACTATTAAAATCACCCCCTAATAGGGTCTAGATACACCAGACAAATGTAAAATTAAACACAAATCATACACAAAAGGATACAACCCGTGGGTATACAGTCTCAGAGTGATTAACCGTAGTGTGAAACTGTTGCCCATTTACGCGGGACAGTTGCCCATTTACGCGGGACAGTTGCCCATTTACGCGGGACAGTTGCCCATTTACGCGGGACAGTTGCCCAATTCCCTGGTTACTTACATTTGCTTTATGCAGATTGCTGTCCTCAGAAGTTTCCCCCATCAGACAAGTGCTGTTTTATTGCTCCGTTATCTGACCACACGCAGAGGTATTTACAAGGTCAAACTTGAGAATAAGCTCCACTGGTGGCAGTTACATACTATGGGGGAGAAGCTGGTGGCTTATATGTTAGCCGGATGGACTGTATGTCGGTAAACTGCATTTTTGCAACGAATGTCGACAAGCTTTGTGTCTTTAACGTCGTTTGTCGATAAGTTGCATGTCTCTGACGGTAACTGGTGTGGCTGTGACGTTGTATGTCGGGTATATGTTGGTACGTGGGGGTCTGTGATGTTGTATGTCAGTAAGCTGAGTATCTATGACTGTTATATGTTGGTAAATGGCGTGTCTGTGACGTCGTATGTCGGGAAGAGGCGTGTCTGTGACGTCGTATGTCGGGAAGAGGCGTGTCTGTGACGTCATATGTTGGTAAGAGGCGTGTCTGTGACGTCATGTGTTGGTAAGAGGCGTGTCTGTGACGTCATGTGTTGGTAAGAGGCGTGTCTGTGATGTCATGTCGGTAAGATGCTTGTTTGTGACGTCATATGTCGGTAAGATGCTTGTTTGTGACATCATATGTCGGTAACATGCATGTCTGTGACGTCATATGTCAGTAAGATGCATGCCTGTGATGTTATATGTCGGTAAGATGCAATATGCAAATCAAAAAGAAAACCACAGAGACACCATCACGTGTCTCACCGATGGTCAAAACTAGCCAGGCCTTTCACCGGGAAGGAACAACCAAGGGAAAGGCAGTCTCCAAAAGGAAACCACCTATGCCAAAGCATGGTATCCATCCACAGACAGCTGTTTCGGGGTATTGTCGGTAAGATGCATGTCTGTGACGTCATATGTCGGTAAGATGCATGTCTGTGACGTCATATGTCAGTAAGAGGCGTGCCTGTGACATTGTATAGCTGTAAGCTCCACACCTGGTGGGTTGTATGTCAGTAATCTACATGCTTAGTATGCTGTTTTCCTCTATGGAAGTAGGAAGCAGTCAACATAGCAGAGCTGTGCGTCCCCATGAGGATGCTACACACGTAGGTTGCCACGTACTTGTAGTTAGTGCTGGCTCCTCAGCATAGACCGGCTGTAGTAGTAACATACACTCACCGGCCACTTTATTAGGTACACCCATGCTAGTAACGGGTTGGACCCCCTTTTGCCTTCAGAACTGCCCAATTCTTCGTGGCATAGATTCAACAAGGTGCTGGAAGCATTCCTCAGAGATTTTGGTCCATATTGACATGATGGCATCACACAGTTGCCGCAGATTTGTCGGCTGCACATCCATGATGCGAATCTCCCGTTCCACCACATCCCAAAGATGCTCTATTTGGATTGAGATCTGGTGACTGTGGAGGCCATTTGAGTACAGTGAACTCATTGTCATGTTCAAGAAACCAGTCTGAGATGATTCCAGCTTTATGACATGGCGCATTATCCTGCTGAAAGTAGCCATCAGATGTTGGGTACATTGTGGTCATAAAGGGATGGACATGGTCAGCAACAATACTCAGGTAGGCTGTGGCGTTGCAACGATGCTCAATTGGTACCAAGGGGCCCAAAGAGTGCCAAGAAAGAAATATTCCCCACACCATGACACCACCACCACCAGCTTGAACCGTTGATACAAGGCAGGATGGATCCATGCTTTCATGTTGTTGACGCCAAATTCTGACCCTACCATCCGAATGTCGCAGCAGAAATCGAGACTCATCAGACCAGGCAACGTTTTTCCAATCTTCTACTGTCCAATTTCGATGAGCTTGTGCAAATTGTAGCCTCAGTTTCCTGTTCTTAGCTGAAAGGAGTGGCACCTGGTGTGGTCTTCTGCTGCTGTAGCCCATCTGCCTCAAAGTTCGACGTACTGTGCGTTCAGAGATGCTCTTCTGCCTACCTTGGTTGTAACGGGTGGCAATTTGAGTCACTGTTGCCTTTCTATCAGCTCGAACCAGTCTGCCCATTCTCCTCTGACCTCTGGCATCAACAAGGCATTTCCGCCCACAGAACTGCCGCTCACTGGATGTTTTTTCTTTTTCGGACCATTCTCTGTAAACCCTAGAGATGGTTGTGCTGTGTGAAAATCCCAGTAGATCAGCAGTTTCTGAAATACTCAGACCAGCCCTTTCTGGCACTAACAACCATGCCACGTTCAAAGGCACTCAAATCACCTTTCTTCCCCATACTGATGCTCGGTTTGAACTGCAGGAGATTGTCTTGACCATGTCTACATGCCTAAATGCACTGAGTTGCCGCCATGTGATTGGCTGATTAGAAATTAAGTGTTAACGAGCAGTTGGACAGGTGTACCTAATAAAGTGGCCGGTGAGTGTAGATCACTGACCACATCCATGTCAGACAGTAGCACAATAATTCCGGTTTACACAAAGCAATCACTGGATCCTGGAATCATTCCTGTGGTCAGGAAATCAGATGAGACCTTAGAACAGAGGTGGGCAACCTCCGGCACTTCAGCTGTTGTGGAACTACAACTCCCAGCATGCATACTTCCTCTACTCTTCTCAGAACTCACTGTTTCCACGGAAACACTATAGAAATGAATGGAGCATGCTGGGAATTGTAGTTTGACAATAGCTGGAGTGCCGGAGGTTGCTGCTGACCCCTGCCTTTAGAATGATGAACCAGTCAGTATGGAGGTCGATGAAGTGATATTCTTCTAGATTTCCATAGTGGCTGATGAGGACAGACGTGCGGTGAGATGTCCGCTCCCTTCTGCAGTGACTGATGTCTTTTTTCTTGATAGGCTTTGGTGACATTCCCAATGGCTTGGTTGGAGGATCCTCAGGAGAAGCTGTACCTGTCTGAGCAGGTGATCGTCCTCTTGTCCTGTGCTGTCTCTTTCCTGGGATCTCTACTCATCATCTGCACCCACGTTCGTTGGCCAGAGCTCCGGAGCCGCCCTCGCCAGCTTCTTCTCTTCTTGTCAGTAGCGGACTTATTCTCGGCCGCCTCCTACTTCTATGGAGTCCTGCGAGACTTCCAGACCACAAGCTGGGACTGCGTTGCCCAGGGGGCCGTCTCCACCTTTTCCAATACCAGCTCGTTCTTCTGGACTATGGCAGTGGCCCTGTACCTGTATATAACTATAGTACAGTCCCAGCAGAGCCTCGCTGAGCACATGGTCTACTGGTTCTACTGGTTCCATCTAATCAGGTAAGTAGAGGGACTGAAACGCGTGGCCTCAAGTGCTGAAATCATAATTAACCTCCATGGGTTATTATATATTAGTGTCTTCTTCCATTCCGGAGCAGCCTGGCAGAATGATGTGGAGATGAGGTATGTACGGTAAAATCTATATACAGCCATTCCAGAACAATGTGGCTTGCCTTTATGTCCAATGCGGTCCTTGTTGGATTGCAGATCCCAAGGGCCCATGCACATGGCCCGGGAGACGTGTTCTATGTACAAGGCCGTTCGCGGCTGCCCTGACCTGAGCTGACTATTTCATAGTTCCTATCTGATAAGCGGGGCTATGGCGGTGTAATCACATGATTATATGAGTGCGCTGCTATAAATCCGCCATCAGATTGCTATGATACAGTCAGTTCTGGTCAAGGAAGCCCCGGCCGACCCGACACATGGACTGTGTCATGTGCCCAAGTCCTAAATCTCACCAAATCTTCTTGACATGCCCATGGAACAAGGTGAAGGCAGGTGGTCAGCCATTGTCTGCTAAGCCTCTTGAAGTTCTACCGTCAGGTGATATAGGCTTGCTGACAGTTTCCACATGGTGCACCATCTTTTTTTACATACATTTGGGCAACTGTTATGTTCTGAACCACTTCATGCTTTGTATAAGCAGCGGATAATGCGCTGATTTAGAAAAGTATCGGCTGCCATGAATATACAGATAAGTTAATTGTTATTATTGACAAGAGATCGTCAGACAGATTAAGTACGACCACATGGAGCACCGCATCAGACTCAAAATAAAAAGGCTACCCCATGATTAACGAAAATCTGAAAATCAGACATCACATGACAGTCTCTTTATAAGAAAGCTGGACCTGCCCGGTACCTCACATGGATTCAGACATTTCCCCATTTGTTGCTCCAATTACTTTGCTAGATTTTCTTCAGGCTGGCAGCTGAGGGGTGTGTCCTTTCTGCTGCAGCTCCCTCCTTGTAACTGCCAAAGCTTCTAAAAGAAGATATGGCTGGTGGCATTTGAAGGATGGGACTGTGCCAACAAACAAATTTGACTTTGGGCTAAGCCTACGGTAAGCCGCGTTGTCCTGGCGCTTCCCTGGTATTAACCCTGTACAGGGATCTAGATTTTGCCGCAGGGAACCAACCAGTTTGCTACCTCCTGGAGTAGTCCTCGTGTAGATGGCAGCTAACCCATGGGGTCAGAGACACCGATGCAAAGCGCCAAGGGATCAGGCAAAAAGTGTAGTCTGAATACAGTCCAGGATCCATAGAGTCGATAGGCAGGCTACACACAGCAGATCTCACCATTGCTGGTTCCTAGAGACTAGAAAAGCTCAGGCAAGAAACCACAGCATAAGGGCACATGCACCCGAACGTGCGTGCACCATACCCGTATTGCGGACTGTAAACGGCTGGTGTGCAATATATGGGCACTGGCAGTGTGCGCACCATATCACGGATGATGCGAGCGAAGTTAGGATTTCACCTATCTTTTTGCTGAGGCATGGATCTGAAGGCCACAACGAAGCGCTTCCATGGGATTTGGGTCCATGTCTCATCACAGCAAAAAAAAAAATAGAACATGTTCTGTTTTTTTGTGGTGCAGAATGTTTCTTGCAGATTGTGGACTCAAGTCAATGGGTGCACACGGCCAGTGCTCATATATTGCAATATGGGCATGGTGCCTTTATGGTCGTGTAAATTAGCCTTAAAGGGTTATTCTCATTTTTAGACAATGGGGGCATATCGCTAGGATATGCCCCCATTGTCTTATAGGTGCGGGTCCCACCGCTGGGACCCGCACCTATATCGAGAACGGAGCCCCCGAAGTGAATGAGGGCGCACTGCGCATGCGCATGCGCAGCCGCCCTCCATTCATTTCTATGGGGCCGCCGAAAATAGCGAGCGCTGCGCTGGCTCGGCTACTTCCGTCGGCTCCATAGAAATGAATGGGAGCCGACCGCGCATGCACGGCCCGGCTCCCATTCATTCCTATGAGCGGTGCGCGGGGAGCTGCGCCTGGTGGTGGCCGGACCCCCGGAAACCTGGGGTCCTCCAGGCGCAGCGCTCCCCGCTCCGTTCTGGCTATAGGTGCGGGTCCCAGCGGTGGGACCCGCACCTATAAGACAATGGGGGCATATCCTAGCGATATGCCCCCATTGTCTAAGATGAGAATACCCCTTTAAAGGGAGTCTGTCAGCTCATTTTCACCTATATAACTAACAGCATCTGCCCCACAGAAGATTGCAGACACATCCCAGACATACCTGTGTGCACTGTGTGTCTGTATTCCATGTCCAGGAAAAGCACTTTTATTCTACAGGAAAACAGCTCCCAAGTGCCCGGCTCTGCTGCTGCTGCAAACCAGACTGGAGGGGGGAGGGCAGCTTTAGCTGCTCATATCTTGGGATTAGTAGCAGATAGAACAATGGTTCTGACCTTCTTTGAAAGCTGACATTCCAAGCTTTAAAATGATACCACAGCATTATATCCAGTATATCAGAAGATATAGCTGTTAGAAATCGAGTCGGGAGAGAAAGCTGTTTTTAGTTTCACTTTCAGCTGGGCACTTGGGAGCTGTTTTCCTGCAGAATAAAAGTGCTTTTCCTGGACATGGAATACAGACACACAGTGCACACACAGGTATGTCTGAGATGTGTCTGCAATCTTCTGTGGCTGGGGGCAGTGCTGTAGTTATATAGGTGAAAATAAGGTGACAGACTCCCTTTAAATCTGTGGCAGCAGATCTGCAGTGTTTTCACATCATACATGTGAACAGGGGTACCCTTGTCCACTTTTCTTATATCGATGACCTGATATTGATGACCTATCCTGAAGATAGATCGGAGGGAGCAGTGTAAATATAGCTGATAATTACACTGCTCCGCCACTTCAGTGTTGATGGCGAGCAGGTGAACAGTGAACAGAACGCAGAGCTCGCAGGAGCACCGCGTTCTCTTGAGGCAGCTGCTCAGCGGTGGTGATGGTAGTCAGACTCCCACTAATCTAATATTGATGATCTGAGGTTAGGTGATCAATATGAGAAAACCAGTCAATCCCTTTAATTATATTATTGGAATTCATTTTACAGGATTTACAATAGAAGCTGAAGCCCTTTGCATGTGGATGGGCCCCCGTGTGTCTGCATGTCTTCAAGTGAGCAGCAGGAAATCTCTCATTAACACACAACTGGGGGTCGGCGATTTTCTCAGTAGAGACTGGAAGATTAAGATTCCTTTTCACCCATACGAGTGGTCTGCGGCCTGTGGCATGCTGGCGCTTGTGATACTTCTAGACATCTAAGTATATTTTGCTGGAAGCTTTCTGAGCATGTTAGGAGTTGTAGTATCACAATGTCTGGCTTTAGCAGACATGCTGCGCTAGTAATTTGTATTTTATTTACATAGCGCCAGCCTATTCCAAATCACTGTACGAATATTGGCATCACTCACCTTGGTTCCTTTACACTTTGGAGCACAATCTAAATTTCAAAGTAAGGCCATGTTCAGGTCACGTCAACAGAAAAATAAAGCGAGAACAGGATTCGGTATCATCCGTTATGCTCAGTTATGCACATTTTGCATCTGTTTTAGCCATTTCCATCTTCTGAGATCTGTTATTTTAGATGATGGAAAAAAGGTCCTACACAAAGTATTGTTTTCTATCTAAAATAACGAATCTCAGATGGAAATGGCTAAAACAGATGCAAAATGTGAACGGAGGATGCACGGATGCTTAAAATACAGGATCCATTTTTTCTTGTTTTCTGTTCTTTTGATGGATCAGAAGCATGGACAAAGAAACTGTGATGTGAACCCGGTCTATCATGTCAAACATGGGGACATACAAGCCCTATGCAGAAGTTGCCCTTGGTTGGATTTGGACCTAGAACTCCAAAAGCAACCATGTAAACCACTGTGCTGACCATATCTGCCCAAATCTTATGCCGCAGCCTTTCCAGAGTTTCATGCTCTTTGGGCGTACTCACACAACCGCTCTGTGTTTTGCGGTCCACAAGTTGCCTATCCGCAAAATAAGTGTGCCGCCCGTGTGTGTTTACATTTTGAGCGCCCAATTGAAATAAATAGGTCCGCACCCGTTCCAAAAAATTACGGAAGTATGTGGACCCATTCATACGGTTGTGTGCATGAGCCCTTAGTGTGGGATCAGGGGTGCTGAGGCCATCCCTGAGGCCATTCATGCCGGCTCATGGTGCCCATGAATGCACTGTACTGCTGGACTGTAACAGATCCATTATGAAAGCCGGCTGCTGGACTGCGGCACGGTCCAATATCATTTACAGAAAATCTGATTGTAACCTTTCCCTTTGAGCGGGCATTTCTGAATCAAAAAACGTTCACTGAAACCAGCAAAAGCGTAGTTCAGCAGCCGAGCGACTGCTCTGACAATACTTTGCTGCTCAAAGAGATCCAGTCGTATTAAGACTAATCCTGGCTGCAAGATCTAAAGGTAGAGGGCACAGCACACGCAGCAGTCGACCTCCCCTTTCTGTTCAGCCCTATTAACGGATACTGCGGGGGAGATAGCATATTCACAATTATTCAATCATCCAATGCCGTGTGTAAAACACTTGTCAGCACCAGGACTGTTCTGCTAGGGTTCACATACCTGAAACTGAGTGAAATACACTTCTCATGCATGGCAGCTTCCCGCAACTCTGATCTCATACATCGGAAAATTTCCCATGATTTACATCTGTACAACGGAAACAATGTGCATTGGAAATAAATGGATTTTCACTTATTTCAGCTTTAGCAGTGTGGATCTGATAGATGAGAACAGTCTAGATTAGGACAGCGTCCATTGCTAACAACCCCTGGTGTATTTAGCCACTGCAAGCAGTGATCAGAGGAGGCACATGTACCGTTTTCTGCCATCCATAAGCGCACAGCACCTAGGTTTTAGTGTAGGAAAATAAGAAAAAAATATTTTCATCAGATCCTCTTATCAGACTGCCCATAAATTTAAGGACATCACATCAGACCCCCATATCAGCCCCTGTGCCCCCATACCATCTCACTGTGCCCCCATCAGACCTCAGTTGCCCCATCAGACAGATCAGCAGAATGTGCCCCATCAGACCTCATCAGCAGAATGTACCCCCATCAGACCTCAGATCAGCAGAATGTGCCCCCCATCCCTCAGATCCTCATCAGACCTCAGATCAGCAGATGTGCCCCCATCAAACCTCAGATCAGCAGAATGTGCCCCCATCATACCTCAAATCAGCAGAATGTGCCCCCATCATACCTCAGATCAGCAGAATGTGCCCCCATCATACCTCAAATCAGCAGAATGTGCCCCCATCAGACCTCACATCAGCAGAATGTGCCCCATCAGACCTCATATCATGCCCCCATCAGACCTCAGATCAGCAGAATGTGCCCCCATAAGACCTCACATCAGCAGAATGTGCCTCCATCAGACCTCATATCATGCCCCCATCAGACCTCAGATCAGCAGAATGTGCCCCCATAGACCTCAGATTAGCGTTTTGTGCCCCCTCACGCCACAGATCAGCGTCTTGTGCCCCTATCAGACCTCAGATCAGCCCACCCAGCCACTGATAAAAGACCATACTTACCGTACCTGTTCTGCGCTGCCGCTGCCGTCCGGTCCCACGCTCCGCGCTCCTCTCTCTTCCCTGCCGGCACGCACTATGACCTGACGCCGCAGCGTCAGGTCATAGTGCGTGCTGGCAGGGAAGAGAGAAGAGCGCGGAGCGTGGGACCGGACGGCAGCGCAGAACAGGTAAGTATGGTCTTTATCAGTGGCTGGGTGGGCTGATCTGAGGTCTGATGGGGGTCCCTACGTAACAAGTGAGTGCTTCCTTATGGAAGCGCTCACTTGTATTCGCCCTATAAGACGCACAGCATTTTTCCCCCTACTTTTGGGGGGAAAAAAAGTGCGTCTTATAGGGCGAAAAATACGGTAACTCTCATCTCACACTCTGCAGTGCAAAGCTGTGGCCGCTAGCAGAGGTTTCTGGCAGCAGCTTATCTCCTGCAAGAGCAAAGGAACAGACTTGATGAAATCCAACATGCATGATCATACTTTCCCCAACATCTGGTAGCCCATACATAGTAGATAGTCGGCCGGCAGGTTCAGCTGACTTACAGCTAATGTGTCTGGGTATCTTATGCAGATTTGCCTTTGTCACCCATTGTTTTCTTGGACGGTGGGTATGCAATGTCCCAATAGATCTTCACTGGAGTTTCCCTTTAAGACCTCTTTCACACGAGCGTGACAGATTAGGTCCGGATGCGTTCAGGATGCGTTCTGGAAAACTCGCACCATTTTGCAAGCAAGTTAAGTCAGTTTTGTCTGCGATTGCGTTCAGTTCAGTTTTTTCCGCACGGGTGCGATGCGTTTTGATGCGTTTTTCACACGCGTGAAAAAACTGAAGGTTTACAACAACATCTCTTAGCAACTATCAGTGAAAAATGCATTGCACCCGCACTTGCTTCAGGATACAATGCGTTTTTCACTGAAGCCCCATTCACTTCTATGGGGCCAGGGCTGCGTGAAAAACGCAGAATATATGGATTTACAATGGATTTTCATGCAGCATTTTTCAGCAGCAAAATGGATTCATCTACAACAAAACTGCATATAACTTGACATTTCATATCTGCAGCATGTCAGATTACGCTGCGGATTTCTCCTGTGGGTTTTACCCTTTGCAAGGCAGAGGGTAATATCTGTGGCAAAATCCAGAGATTTGGGCGTTTCCACAACAAATGATATCCCTTACGAAAATGCGTTCACATGGCCAGATTTTCAGCCCGTGTTGCATCTTTGTGTTTATATATAGTCAATACGGTTGAAAAAAAAAGACATAAGTCCATCAAGTCCAACCAAGGGATGGGTGGGGACGTGAATACCCAAAATGGTACTGTAGCTTTAGAGGAATGCATGGATATGGAGAAAAGCCACTCCAAATCAAGAGTATATTGGTAAGAGTGGACAGGTCTAGTGCCTTATTATTTTAGTATATAAAGTTATGGAGAACCCTTTTAATTCCTCCAGAATAATCATGAAAGTGATGTCCTCTCTAAACCTAGTGGTCGTCCCGTGTGCAGGTTTATTGGTCCTATAGATGGCAGTCTAGACCTGCACCAGATCAGACTGGATGATAAATGTGGTGCAGGGATAGACAATTTTTGGATAACTCTGTACCAACTACTGGTTGACTCGCTTTGAGACAGAATTTTACACCAGATTTGCAGCACAACTTTCAGCCTCTCCATTTTCAGACCAGTTGGAAAAATTTGGAGAATCCCTAGTTTTTCCAGTGTGCACCATTAGTTAGACAGCTTCTAGGTGCAGACACATTAGTAAATGGGGACCATTTTGCACCAACCTGCAATACACCTACCCTAGGCGGTACGCATTGTAGGGTCAGGGTATGGCAGAGAGGTACTCATGCTTACAGAGTACTGGATGGGTGAGAAGACCCCTGGGGAGAAGGTCACCTGCGGCCTGTATGTGTGACTACCTCTACCTGAAACCATGATGATCATAAAACAGTGGTACTGAGCCAATATTCTTCTCTTCTCCGGTTTCTTGTAACAGTGCAGACCAGTGTGAGTGGCCTCCATTACTGGTTTGCGTTGTTTTGTATATCATCACTATGGCTCCAGGAAGTCACATACTGTCCTTAGGTGACTGGACTGGACACCTGTCCCAGTTTTCACAGTTATATAACTCACAATGAATGCGCCTCTTAGGGAGTGTGCCACATTTCCTACTGAATGTGCCTAGTTCATCATGTCTCATGATATTTGCCTAATTCAGTGTTCCACGTACGTCAATGTGCCTCATACTTGTCAACTCTCCCATAATGTCTGAGAGACTCCCAGAAGAGCTGACAAAGCTCCCGACTGCCCCACATACTCACCTCTCCCCCGGCATATTAGGGGACATTTTATACTCTTGGAGAACCCCTGTAACTTTGTCTACTTTATAAATGCCATTTGCTGAATTGAGACAACCCCTTTAACGTCTGGTCTAAGGTCTATAAATCAGCACCTTTGGGCTTTGGGAGTCAGGCCTAGTGTCTACAAGGGGATCTGCTTTGTGTGATCTGTACCATTTTGTGGTCTGCTGAATGAGGTCATGTACTTTTTGTGATTCAAAAAGATTTCTATTCATCCCGTCAAATCTGATATTAACTGCTGATAGTCTCCAAACAGAGCCCCTGACAGACGTGTGTGTGTTCCCGTTTTGTCCTTGTGGGTATTTGGTTGGGACTTCTCAATACTAGGGTCTGCATGGCGAGAAAAGGTTGAGAAATGCTGGTCTAGAACAGTCCAGCCTTTGTCTGCCGCTGTATATTTAGACGTCTGTGATATCATTTGTTCTAATTTGTTGACGTTTCTAATATCGTGGATTAGTAACGGTGCTGTACAGTTTAGTTGAGGAATGCTTTGAAAGCAGTCGACTTATCTTCTGTAATCGGAGTAAACAAGATTCCATGTGACTGCGGTCGTGTATTGACTCCGCACATTTGTATTGAGGGAGAAGACAATAACTTCTTGTCAGACAAATTAGGAAGGTTGAACTTTTCCTCATCATCCTTGGCAGCACCCAGGGTTATTTATTCTCCCACTGCTAAAGGGCAGAACATACAAAAGCAGCAAGAAAAGAGTTAACAGAACGCCTGAACTGAGAACCTAAACAGAGGCTTGGTCAGCACTCGATCCCAGAATAATGTGCTGCACGGGAAGGGAGATTTAAAGGCTATGTACACCTTTGGGGGGGCAGTTTTTTATGATTGCATTTTACTCATTTTGGGCTAAAAAATCATATTTTTAGTTGGACTTTATTAAAAATATTCAGCCGTTCTGTCACAAAGGGTTAACTGTCTTAGACACCGCGACCTTAATAAAGCCCTAGACTGGCGGTGGGTCTGCCAAACTTATGAAGAGGTGCCGGCCTCTACGTAACTTTGGTGGACCCACCTCCGACCTAAATGTTAGCTAGCTGTCTTACATTTAGACCATTTTCTACACCTAAAACAGGCATAGAAAATGGTAAATGGGACAAGCCTGCCAGCCCGTCCCTTGCCCACTCCCAATTTTTTGAGACCTGGTGAGATAGGAAGTGTCGCAGATTGTGGCGCAAAGGACTTTATATAGGCGTATTTCTGTTTTAATAAATGACCCCCTTAATTCTTATTCTGTCAGACAGAAACAGTAAATACTGATCCTGCTACTAGGGAATCTCAAGGCTGCACAGAGAAAGGGGCTTAAAATTCTTAATAAAGACCAATTTAAAAAATGATTTTAACAACGCAATAATAATAAACAAAATTGCCCCCAAAGGTGTACATAGCCTTTAATAAGACAATTCAGTGTCTGCTGGGATATTCTATGAATTAACTGAATACTTAAAGGGGTATTCCCATCTCACAAATGTAGTTTGTATAATTAGATATAGCCATACCAAAATTATTACTAATAGAATGTATTTATATAAAATGTACCGTTTAGAAGATTTGCCTATTTGTATATCCATTGTCCCACACACATCAGTCAGACCGTTGCCCCTAGTTATGGCCACTGCGGCCATGTAGTAGTGGTGGCCGGCTTGCTCCTTTTCAAACCCGCTCTGAGGTAATTGCTGTATTGTGAGCTCACATTGCATGAGCATGGACAACATGGTAGCGTCCAAAAAGCAGATTTGAAAGTACCCTAAGATGTGTCTCCGCATGCTCATGCAATGTGCGTTCACATTACTGCAGTTACCTCAGAGCGGGTTTGAAAAGGAGCAAGCCGGCCACCACTACTACATGGCCGCGGTGGCCGTAACTAGGGGCAACGGCCTGACTGATGTGTGTGGGACAATGGATATACATATAGGTAAATCTTCTAAACGGTACATTTTACATAAATACATTCAATTAGTAAAAATATTGGTATGGCTATATCTAACTATACAAACTACATGTGTGAGATGGGAATACCCCTTTAAGTACCACCAACCATTACATACTGTACTTGTGAAATTGTTATTCTCTCCTGCCGGAACAGGTAGTGTTTGCTACTAGCAGCATGATGACTTTTCTTTGTTTTACATTTTTTTGCTTTTGCCTTTGAGATGTATCCCTCTCCTCATTTAGCTGGTTCAGAGGGAT
Organism: Rhinella marina; assembly: GCA_900303285.1. Classification (NCBI taxonomy): domain Eukaryota; kingdom Metazoa; phylum Chordata; class Amphibia; order Anura; family Bufonidae; genus Rhinella; species Rhinella marina. Next base: position 19,638 of record ONZH01015916.1, read on the forward strand.
GGTTTTCACCAGTGCTATCGAGGTTGGTCTGAAGCTCACATGGTGCAGTAGGTTTTAATCATCTAGCCACTTCTTGCTTGGACACTTTCCACTAGTGTCTACTGTGTAGCGGCCCTGCCTCCGCCCCTGCGTGACCTAGCATCTTGTTGTCTCAAGCGCCAGTTTCTACCTCGTATGTGTTCTGTGTTTGACGCAGCGGAATGAGGTTACTGTAGCAGTGCCTGGTGCATGTCGCAAGCGTATATAACCTGGTCAGTTTCCATCTGCTGTGTGTAGGGGATGCTGTTCATTTCCCTTTGCTAAGGTAGCGGGGAACTTCCTCTACTGTTTCTACTGCTCTACATTGCTTGGGTTTTATATTTGATTGTTCATTTTCAGATGTTCAACCCGTACTCCTGAAAACTCCAATAAAAGGGAAAGAAAGTCCAAGCACAGACTGTGCATTTCTTGTCAACCCCTGCCTGATGACACACTTGTGTACTAATTGCCAGCCTCCTGAGAAGACCAGTGTGCAGACAGAAGCCCCCAGTTTTCTCTCATGGTTTCACTCCATTTTATTGGAATCTTTTGATGACAAATACTAAGAAACCAAGTAGAGAGAACAACGTCAAATGAACCTTTTGACCCTGCTTCTGTCGATTTTTGTGAATCTTCTGGCTCAGATTCGGAAACTAACTTAGGGGAAGAAATATATATTTTTCACAAGGAGGACATTTCCAAGCTACTTGAAGCCGTTAAATGTACAGTAGAGGTTGATGAAGATAGAGTACCTAAGAGCGGCAGACAAAGTCAAATGTGTTCCCTTCACATCCTGTAGTGAAGGAAATCATGCAAAGTGAATACAACAGATCGCAAAAGAGGGCAAATTTGTGAGTCTGCTTCAAATCAATCTATAGAGTGAAGGAGAAATTTTGTGAGGGTGGGGTTTCCCCTTCAAAGGTTTACTTAGCTGTCGCAAAGCTTTCCAGAAGATCAGTTTTTCCTTTTGATGACTCTGCAGGTATAGCTAAGGCTTCTATAGCAATCATAACGGTAGTAAGTTAGCATAATAAATTTCAGCTGGTACCCCTAGAGATGAAATTTTGCAGATTCCTTCCTTGTTCTCTTCGGAGTTCTTATATGACTTCTCTTTAGACTCACTGCAGTTTGCATTTATATCCATGGCATCAGCTGACTTGGAATGTAGTTGAAACCCTGGAATGGCGATATATCTTCAAAAAATTTTATTTCTCTACCCATTCTTCTGAGCTTTCTCATTGGTGACCGCCTTACTAAGATCCTGTAGAGCCTTAATGAGAAGAAAAGGCCATATTTTTTGCTTCTTCTATGAAGAATAGACCTCTAGTTCTAAAAATTAAATGAGATTTTTCCTCTAAAAGGTTTTGCAAGCCCTTTTCTGCTGAGGATAAGAAGGACCATCAATTTAAAAGGCTTTCTGACTGTCTCAGTTCCCAGAAGAAGTGTACCTCAAATCCTAAAAGAGTTCTTATGCCAGACCTTAGGCTGTCCTTGTAGGAGCCAGATTACTACAATTTTTTTTCCAAATTCAGACCGCTGGCATTACCTAGAATTTGCTACTGCTCCTCCATCAAAGTTCCTGATAAATTCCAACAGAATCCCTCAGGTAGCTGTATTACTCCACAAGTTTCTGTAAAAAGGGGCATTAGAGACCATCCCACATTATTCACAAAGGGATGTAGTTCTATTCCCCAGTTTTCGCTGTGACCAACCCAGACAACAAATGGTGCTTAAAGGGATTCTGTCAGAAGGATATGGGGTATAGAGATATTCACATCTATGTATTACTCTCTGCGTTGTAATTCCAAATATACTATTCTTAATTCTATCAGAGCAGTAGTTTCTTTAAAAAATAGTTTTAATTCATATGTTAATTACTCACTTAAGGAGCCCAAGGGGCTGTGTCCCCGGCCGTTGGAGCCCAGCCACGCGCCGAATATTTTGGAGCCCAGCACTGCCCTCCTGCTAATTATTCACTCCCCTTTAGTGCTCTGGTCTTCTCTGGCTGCGGCGTAATCTCGCGCATGCGCCGTAGAGACATGAGTTTTCACCCGTGCGGCGTCCTGGCAGCGGCCTCATCGGACTAAATGCGCATGCGCCGGCGCGAGATTACACCGCAGCCAGAGAAGACCAGAGCACTAAAGGGGAGTGAATAATTAGCAGGAGGGCGGTGCTGGGCTCCAAAATATTCGGCACGGCTGGGCTCCAACGGCCGGGGACACAGCCCCTTGGGCTCCTTAAGTGAGTAATTAACATATGAATTTAAACGATTTTTTAAAGAAACTACTGCTCTGATAAAAGTAAGAATAGTATAGTTGGAATTACAACGCAGAGAGTAATACATAGATGTGAATATCTCTATACCCCATATCCTGCTGACAGAATCCCTTTTAATATAGACCTAAGAGACCTCAACAAGACTCTTATCAGAAAAAAGACGTTCAGGATGGAGATGCTCAAATCTGTGATCTCCTTCATTCAACAGGTAAACTTCATGGCAAAATGTGACATGTTGGATGCCTATTTACATGTTCCCATCAATAAGAATCACAGAAGATATCTGAGAGTGGCACATGACAAATACGGAGTGATTCACCATTTTCTGTTCAGAGCCCTTCCTTTCTCTCTTCCGCTCCATGGGTGTTAACAAAGATATCGGTAGTGTTAGCTGCCAATCTGAGGTTAGAAGGAATATGAATGATACCCTATTTACACGACTGGTTACTCAAAGCAACTTCCAGAGATGCCTTGCTTCTGCATATTTAAACCACCATTTATTGCCTTCAAACACATGGGTTCCACTACCAAAAGTCAGAACTTGTTTCAGTGACTCGACTCACATTCAGATTGCTGAAGCTTCAGATTGTCCGAGGTGAAATCCGTAGCATTACACATTAAACATGTGTCTCCCTGTCCCTCCTCAGTTGGTGGGGGGGGGGGTGATCCTTCAGAATCAGTGGTTCCCAGAAAAGAAGAAATTGTCCTCAAATGTGAGAGGGCTAAGAGCCATTCGATTTCTACTGTACACATAAGGGGTATACATAGTGCTGTAGCTGCCTTTCTGAGCAGCCAATTCCTACTTCCCATAAAATGGAAGTTAAATACAGAAATATTCAATCTGATTACCCAGTAATGGGGCCAACCAGTAATGGATTTGACGGCTACTCATGGACCACCCAATCTGAAGAACTTCGTCGTTCTCTCTTTGGAACAGATCAGCCAATGGCCCTGGATGCGTACTTCCAGTCTTGGAAGAGGTTTTTTTTCTGAATATTTTCCTCCATTAATGCAGAAGATCAGACTGGATCCGATAAAATGTAATTACCATAGGGCAGGGTTCTGTGGACTTATTAGTTCTTTCAAGATCAGAATACTGGCAATCTGTCTCTCAGGAATGATCTCCTTCTCCAGGAGGGGCTTTACTATCCTAGCCCAGCTCTTCTACACCTGAGAACTTGTGACTAGCCAACCTGGGTCTTCCTAACACTGTACCACTCTGCTTCTCCTCCTTATCTACTAATGAGATTCTACAGGTTTGGAGGATTTACAGTGGATAGTGTAGACAACAACATATGCACCATGAAGATTCTCTCATTTCGGATATCTTGCTTTTCTCTCAACAAGGAATTTGAGCTCATTTACAGCAGTAAATGCCTTTTTAGACTTCAGATTTTCTCAGTCACACTTGGTCAGAAGATTTTTTTCTCAGACTGTTAAGCGTAATATCCTTCAGTCTCAGCCTTTATAGGACTTTGCATTAGTCCTTAAAAGACACACCCTGTCCTCTATTTGAAGCTCTAGATTTAACAACTAAGATCTCTGTCCTGGAAAACTGTCCTTTTTAGTAGCAGTTGCTTATTTTGAGCCAATCGGAAAACTTCAGGCACTACTAGCATTGGAACCATAGTAAGATACTACATAATTGCCTGACATTAGATCTGTTCCCGCCTTCCTCCTAAGGTTTTCGCTGATCCAAATGTAAATCATGAGGTTCCCTCTGCTAGATTATTTTCCTAATCCTTGTAACAAGGAAAAGAGAGATTGCGTTAATTTGGATGTTAAAAGAGCAGTCTTTATCTATCTAGAAAGAAGTAAAAACTTTAGATCTGCCAGAGAATCTTTTATTCACTTCTATGGATCCAAGAAGGTCAAGTGGCAAGTAAATCCTCTATTACAAGATGGATAAAGGACATTATTTCTGAATGTTTTAAGTTGTAAAACTTACCTGCTGCCAGCAGTTATCAAGCACATACAACAAGATCTACAGCTACTTATGGGCAAAGCTTGCTGAGGGTTCTTCTTTAGTTTATCTGTCAAACTTCTTCCTGGGCTTCAGCTAGTGACCTTTGTGAATCATTATTGGCTTCACGTCACAGAGAGATGTTCGGCCTTTCAGCACAGAAAAGTCTTAAGGTCCTTCTTACACGGGCCGATTATCGGCCCGAAAAATCGTTCCTAGGAACGCTAGTGCCGATAATCGGCCCGTGTAAAAGTGGCCCTAATCAGCCGACGAACGAGCCAAAACGCTCGTTCGTCGGCTGATTGGATCTTTTGGTTTCTACAAAAGATTCCAATCTGTCGGCGCACATCGGCCCTGTGTGTAAACAGGCGATGTGCGCCTGACAGTATGGAGCTTCCGGGCCGCACGAGCGATACAGCGATCACTCGTGCGGCCCGGCGCTCGATTCATCGGGCCGTGTAAAGGCTCCCTGCCCGAGCGCCGATATCGCTGATCGGCGCTCGGGCAGAGAGACACATCGGCCCGTGTAAAAGGGCCTTTTAGAGCGATGTGTTCCTCCACTGACACCTCTGGCTTCTTAAATCCCTAGGTGCTCCCATGGATGATGATAAATTTTACAGCTACAGTGGTGATATCACGTCGACAACTCAACAGATTTGTCATTTAGCATGTCAGTAAAGCTGAGGTGTCAACTGTTATGGGAGCTGTAGTTTTGTCATGTTGGCTGGCTTTATCTTCTTTTGAGCTCCACTGTAAATTAGGGTCTATCTTTAGCCCTTCCTGACCATAACCTTGTTAGCGGCTGAATGATCATTTCGCCAGTAACTTTCTTTCCCGTTAACATGCAGCACTCGGCAGAGAATGCATGTTTATTAAGTAGGGAGATATTACACTCTGAAGCAAAAAAGTTGGCCACAGCACACAACCTTCAATGGCTAATGGTGGTTGCACATCCCAAGGGTGATGCCCTCCACCTTGGGGATCCAAAATATAGCACAATTCTCAGGTTTCAGGCAGCACACCGAAAAGATCAGTTCCAATGCTTTTTATTGTGACACCAGATAGTACAAGTATGACAAATATATCAGGGGCAATCGCAAATATATCAGGGGCAATCACAAACACACTCCTTGTACTCTAATACAGCTTGACAAAGGGCACCTCAAATAAGGGTCCGAAACGTTGCTGATATATTTGTCATACTTGTACTATCTGGTGTCACAATAAAAAGCATTGGAACTGATCTTTTCGGTGTGCTGTCTCAAACCTGAGAATTGTGCTATTAAGTAGGGAGAGGGGTGTAAAAGTTGGGAGATGGATTCTGTGCAGATTCTGGGAGGAAATTTGCGTTGAACAACCTCCACGTGAACAAACTCTGAAAGGCCTAAAGTCTCAAGAGAGTCACTTTCTGCCACTGTGACTAAATGTCATAAAAGCAATCAAACAGGACAAAGCAGAACTGAAAATAGTGACCTCAGCTTGACTGGTTTTACATACTGGCTCTGCTACTTCACAAGTAGTCTTAAAGGGAATGTATGACCTATAATTTTTGTGCTAGTTAAAACCAGATGGCGGCGTGTATCCTTTTTTCTAATCTGTTTGTTTTTATTTTCAGATTGTATGTTTTTTTTTTAATTCGATTTCCTGAACATAATTTAGGGGAGCAGCCATCTTGTTGAGCTGTTAGAGATATGCTTTTGCTTGAGCTTATTTAGCATATTATTGGGCTTAGTTCAAAATAGGCAGGATTTTAAGATTAAAAAAAAAAATCTAGATAGTGACATGGAAAATTAAAAATAACCACCAAAATCCTTTAAAAATGTGTTTTAAGATAAAAACTTGATTTAAACAATGTCATTTTGTGATGACACAATCCTTCATTTGAATATGGTGTTCAGGTTCAGCTAGTTTTATGACGGTAGACACAGATGAGGACATTTATTAACTCCCTGGCATCAGGAGCACCACAATTATTAATAGGCACACACCTCTTAATTGTGCCACGTCTGTACAGGTCTGTGCTTCAGAATGCAAATCTTTGCCAGCAATCGGGCTGGTATAGATTTCTGCTAATAAATGTGCTGGGCCAGGCCCGCACCGCCGACACTCTACCCTGCTCTGCCCACTTTTTGGAAAAGTGGCCAGTGAGGCACACAGGCTCCATGCATTTACATATTTGTGACTTTTCAAAGCCAGGACACTGATGTAGGGGAATGGTAAATGTCCCCCACATTTCTAGGCTCTTAGTCTTCTGGGGTATGTCATAGCAAATTTGCTTTGGTCATCATTCACATTTGAGTTTGGGTGTCGTGAAACTGTTTGTAGCTGTGCTAAAGTTACAACCAAAAAGCACAATATGCATGTTCCGTTGGGCTTGTGCCTATTGGGTCTTCAGTTGTACCTGGATCCTCCTCCATGTCTCCCTTGTGCCGCATGTATCATTAGAGTGTGCCAGCAACCTTCACTGTGTCTTAAGGGGGTTGTGCCATAAAATACTTTTCTGCTCTACCCTGAAGAGGGGCAATCGCCTCAAAACAGCGGTCTGCGGATGAGGTACTGGCTTGATGGTAGTCCCCAGTTATGTCTCAAGGTCTGTTTTAAAAGGTCGAGCATTGACTTATTGGATAGCTACCTTCCAACTGATAGCATTAGAGACACAGCCTTTTCTTTTTGGAATACCTATTTCCCAGAGGAGTAATGAATGGCCTATAAGATCCTCATATGCTTGCTAGGCCCTTTCCTTAAGGAGAAGTAGTACCCCTTGACAGACTTGACTTGACAGAAACGTTGCGGATTTGCCATTGTGGATTTTCGTGCTGCAAATCCGCAGAGTGGTAGAGTGCCAGCAAAGCAGTTGAGATTTTAAGTAGGGCCGCAACGAGTATTCGACTAAATCGAGTAACTGGACACCAAAAGATCCTTGATGCAAATTTTCTGTATCGAGGATTAGTTTGTGTCACGTGACCACGGAGCGGGAGTAATGCGTAATGCTCCGTGGTCTCCGTTGGCCCGCACCAGTTAAGATCTAATACTTACATGTCCTGTAGAAGCACCTCCGGACAACTCTTCCATGGTCCCGCACTGCACTGTGTTCCTGACGTACACACTGCGTCAGGGCTATGGCTAGGCATCCGATGCCTGGATGCAAGGCAGTACCATAAATGTCACGTAAAGAGGAAACCATAATTATGTAGTCCTATTAATAAAATGTTAATAAACACCACAAAAAAGGTAACGGACTATAGCTCACAAACTGAAAGTTGATTTATTTGGCATGCGATATCACAGGGACGTTTTAATTAGAAACACAGATGTGACCGATCGCATAGTTGCCATCAGTCTCGTATCTTCCAGTATTGCCCCAAAATTTCAGAGAAAATCCTGGCAAATGTTCATGGCCCTTTGCCAAATTAGATGGGGCATATGTAAGCCCCTGCATAAGTGGGCAGTGCCATTTGGCTGAGCGTTCACAGGGCGGTGCTAAAACGTACTGACATTATCATAAATGTTGGTAAGTATGGGACTGATATCTAGTTATATACTGTAGATATACCGTAAGCAAGCCTATAGAATACTGATAAAGGGACAAACCATAGTAATTTCAAGTCCATACAGCTATAACATGAAATGAGGTATATCCAGTATAGACATCCCACAAGAGGATGAATAAAGGTGCTTTTTTAAAAATTTTAGCGGGAAAAAAAAAGTGTCTCCTGAATTCGTTGCTGTTCCTGAATTCATTGCTGTCACTTATGCCTTGAAGTATCCTGTATGACTCTTATTTGCCATGTTATCTTGTAAGCACTTAACAACAAGTGGATGTCGCTTTCAGGGCAGCAATTACACACTTATCTGAATAGGTTTAACTCTCTGTGACTTCTTGACATTATAAAAAAAAATGTATAAAAATAGTTTATTTTTCTGTATCTACAAGTGCATCTCAATAAATTAGAATATCAGCAAAAAGTTTTTTGTTTTTTTTTCAGTAATTCAATTCAAAAAGTGAAACACATATATTATAAAGAGTCATTACAGAGTGAACTTTTTCACGTGTTTATTTCTGTTAATGATGATTATGGCTTACAGCCAAGGAAAACCCAAAAGTCATTATCTCAGAAAATTAGAATATTGTATTAGACCAACTGTAATTTTTTTTTTTAAACACAGAAATGTTGGCCAAATGAAAAGTATGTACAGTAAATGCACTTAATACCTGGTTGGGGCTCCTTTTGCATGAATGACTCAATCAATGCGTCGTGGCATGGAGGCAATCAGCCTGTGGCACTGCAGAGGTGTTATGGAAGCCCAGGTTGCTTTGATAGCAGCCTTCAGCTCGTCTGCATTGTTGGGGTCTGGTGTCTCTCATCTTCCTCCTCACAATACCCCCCATAGATTCTCTATGGGGTTAAGGTCAGATGAGTATGCTGGCCAATCCATCACAGTGATACTGTAGTTATTACACCAGGTATTGGTACTTTTGGCAGTTGCCAAGTCCTGCTGGGAAATAAAAATTCAATCTCCTAAAAGCTTGTCGGCAGAGGGAAGCATGAAGTGCTCTAAAATTTCCTGGTAGACGGCTGCACTGACTTTTATCTTGATAAAACACAGTGGACCTACACCAGCATGGCTCCCTAATCCATCACTGATTGTGGAAACTTCACACTAGACCTCAAGCAGCTTGGATTGTGTGCCTCTCCACTCTTCCTCCAGACTGGGACCTTGATTTCCAAATGAAATGCAAAATTTACTTTCATCTGAGAACAACACCTTTGACCACTGAGCAACAGTCCAGTTCTTTTTCTCCTTGGCCCAGATAAGACACTTCTGGCTTTGTCTATTGGTCATGAGTGGCTTGACAAATGGAAGGCGACACTTGTAGCCCATGTCCTGGATACATCTGTGTGTGGTGGCTCTTGAAGCACTGACTTCAGCAGCAGTCTAGTCCTTGTGAATCTCCCCCAAATTTAGGAAAGGCCTTTTCTGAACAATCCTGCCATTCTCCCTGTTACTTGTGCACCTTTTTCTACCACCCTTTTTCCTTCCACTCAACTTTCCATTAATATGATTTGATACAGCACTCTGTGAACAGCCAGCTTCTTTAGCAATGACCTTTTGTGGCTTACCCTCCTTGTGGAGTGTGTCAATGACAGCCTTCTGGACATCTGTCAAGTCAGCAGTCTTCCCCATGATTGTGTCGCCTAATGAACCAGACTAAGGGACCTTTTTAAAGGCTTAGGAAGCCTTTGCAGGTGTTTTGGGTTAATTATTCTAATTTTCTGAGATAATGAATTTTGGGTTTTCCTTGGCTGCAATCCATAATCATCAACATTAACATAAATAAACACTTGAAAAAGTTCACTCTGTTTGTAATGACTCTATATAATATATGTGTGTTCACTTTTTGAACTGAATTACTGAAAAAAAACAACTTTTTGATGATATTCTAATTTATTGAGACGCACTTGTAAGAACCAGGTGCCCTGTACAGCTGACCATACATCTTCAGAAACTGTCCACTGACATCTCCATACATAAGGAGCAGGGAATAAGCTGCTGCTAGACACATCTGGCAGTTTATCTCCACAGAGAGCAGAACGATCGGGCATGCAAAATTTGAACCACCTGTTTTGCCCTAGTCCAGCTCCAGCAGTGGCAAAAGTAGCTAACTGGAGGGGGAAGGCTGCTTTAGATGCTGCTACCTCCTGAATGGAACATGCAACTGGTCTTATTTGAAAGCTGACATTCCAAGCTTTCAGACAATACCAGAATGACCGCAATATGTTCAGTACAAGGGAAGATACCACTGAAAGAAATCGGGATGCTGTGAATGCAGCTGAAAGTGAAAGTAATTTTACCAGTCATTATTCCTGACTGTTTCTAACAGTGATTTCTCCTCTGTTGCTTGGACTTTATCTTGTTGGTCTCATATGAAAGCCTGGAATGACAGCTTTCAAACAAGACCAGTTGCAAGTCTAGCTGCTACCATTCAGGAGATAGCAGCATCTAACGCAGCCCTGCCCCCTCCAGTTAGCTACTTTTTCCACTGCCTGAGCTGGACTCACAGTTAGGTGGTTAATATGCTTGATCCTTCTTTCTCTCACATATCATCTCTCTACCTTCATAGACTTCAGATAGTTGGCCAGCCTTGCCAAAATCTGTGCTTCACCACCTTTAACTAAATTTGCCCTCATCAAAGAAATTTTAAGAATTTTCAAGACAACATTCTGTTTAATACAAACAACTTTGCTTTCTTCATTGTGCCTACTTGTGGAGCTGCAAGTTCAGAGCTCAGTGGGCATTCCCTGTGAAGCATGCTTTTTCTCTCTCCTTCTATTACCACTTTAACTTGTTCCCTACTTTCTCATGCGGACATCGTTGCACAAAATGCAACATGGTTTACATAGATCTGCAGAGGAACTGCAAACACAAAATGGTAGGATATGAAAAGATCTTTCAAACCCATACAGTCATCAACATTGCTGAAGGTCCAGCAGCATTTCTCCTCCTGGTTCTGTTACAAGAGCCACTCATTACTAACATCAAGCAGCTGCTTTACAGCTTAGTCCGGAATAGGGAATCGTGCCTCTGGGGGGTTAATCCCAGGAATTTGGCTCTATGTGTTATGTGATCTTATAATTGTTGTTTCCAGAAGTTCTCTGAACGTATTGGTGTAATGTATGTTTGGAATAATACTTTATTGAATTAATGAGCAGATTAGTCCTAGAAGTAGACGTTTTTTGCTGTGATCTTTATCCCTCTGGAATTGGCTAAACCCATATTAATGCGGTTATTAAATGGAAAGACTGTTTTACAGGGGATCAAAAAAGTCATAGAACCAAGTAGATTTACAAGAGACATTGTCCAGTATAAAGTATAGGGTTTTCTTTCTTTGAATATATCTGAATTATTTTTTTTAAATATGGTGTTCTAAAGGGATTGTCTGGGGTAAAAAAAACAAAACCAAAAACATCCAAGTGTTGAAATTGCATAAAATAATAAAATAACCTGCTAAATCCTCTCCTGCTGATATCAGTGATCAGTGTGTCATCACTGCAGCACATTAAAAGGCCAAGCAGCAGCACTGGTCCACTAAGTAATGGTTCTTCTTTTATTATTTTATGTAATTCCCCCCACCCCCTTGGCCCGTTTTTTTTTTTTTCTGTTTTTAAACACATATCTCTTATTTCATGATCTACAAGCTTATTGGTTACACTGATGCATTGTAACAAAACCTCAGCTGTGAGCAACAGCTTTTAGCCATTCCATCCGTAGATGACTGTTTTCATTCACTGATCCACATCTGAGGAAACCACACAACATACAGTAGACATCTGAACGTAAATGGAGCAAGGATAAAATACAATCATTTAAACCATATACTATAGACACTGGATGTCTACAGATGTCATATTATACCAAGACTTTTGCAGCAATAAAAGAAAAACAAAGGGGGATATTTATCAGACTGGTGTAAAGTAGAACTGGGTTAGTTGTCCATAGCAACCAATCAGATTCCACCTTTCATTACTCACAGCTCCTTTGGAAAATGAAAGGAGGAATCTGATTGGTTGCTATGGGTAACTAAGCCAGCTCTACTTTACAACAGTTTGATAAATCTCCCCCAAAATGCTTGTTTTGGTGGACATGGCCTTGATGGGGTCTATAATCTCATAATTTGATAGCATATCTCTAAACTGTGCCTCAGTGCTTTCATTCTTGGAATTGGCGGGGCTTCCAACAGTCAGATCCCACCAATCAGAAAGTTGCGGCTTACCATAGTGATATGCCATCACTTTTTAGAAATGGGAAACCCCTTTAATGCACTAGTTTAGTACTAGTTGTGAATTTTTATTTTTTTATCTTTGCATTTCAAAAGCTATAACCTTTTTATTTTTCATCACCATTTCCATCTGAGGGCTTGATTTTTTTTTTGCAGAGAGAGCTTTATTTTTAAGGGCACCATTTTGGGATACATCAGGTGAATTTTATAACTTTGAAAAAATTTTGGGGGCCCAAGTCAGGGCCATATTTCTCATTAGGCACTTAGGGGACCATGCCTAGGATGCCACCCAAAAATTGGACGGTACCAGGGAGACAAATTATTTTTTTTTTAGACTTTTTCCAGTTTGGTGGGGGGGGGGGGGGGGTTCTGCTGGCAGCAACAGTGCCAGCTGTGTCTGTGCGTGAAACTCAAAGGCGTCCGAGTCTGGACCCCACAGCCCACACGTAAAGCAGAAGAGGAAGGAAAAGAGAGGAGAGTGATTCTCCTCCATGTCTTCAGGCTGATTGGTGGAGCAGCAGTGAGTGGGGACTGCTGCTCCACCTCCACTAATCAGCTCAGTCAGTCACACAGACTCATGCCCACTGCGCTGAGGAGGAGTATAGAGCGCCCGGAGTGTGTTACTCACCCATCCAGCACCTGCCCACTTCTTAGTGTCAGTGGTTCCTGGACTGGCAGGAATCCAAGAGTTGGGTGATGAGAAGAGTCCGAAAAAGAGAGGATGTAATGAACGGGAGCTCAGGGGCCAATTAGCGTTCTTGGACCGTAAATATAACTGTAACCCCCCTCATCCTGCCAGGAACCCTAATTGGCCCCTGCAGTACATGGGTGCCTTCTTAAAGATAAAGGGGTTTACAGTCACATTTACTGTCCAGGAAGCCGCCTCTTTCTGTTTAACCACTCACATGCTGTGGTTGCTGTTAACCATAGCATCTTAGGGGTTAAACTGCTGGGATCGGATTTACACAGTGAGAGCCGGGCATCTACTGTATAATACAGCCAGCACCTGCAAGCGATGTCGGGGGTCCAGCTCCTGAACCTGTGACGTACTGTTACAACATAGAGGGTTAAGTATCAGCACTCTTAGGACTCATGTACACGATCGTATGTATTTTGCAGTCTGCAAAAAATACAGATGATGTCCATGTACATTCTGTATTTTGCGGGAACAGAACAGCTGGCCCCTAATAGAACAGTCCTATCCTTGTCCGTAAGGCGGACAATAATAGGACATATTCTATTTTTATGCGGAACGGATATGCGGAATGCACACGGAGTAACTTTCGTTTTTTTGCGGACCCATTGAAATGAATGGGTCCACATACCGTCTGCAAAAAAAACATACAGAAAATACGTTTGTGTGCATGAGCCCTTAGGCGTAATATTATGTCATGGAACGAGAAAGGGTTTAAAGGGGTTCTGTAGTTTTTTCAAACTGATGATCTATCCTCTGGATAGATCATCAGCATCTGATCGGCGGGGGTCCGACACCCGGGACCCCTGCTGATCAGCTGTTTGAGAAGGCAGCGGCGCTGCAGGAGCGCCTCGGCCTTCTCTGTGTTTACCGCAGGCCAGTGACGTCACGACTACTATCACTGGCCTGGGCGCGGCTAAGCTCCATTCATGTGAACGGAGCTTAGCCCCGCCCAGGCCAGTGATACTAGTCGTGACGTCAGTGGGCCTGCGGTAAACACAGAGAAGGCCGCGGCGCTCCTGCAGCGCTGCTGCCTTCTCAAACAGCTGATCGGCGGGGGTCCGACAGGATAGATCATCAGTTTGAAAAAACTGCAGAACCCCTTTAAGGCGAAACATGGCACATTGAACATGCAGCAAGTGCTGTAAGTTATTCATTTACATTCCTGCTCTCTCTGGGCTTAGGATCCCAACAATTCATCTTATTACAAAGATGTCAGTCACTGACTAGGACCGCCCACTGGACTCCTAGACACCCACTGGAAGCCCAGAATGTTAAAATGAAGAAGAAATAAGTTTTGCTGAATATTTATTCTATACAACTATACATCAATCTGCTCAGCTCCTCCTGCTCTATAACATGCTTACCACAGCTCGCCACACATGTGCAATGTGACTGCTGCTCTAGTAAGTAAGGGTTACTGCTCATAGAAGAGGAGGTCAGGAGTACCGTATATTTTACTGAAAGAAAATGCAGTACATGGTGGTAAAATGTGTGATTTATTGTACTACGTAAAATATTTTCTATGTATTTTCCCAGCTAACACTAGAACTCAATCCTCATGGTGTCTCTAGACCTTTGCAGTGAAAAGTCTGGTCTTCTGCATGTGGTTGGGGTGAGGACGAACTCCGCTTCTCACATGAAGTCAGACACGACGTAAACTGCCTGAGTCATTGGCATCACGAGCCGCAACCTGAGACCTTCTGGCCCGGACACCGGGACTATTTATAGCGTAGCAGATCAGTCAGTCACTTACCTTGGCTTCTCCTTTTTATAATAGAGTACACTTTGTATTAGGGCTGATGCACACGAACGTGCTGTGTTCTGCGGTCCGCAAAACACGGATGCCGCCCATGTGCCTTTCTGCATTTTGTGGAACGGACAGCCCATTATAGAAATGCCTGTTCTTGGCAGTAAAACGGACAAGAATAGGACATAATCTATGATTTTTGTGGCCCTTATTCACTTAAAGGGGTTCTCTGGGAATTAAAGGGGTATTCTCATCTTAGACGATGGGGGCATATCGCTAGGATATGCCCCCATTGTCTTATAGGTGCGGGTCCCACCACTGGGACCCGCACCTATATCGAGAACGGAGCGGGGAGCGCTGCGCCGGGAGGACCCCGGGTTTCCGGAGGTCCGGCCACCACCAGGCGCAGCTCCCTTCAGCTGAAGGTCCTATCATCTTTATTCAGGATCATAATCCCAGACGATCCCAGATGTGTGATTAGGACAGGTTCTGTGTGCGCTAATAGGACGGCGGCCATTTTGTTTCGCCTAACGATTGCTCCCCAGACAAAACGAGCCGTTATAACTAATGAAAGGTATTTGGGAATATATTTATAATGAAGTAATATTTAAGTATTTTTAGTTTCTTAATTCCCGGAGAACCCCTTTAATGTGGCTTTGATGCGGAACCAAATCACCTTCGTGTGAATGCGCTCTTATACTATTGTTTCCTTTTTAAAACTTGTCTACCCAGTAATATTTTTTTTTTTTATTACAAATCTGACACAATGAAATTTCCTAAATTCTCTACCTAATATCAGAAATTCACCTTTCTTGGTAGAATCCAATACAGGGTCAGGCACGTTTTCAATAAAACAGGTCAGATCACCAATAAATCCCGTCAAGTGCACTTGAGACATATTGATAGTAGTGCAATAGATGCGTGCCCTGAGCTCAGACACGCCATAAGAGGGGCGGGGAATCTGTAATGTGGCAAGTCTGCCGGCTGCGCACTGCTCCAGTGCTCAGAATAGCAAGAGCCTACCTAACAAGATGGACGTGCTTCGTCTAAGGGGGCTAAAAGGGGAGAAAGTCATGTGAACGTCAGACTCCGCATCAGTGTACTCTGGATAGTGAAGGCCATGGGTGTCAGAAAAAGGAGTTGAAGGCCAAGCTGCTAATACTTTTTTTTTTTTTTTATTAGTAAGTGAATTGTATTGTGATAATATCATTATGTCTGTATAATGTGATATGACAGCACAGCCTCTTTAAAGGGAACCTGTCATGCCAATATTCCACTGTTAGCTATGCACATATAATGTTGTCCCTGATGCCTCCTTTCTTCTGTTTTTTCGTTTCATGGTTGTTGAGAAAATTAACTTTATATCTTGCTTCCGCCATATGTTGATGATCATGGTCAAGGAGGCTGGCGCTTGCATCCTCTAAGTCACAGTTGCACAGCCCAAATCCCGCCTCCCACCCCATGATTGATGCTTCCCAGCAGCGGCCACATCATCCGCTTGCATCTCAACATCTCGCTCACATCTCACACAGGCGCACTCCGACTCCTGGACCACTGAAGAGTTGTGATGCGTGTTACCATGGCAGGTGTGCAGTGTCCCTTGACTGGCGCCTGTGCAGAAAGTTGCTGAAGCCAGGTGCAGTACACCCAGCTTCACAGTGCAGGCGCACTGGAGGAGACGGAGTGCGCCTGTGCGAGATGTAAGCAAGATGTTGAGAAGCAAGAGGATGGCAGTGCTGTGAAGCATCAATCATGGGTAGGTTATCGGGAACGAACGTCCCTGGAAACACTCATTGCCAACAATCTGCCCGTGTAAAGGTGCAGCAGATCACCCGATGAACAAGCAAAACGCTTGTTCATTGGATGATCCTGTCGTTCATGCAGGCACCTAAATTACCTTTTCTGGGCAGCAAATCGTGTGGTCTAAACAGCAATCTGCTACCCAAAAACAGTGCAGCTGTATGAGGGCGAGCGATGACAATAGCGATCCCTCATCCTCATACTGTGGAGGTGATCACTCCATATAAATGCAGAGCTTCACCTCCACTGAACGAGCAGCCGACTTTCGGAAGAAACGCTTCCTTCCCGATAATCTGCAGCTCGTCGGCCTGTGTAAATTCACCTTTATTGTCTCCTGTTCAATCTAAACATTATGGGATGTATTGCTTACTTTCTTACTTTTCCCACAGCTGGGGCATTCCTCTGGTGATCACTGTGGCTGCCGTCTGCCTCCAGAAAATCGGTTATGACGCCTCCTATGTCTCGGTTGGTTGGTGCTGGGTCAACATAGATGCTGAAGACAAGCTGATATGGATGCTTCTGACTGGGAAGGCTTGGGAGATTCTGGCGTATCTAGTCTTACCCGTGCTGTACCTACGAATAAAGAAGCACATCGGCAGAGCGGTATGCACTCCGTCTCATTACATAAATCATTGGTGAATGTGAAGTCATCTCAGGTCCTTCAGGGGTTAACTTTGCTTGTCACAAGCAATTATCATTAGTAATGTATATTGTAGCTGCGGGGATATTCCTGTAGTTCACCAAATATCCATCCATCCCCATAGCCTTCATGAAAGTAAAAGTAGAAGATATACCAGTATGTTTTCATAATGAGCAATCTATGATCCGAAGTTCGATTCCCTTAAAAGGGTTCTCTGGGAATTAAGAAAATAAAAATACACAGATATTACTTCACTATAAATATATTCCCAAATATCTTTAATTAGTTATAACGTCTCATTTTGTCTAAGGAGCAATGATTAGGAGAAACAAAATGGCCGCCGTCCTATTAGTACACACAGAACCTGTCCTAATCAAACAGGAGGACAAGTTACTTCACAACACTGAGGTAAAGAGCTGCCTCATCCTCCTCTCTGCTCTGCTTGTCAGGGATTATGATCCTGAATACAGTTTAATATGATATTTAGCTGAATCTCTGTAGGAATGGAGTTCATGAGGAGACATGAAGTACAGAGAGGACGGACAGGACAGACTGTGGTAATGGAGACTGATTACTAGAGCTGCTGCTCATTAGCCACATCTGCTCATAAACTCTATTCCTACAGATATTCAGCTAAAGATCTTATCATCTGTATTCAGGACCATAATCCCTGAAAAGCAGAGAGAAGGATGAGGCAGCTCTTTACCTCAATGTCGTGAAGTAACGTGTCCTCCTGTGTGATTAGGACAGGTTTTGTGTGTAATAATAGGATGGTGGCCATTTTGTTTCTCCTAACGATTGCTCCCCAGACAAAACGAGCCCTCATAACTAATGAAATGTATTTGGGAATATATCTATAATAAAGTAATATTTAAGTATTTTCATTTTTGTAATTCCCGGAGAACCCCTTTAAGTCTAGTTTTGACCACCTTGCCATCCAGCAGCGGTGATCGTGCTTGCACACTATAGGAAAAAGTGCCTGCCTATGCACACTTCTGCAGTCCCAGCCACCAGAGAGACCGGCACTTTTTCCTATAGTGTGCAAGCACGGCCACCGACGATGGATTGCAAGGTGGTCGTAATCCCTGGATATGAGCAGTGTATAACGTGATGGAAAAATGAACCAAGCCAATAAAGGAGGCAACATGGACGATCAAAATACATTAGTGAGTGTCTTGTATTAACTTTGTCTATATGATAACTGCCATTTGTGGAAGTGACACACCCCCTTTAACAGTTATGACATCACATACTGCTTGGTGGGGGTCTAACTGCCAAGGGTCCCCTTTTCTGATTTGTCCTCCCAGCCACTTGCCATGCAGTTCTCTACACTCCAGGTGACCTCTGTTTCTTCATATTCTGTCGTTGGGCTTTCCAGAAGTTGGGCCCTCACCTACAGAAATGTTATGGCGTATCCTGTCATGACATCCCAAAATGGGAATACCCCACAGAGGTGTTACTTTTTTGTTCTAGAGCCCCCATTATTACCCCTCATTTATACAGATCTCTATCTATGGCTTCTGAATGTGACCACAAGCTCTACCCCCCTATAATTACATCTTGTAGATTAATGCACTGTACATGAACAGTATTCTAAAAGCAGATACACTTTATTGTACATAATTCTAACACTAGGGGGCATAAGATAGTTATATTTATTCACTTAGCATGCTTACAGTACAGCTGTAATTACTGTATTTTTTCGCCCTCTCCTATAGTAAAGACTGAACTTTTAGCCAAATGCTGTGTCACAGTGGGGGGTTGCCACTGTGTTCAGTAGTGTTCAGGCGGCACAGATATAAGATTGCCGCATCATAAACAGACTAATTAACTTGATGATAATTGATATGTGTTCATGTGTGGATGAAGAAACCTACTTAGTATGTTCATGGTAGGTGTTCCCAGACTTGGTCATCCACGCTCCTTACAGGTAATCACGTGGAACATTGCATTTAAGTGCTGGCTGCTGCCCATGATGTCACCTCTTCCTTCTTTCAGCATAGGGCGTTGTCAGAATACCGTCCAATCCTGACGGCAACTCCTGTGTACCAGCCTAGAGCCATAGCAGACAAGAAGCTCATTTTCATCCCCATCATCTTCATCTTTCTCCGCATCTGGAGCACCATACGTTTCATTTTGACTCTCTGTGATTCTCCAGCAGTGCACAACCCCATCCTGGTCGTATTGCATGTAAGTTGGATCACGTACTTAGAGGGAGTACAGATCTGTCCACTCCTACCTTTTCTTGAATTTAGTGATGGACTCCAATTTTGCACAAAACAAAATCAATACATGCTAGCAGACCCCTTGACAGTCTGCAGTTCACAACACAATCACAAGAGACATCTTGTGGCACAATATCTCCAAATAATTTTTTTTAATTAAAAAAAGAGCTGGTTATCTTGCGCCACACAGCATTGATATGCTGATCCTAGTGCAAAAGGTAAGGGAGGACATTTATGTAAATCTCTTAATCAAAATTCGTGAGCTGCTGCATCCCTTACACTCCCACCATGATTGATATCTCTTTTCCTATATTCCTATATAGAGAGAAGGCTGCCAGTCAGTTGTGGGGAACCCAGAAAGGAGACATCCTGTTTCCTCCAGCTTAATGTCAGGGAACCCTGCTAACAAGAAGGGATTGCCAAAAAGGAGAGAACACCTTTAAAGGGGTTATCTGAGACTACATAAAGCCCCCTTCATGTGCCGGGCCCCTCACAGTGATTATACTTACCTGGGTCACCGCTTCCTGGGCTGCTCCAGATCCCCGCACTGCTGCTGCTGCTTCTCCCCGTGCACACAGGAAAACATCTGACGTTGGGGGGAGCTGGGGGGGTGGGGTAGCAACCAATGGCAGGCGGAGACGAGCCTCCCTAGCGTCACCAGCGATACTAGGGGGGCTCATCCCCGCCTGCCATTGGCTGCTTCCCCCTCACCAGAGAAGCAGCAGTAGCAGTACGAGGACCGGGAGCAGCGCAGGAAGCAGGGAGCCAGGTAAGTATAATCACTGTGAGGGGCCTAGCACATGAAGGGGGCTTTATGTAGTCTCAGATAACCCCTTTAAGTTTTTAGCGTTAGTTTAGCCTCATTGCTTTATTGTACAAAGTGATATGTGGGCACATTGGATCATATGTCATAATTGCTTCTTTTTCTTTTCATCACCAGGGCATTGGAAATAGTTTCCAGGGAGGAGCGAACTGCATCATGTTTGTTCTATTCACTCGTGTTATCAGGACGCGTCTGCTGACATCACTAAGGTGCTGCTGCTGCAAGTCTGCCGGGCCGGGGGACTTCAGAGAAAGTGCCGTGTCTGAGGGACATGCATCTGGCTATGGCTCAGTAGGAGAAACCCAAGACAACCAAAAATGGTCTCCTCACCTACCCAGCACTTGATCGTTCCGCAGTCAGTGCTCACAATCTATCTGTGGAAATACTATGCATCTTCCCCTTAGACTTCAGTTAGCGCAGACAGATTTGACCTCTTTAACTGGTGTAAGGCAGAACGGATGGGCTGACGTTATATAGAGGATATTTTCTGTACAGAATGTGATACGTAGAATGATTCTATGATGTGCACTTTATGTACCCACTGCTCTGAGTTTACAGTACCTTTGTGTGGGGCTGGACAGATCTCAGGAGCCACGTCGCCAATGCATGTAGAAGCTTGTGACTATTGATGCCCATTACAAATTTTCGTGCCTGGCCACCAAAAAGTCAGATTGGCCCCTGAAGTGATGTAATTTGGCCATACCTGTCTGTTATGGGCACTCCACTAGTTGGCCTGCCAACAATTTACTACAACGGTGTGAAGGGCATTGGTGACCTCTGTCCACTGCCACCAGTCACATGCCAGCCTTTAGCACTCTTTTGTATATAAAAGCTAGTACTGTACATGATTGATTAATTATGGTGGATACGGCTAGTATTGTACTCACATTAGCCTTGAGGGCCTTTTTTAAAATCTCCCAGAAGTGACCTTCCAAATCGTCCCTACCTCTACCATTCTCTCAGGCTCCACTGACTGTTACTAGTAGTAGCACTTTTTTGTAATATGTAATGGTTTGGGTTGTAGATTTTCATTCTTTGGGGTACTGTACTGTAATCTTTTTCCGTAGAGTGAAGCAAAGTCATCTTTACTCTGAGTGATGTATCTATGCAATTTTTCAGATGGGGGATGAACTTGTTTTGTACATCTTTTCTCATACTCCTAAGACAATGACACTAGTAGTCGTAGTTTCTTATTTATATGCTGTTCATACTGAAGACCTCAATCACCACCTTGCCTACAAACAATTTTTTTCTACAAGTCCACGTTAGAGCGCTCCTGTAACTGAACTTCTCCATACTGGATCTGCACCAGGAAGTTTCCTTGGATCCCTGTGTATCTGAATGGCTGGTATTGGTTAGTCTCACTATTGCTCATCCTATGGCTGCCTCCCAACCAGCACTGTCATAGTCTCCAAAATTGGTGCATGTGCACCATAGGTTTTATCAGTGGTCTTGTTGATCAGAGAGGTACAGTATTTCTAGTGCTCCTTATATATTCTTTGAGAAACCTTTTAAAGCTTCCAGTGCATCTAAAATAATAAAATCCCAATATCTACAGCTACTATACAAACATGCATGTCTCCGTGGTAACCGAATACATACAAACCTGTAGACTGATCAGGCATCCTTCCTTTTGGTAAGTCATTACTACTTCTTGTAACTTGACTTGAAGTGGAGAACAAATGGGAGTAGACAGGATCAGACTACACAGAGTTTGTTTGTAGTCTGTTAGATAGGTCTGCATAGAAGCTGTAGACACAAAACGGTACAATGCAAACTATTTCAGAATTGCTTAACGTTTTATTTTAGATAGGAACAATAAGTTAGAGATATCCCGGGGTATTCTCCCCTTGGACATTTATGGCATATCCACAGGATATGCCATAAATGTCTGGTGTGGATCCCTTCTCTTGGACCTGTTAAGGAAGACATAATCTGTCTTCAAGAAGGTCAGGTCAGTTGTCCAAATTAAAAGAACGGTTGTGCACATGGTAAGATCTCTAGACGGACACAAATGTCAGTTTGGAGTCTCCCAACACGTTCAGGCGCTGAGGTGATCTGGGCTGCTCCGTTTATTACAAAAGCATATACACACAGTAGAAAAGGTGGGGGCCTCATTCACAGAGTTTCCCCAGCAAGCTGATAAGCATTAAACACATATTCTTTTGTTCTTGTCTTGGTTACTCCACCGCAGTATCCCGGACAGGTGGGGGGAGTGGAATCTGTATCAGGATGTACTGGACACAGCTGCATAAGCATTTTGCAAAGCTGAGATATATTTTTGTAAGGCTAAATAGCATTGAATACATGTATATACAAATGACATCACACTGTGAGGGGAAAATTCAGTATTTCTGCTGGTCTACCTTCACAGACCCACACCTGTCTGTAGAATGGGTTTCCCTTGACCACATCCCGCTGGCTGTCATATCCAGGCTCTAAGAGGTGGCAGAGGTTTATGGAAACACCTATGTCCAATGGGCCATGCTGTTTCTGTAAGTCCTATTCACTTCTATGGGAGCACACAGACACCTCATAGTACAGTAAGCTCGGCTGCCTAGGTGCTGCCACCAGCTTGACTGGGTGAGAGAATAGGGTTAAGGGACTCCCATTCTAGAGCTAGACATAGGTCCCTCTTCTAGGACCTGCCCCTATCAGACATTTCTGACATATCTTGTGAATATACCATAATTGATGAACATGAGAATACCCCAATAAAATAAAATGGAATTTGTTTTGAAATGGCTTTCCTTGTGTTTCAAGATTTTCCAGGTTTCCAGTTCTAGGAATTTCAGTGTGCAATTTGTGAGCAGCAGGCAAAGTCTCCAAGGCGGCCAGAGACCTAAGATTGCTGGAAGACACCGCCTTGTCTGATGTGTACTAGGCAGCTGCAGATGAAAAAATGTTACGTTCCTAGGGGGCTTGCTGTGTCGCTGGAACGTGGGTGAAACAAATGTTTTATTTAGCACCAAGAATAGATAATTATAAGATCATGGTTTTAAAATCAGGTGAATAAAAAGATATATACCGGTAAGTGAAGCTCGCTATTAATCTGGAGCAGGGTAATATCTCTGAGGGCAGCTCTTGTTTGTCAGGCATGGAAGCTTCATTTATTTCTCCCTTTGACTTCTGTTACTTGAAATTGTATTTGGAAAACGGATATAAACTTTTTTCACATTTATAAAGAGTGTGTGGTGTGTTATGTCCAATCATGCGGCTTCTGTGTATAAATTATAATATTAGAAGTGTCCATGTGCTGTATCAAGCAGTGGTACTAGCATTATAATGCAAAAAACACTTGTAAATTTTGTAATTCACTCTCTGCTTATAATGATGTAGCCTATGAATACCTCAGCAGCCCTGATGGTTTGGTTTAATGTATCAGTGTAGATAAAATGTATCAGGGCCTGATATGCATTTATTATGTATTTATTTTACTGACATATTCCGCAGTGCTTTACAGACATTATCATCATTCACTGTCTCCAGTGGAGCTCACAATCTAAGTTCCCTATCAGTATGTGTTTGGAGTCTGGGAGGAAACCGGAGAACCCAGAGGAAACCCACACAAACACAGTTAGATTTGAACCCAAAACCCCAGTTCTGTACCCAGTGGTTACATTATTCTCATAATGTAAGATGTGTGTATCACATATATGCACATCATTATACTTAAAGGGAACCTGTCATCAACTTTCTGCTGCCCATACTAACGGCAGAATAAAGTACAGACAGGTGAGTTGATTTCAGCGGTCTGTCATTTATAAGTTAAAAGTAAGTGGTTGCCGAGAACCAACATCACAAACATTGCAGACTGGAAAAGAGTCACAGGCACCTGAGAAGAGTCATGGTTATTCATGAATTCCTGCTCTACCTGCCCTTTTGCTGATGATTGACAATCTTCTACCTAGTTTTCTCCTTTTCTCTCTAGGAGAGAACTGCCAATCATCAGCAGTAAGAGAGAGCAGGAGATTATGAATAACCATGACTCTTCTCAGGTAGATGTGACTCTATTCTAGGCCTGGGCTGCAATGATTATGATGCTGGTTCTCTGCAACCACTTACTTTTAGCTGATGTGTGATACACCTCTGAAATCAGCATTATTGGCACTATTTCACCAAAAATAAAAGAGGATTCTTTACGGTAAGAGCAGTGAGACTATGGAACTCTCTGCCCGAGGAGGTGGTGATGGTAAGTTCAGTAAAAGAGTTCAAGAGGGGCCTGGATGTATTTCTGGAGGGTAAAATATTACAGGTTATAGTTACTAGATATGGGCTGTTGTTGATCCAGGGAGTAATTCTGATTGCCTGATTGGAGTCGGGAAGGAATTTGTTCCCCTAAAGTGAGGAAAATTGGCTTCTACCGCACAGGGGTTTTTTGCCTTCCTCTGGATCAACTTGTAGGAAAACAGGTCGAACTGGATGGACAGATGTCTTTTTTTTCGGCCTTATAAACTTATGTTACTATGTTACTATTTTATACTGCCTTCAGTACGGTCAGCATAAAGTTGAGGACAGGTTCCCTTTAAAAGTGTTTTCCAGGATTTTACTACTGATGACCTATCCTCAGGATAGGTCATCAGTATCTGATCGGTGGGGGTCCGACACTTGGGACCCCTGCCAATCCCAACCCCTGTCAATCAGCTGTTTGAGAAGGTACAGGTGCTCCTGTGAGCGCCGCTACCTTCTCGCAGCTTACCAAGCACAGCGCCGTACATTGTACAGCGGCGGCTGTGCTTGGTATCGTGCTTAGGCCCATTCACATGAATGGGGCTGAGCCGCTCCTAGGCCACGTGACGGATGAACGTGACGTCACTGGCTTAGGAAAAGCTAAGAGAAGACCTCGGCGCCCCCAGCTGATCGGCGGAGGTCCCGGGTGTCGGACCCCCAGCGATCAGATACTGATGACCTATCCTGAGGATAGGTCATCAGTAGTAAAATCCCAGAAAACCTCTTTAAGGCTGCCGCTTCAATAACGAACGTAGATTTGATGTGTCAAAAAATTTGTACCTATTACTCCAGCACAGTTTGGACTGAGACTAGGGTATGAAATAAAGTGTAGTAGAAAATTGCATTACTATAATGCCTGTTGCTATTTATCACCCGGAACCATTTTCAGTCGGCATAAGATCTATCCACGTATGTCCACACTAGTGCATTTAGTCAATATAGCCTGTTGTAATTGGCTGCATGCATTCTGAGGACAGAGCCTAAGGCTACTTTCACACTAGCGTTAGCACGGATCCGGCACCTAAAGGGTGCCAACGGATCCGTGCTAACGCTATACATGTGTGGAGCCGGAGCAGCGCTCCGGCCCCACACATGACACACATTAAAACAAGACACAGACATACATACAGACATACATACATACTCACATACTCCCGGGACGCCGGCAGAACGTCTTCACGCGCCTCCTGCGCGCAGTGATGACGATTCCCCACAGCGCCCTCTGCTGGGCGCAGTGGGGAAATGTCATCGCAGCGCGCAGGAGGCGCGTGAAGACGTTCTGCCGGCGTCCCGGGAGTATGTGAGTATGTATGTATGTCTGTATGTTTGTATGTATGTCTGTATGTTTGTTTGTATGTATGTCTGTGTGTATGTATGCCGGATCCGGAATGACCCCCCATTGGAAATCAATGGAGGACAGATCCGGATTACTGGTGTGTCCACACCAAACGGATCCGTCCCCATTGACTTGCATTGGGGGTCATTCCGGATCCGTCTTGGTGCGGATGCCTGGACCGGAGAGCAAACCGCAGCATGCTGCGGTTTGTCCTCCGGTCTGAAGACGGAACGGAATGCTTTCAGGAGCATTCCGTTGTCTTCAGTTCAGTTTTGTCCCCATTGACAATGAATGGGGACAAAACTGAAGCGTTTTTTTCCGGTATTGAGCCCCTATAACGGAACTCAATACCGGAATTTAAAAACGCTAGTGTGAAAGTAGCCTAAAGCCTTAGGCCTCGTGCACTTGGCTTTGATGTATAATAGGCCCTTTTGTTCCAAATCATATACAGTATCAAATCATGTGGTCTAATCTACATTATCTGACCATGCTGTAATACCACTGTATGAGAATATAGCAGAATGCATGTCTCCATAGCAATACATACCACTGTATTCAGGATGTGGACTACAGCTGTGTGCATAAAACTTGTATGGGGAAGTTCCTTATACATCACAGCACTACCACACCCACACTTACTGGAGATCCGATCCTGGCAATGTCTGTCTGTGAGACATCCGCTGCTCGGAAGTCCTGCTCTGCCAGTGCAGCAGGTGAAGAAACTTCTCTTTTCTTACAGAAACCTTAAAGGGGTATTCCAGTTATAGCAGGTTATCCCCTTATCCACAAGAATGGGGACCCCCATAACCCTTGGGCTGCCTCCATCCTGAAACGAATGGAGTGGCAGGAGAAGCATGCACACTGCCACTCCATTCATCTCTATGGGAGTTCAGCTTTCTCTGCAGCTTCCACAGAGAAGAATAGAGTGGTAGTGTGCATGCTTGATTTGCCACTTCATTCGTTTTGGGGGTGGGGTGGGGGGAGGCTGATATGGTGTGCCCGTCCAATTGCTTAAATATCGACCTGTGTATTGTGATGTCCTTACTCCCTGGTCTTTTCCTTTGATCTCAAAAACACTGAAATAACTGGTTACCAGTGGGTTAGACTGGTTTTACACCTGTGCTTTTGTGGTGGTGCTGACACGATGGATCCTACTGACTATAGTAAAGTTTGTCAGGTTTCCCTCTTGGTATCCATTACTTTACCTGACAAGAAACATGCAACATGCCGTGATGTCTTGTTCACCACGTTTGACGTCTGCAACAGACGCTTCTAATGGATGTGGACTGAGCCTAAAACATTGGAAATATCAAGTCCTCCAACACTGAGAGCTTTGTTAAAGGGGTTGTACAGTACTGGGATTCTTGTAAGGAGTGGTCTTCAAAATAGATGGTCAGCATGAATAATTATATGGTGGAATTGGAAATCTGATCTACATAAGGGGGGGGGGGGGTCAGACCTTACAGACCATCTTTCGACCCTAAAGGATATTCATGGCTCCTCACTTTATGATAGTGGAAGGAATCATTTGGACACAAGTCTAAATGGGTTGTGCAGTGTCATGATATTGATGACCTATCCGCAATACCACTTTGGCGGGAGTCCAACTCCTGGCAACCCGACAATCGGTTGTTTGAAGAGGTGATGGCGCTCGTACACGCCCTGCATCCTCTTCAGTATTTACCAGAGACCCGTCCAGATTGTAGCAGCGGTGCAAGTAATTATAGCCATTTATCTCACAATTGGCAAAAGACAAATATAACACGGTCCCTTAAAGAGGCAACAACACGCTGATCCTCTGGCTCCTTGGGTGCTTACACTCCTGCTCTGGTGCCCTCAGAGTGGCAGCGATGAAGATGGTTGTGGCTGCAGTTATCACCACAGCTTCCTCTGCACGTGGCACAGTACCACACAATCAGTTACAGTGATTGCACATCTGTCACACAGGATGCTTACAGGTGCCAGGCTGGCTGGTCTTAGTTACAGTCCAGACTATTAGGCCTCATTTACACGACGATATTTTTGGTCTGCATCCAATCCATTTTTTTTATTGCGGATTGCACACAGACCAATTCATTTCTATGGATCCACAGAAAAAACGGACAGCACACCATGTACTGTCCACATCCGTATGTCCATTCCGCTGTCCCGCAAAAAAGAACTTGTCCTATTCTTGTCTGTTTGTGGACAAGAATAGGCATTATTAGAATGGGTCAGCAAAAAAACAAAAACAGACACAACACAAACATCATACGTACGGTCGTGTGAATGCACTCTGAGGCCTCATGCACACGACCGTATGTATTTTGAATCCAGAGGGAAAAAAAACAGACTGGTTTGCGTTTCCCACTTATAAAAGCAGAGATAATACGCGAGTTTGAGCGTTCGCGTGTTTCACTTTTAAGTGTGTGGTTGAATTAAGTGTGTGACTTTAGATTACGTGACTTCAGATTCGGGAACTTTAAAAGGGACTACAGTAAGTCTTTCCATATCATTGTATTGTATTTTTTCGCTTTTGCTTGTGTTATCCCCATTAGTATGTCTTCCATTATTGACAGCGCAGTCCAGTGCACATCTTGTCTGATGTATGCAGTCCTGGAACAGCCGTTTAATGGTGCATATATTTGTTCAAAATGTGAGCAAATTGTCCGCTTGGAATCGCACATCGTGTATCTAAGCGAATTTCAACGCTGAGAAGCACTGACAATTTGGAAAAGAGTTTGCTGCTCAGTGAGAAAGCACTCTATGGGTAGATGTGGGGGAGGGTGGTAGTGAGAAGGCTCAGGAAAGTGAGGTAGCTAGCTGGGTAACAATTAGAAAGCGGGGTAGAGGGAAAAGTGCCAGGGAGGCTAGCCCTGATCTGACACACCCCAACAAGTTTGCAAGTTTGGCAGATGAGGGGGATGTTACTTCAGGGATAGCACTGCTGCAGCCGGACACTTCCTCTGCCAGTCAGGGGAATGTCAGCTCCAGTAAGCAGGGGGCCAGGAGAGCAGGGCAGGCCAGACAGGTGCTGGTAGTGGGAGACTCAATTATTAGGGGTACAGAGAGGGAAATCTGTCACAAAGACCAGGATCGTCGAATGGTGTGTTGCCTTCCTGGCGCTCGAGTTCGGCACATCGCGGATCGGGTTGACAGATTACTGGGAGGGGCTGGAGATCCAGCAGTCATGGTCCATATCGGAACCAATGACAAAGTTAGAGGTAGGGGGAGCGTCCTGAAAAATGATTTTAGGGATTTAGGGCATAAGCTTAGGGCAAGGAGTTCCAAGGTAGTGTTTTCCGAAATACTGCCTGTACCACGAGCCACACAAGAAAGGCAGCGGGAGATTAGGGAGGTAAACAAGTGGCTCAAGAACTGGTGTAGGCAGGAGGGATTTGGGTTCTTGGAGAACTGGGCCGACTTCTCTGTCGGCTACAGGCTCTACCGTAGGGATGGGCTGCACCTCAATCGGGAAGGGGCAGCTGTTTTGGGGGAGAAGATGGCTAGAAGGCTGGAGGAGTGTTTAAACTAGGGACGGGGGGGAGGGTAACTACATTATAGATGGGGAAGATAGTGCAGATAGAGACCTGGGGCAAGGTAATAGAACTGGGGGAGGAATGGAAGGAGGAACTAGAACAGATCAGAAGGAAAGGTGTAGGGTAAGAAATATACATCAACCTCTTAATTGTATGTACACTAATGCCAGAAGCCTAGCTAATAAAACTGGTGAACTGGAATTAGTGAGGTGTGAGGAGAACTATGACATAGTGGGAGTAACTGAGACATGGCTGGATGATAGCTATGACTGGGCAGTTAACGTACAGGGTTACAATCTTTTTAGAAAGGATCTTCAAAACTGGAGAGGGGGAGGGGTCTGCCTTTATGTAAAGTCCTGTCTAAAGCCCACACTCCGGGAAGATATAAGTGAGGGACATGAAGATGTGGAGTCACTGTGGGTAGAAATAAATGGAGCCAAAAACAATAATAAAATACTAATAGGGGTTTATTATAAACCACCCAATATATCAGAGACCACAGAAAATCTACTTCTAAATGAAATAGACGAGGCGGCAAATCATAATGAGGTTGTTATTATGGGGGACTTCAACTACCCAGATATAGACTGGGAAACTGAAACCTGTACATCTCATAAAGGAAACAGGTTCTTGGCAATAACCAAAGGCAATTACCTTTCCCAAGGTCAGGACCCGACTAGAGGGATGGCCATACTGGACTTAGTATTAACCAATAGACCTGACAGAATAACAGAGGTGCAGGTCGGGGGACACCTGGGAAACAGTGACCATAATATAATAACCTTCCAATTGTCATTCAAAAGAGTGTTTCTTCAGGGAGGAACAAAAATACCAAACTTCAAAAAAGCTAAATTTAGCCAACTAAGAGAGGCCATAGGCCTAACTAACTGGGACAAAGTCCTCAAAAATAAAAATACAGCCACAAAATGGGAGATTTTTAAAAGCATCCTAATATCTAATTGTGAGAGGTACATACCGTATGGGAATAAAAGGTTAAGGAACAAGAAAAAACAATGTGGATAAATAGAGCTGTAAAGAAAGCAATAAATGACAAACAGAAAGCATTTAAATCACTAAAACAGGAGGAGAGCGAGGAAGCATTGAAAAACTATAAGGAAAAAAATAGAATATGTAAAAGACAAATAAAAGCAGCCAAACTAGAGACCGAGAGATTAATCGCCAAAGAGAGTAAAACTAACCCTAAAATGTTCTTCAATTATATAAATACTAAAAAGTATAAACCTGAAGGTGTCGGCCCCTTAAAGAGTAATGAGGGGGGAGTTGCAGAGAGCAATGAGGAGAAAGCAAAGCTACTAAATAACTTTTTCCTCCACTGTATTCACTGAGGAAAATAAACTGTCAGATGAAATGCAGAGTATAAAAGTAAATTCCCCTTTAAAAGTGTCCTCTCTGACCCAGGAAGAGGTACAGCAACGTCTTAAAAATATTAAAATAGACAAATCACCAGGACCGGATGGCATACACCCCCGTATCCTAAGAGAATTAAGTAATGTCATCGACAGACCCTTATTTGTGATATTTAAGGACTCTATACTGACGGGGAGTGTTCCACAGGATTGGCACATAGCAAATGTGGTGCCAATATTCAAAAAGGGTCCAAAAACAGAGCCCGGAAACTATAGGCCGGTAAGTTTAACTTCTGTTGTGGGTAAACTGTTTGAAGGTTTTCTGAGAGATGCTATCTTGGAGTACCTCAATGAAAATAAAGCAAATAACTCCGTATCAGCATGGCTTTATGAGGGATCGGTCATGTCAAACCAATTTAATCAGTTTCTATGAGGAGATAAGTTCTAGACTTGACTGCGGCGACTCAATGGATGTCGTATATTTGGACTTCTCCAAAGCATTTGACACGGTACCACATAAAAGGTTAGTATACAAAATGAGAATGCTTGGCCTGGGAGAAAATGTCTGTATGTGGGTAAGTAACTGGCTCAGTGATAGAAAACAGAGGGTGGTTATTAACGGTAGATACTCAGATTGGGTCACTGTCACTAGTGGGGTACCACAGGGGTCTGTATTGGGTCCTATTCTCTTCAATATATTTATTAATGATATTGTAGAAGGTTTGCATAGTAAAATATCAATTTTTGCAGATGACACTAAACTGTGTAAAGTAATTAACACAGAGGAGGAGAGTGCACTGCTACAGCAGGATCTGGATAGACTGGAGGCTTGGTCAGAAAAGTGGCAGATGAGGTTTAAAACTGACAAATGTAAGGTTATGCATATGGGAAGGAATAATGCAAGTCACCAGTACATACTAAATGGTAAAGCACTGGGTAACTCTGACATGGAAAATGACCTAGGAATTTTAGTGAACAGCAAACTAAGCTGTAGAAGCCAGTGCCAGACAGCTGCTGCCAAGGCCAATAAGAATGGGTTGCATCAATAGGGGCATAGATGCCCGTGATGAGAACATAGTCCTGCCACTTTACAAATCACTAGTCAGACCACACATGGAGTACTGTGTACAGTTCTGGGCTCCTGTGAACAAGGCAGACATAGCAGAGCTGGAGAGGGTTCAGAGGAGGGCAACTAAAGTAATAACTGGAATGGGTGGACTACAGTACCCAGAAAGATTATCAAAATTAGGGTTATTCACTTTAGAAAAAAGACGACTGAGGGGAGATCTAATAACTATGTATAAATATATCAGGGTTCAGTACAGAGATCTCTCCCATCATCTATTTATCCCCAGGACTGTGACTGTGACGAGGGGACATCCTCTGCGTCTGGAGGAAAGAAGGTTTGTACACAAACATAGAAGAGGATTCTTTACGGTAAGAGCAGTGAGACTATGGAACTCTCTGCCTGAGGAGGTGGTGATGGTAAGTTCACTAAAAGAGTTCAAGAGGGGCCTGGATGTATTTCTGGAGGGTATTACAGGTTATAGTTACTAGAGAGGGGTCGTTGATCCAGGGAGTTATTCTGATTGCCTGATTGGAGTCGGGAAGGAATTTTTCCCCCTAAAGTGAGGAAAATTGGCTTCTACCTCACAGGGGTTTTTTTGCCTTCCTCTGGATCAACTTGTAGGAAAACAGGCTGAACTGGATGGACAGATGTCTTTTTTCGGGCCTTACAAACTATGTTTACTATGTTACTGTGTTTACTATGTCTGCAAAAAACGGATCCACAAAAAATACGGATGACTGCCATGTGCATTGTGCATTTAACGGAACAACCATTCCCTAATAGAACAGCCCTATCCTTGTCCGTAATGCGGACAATAAAGGACATAGGACTATTTTTTGGCAGAATGGCCATGTGGACATACAACACGGAATGCACAGGAGTCATTTCTGTTTTTTTTGCAGCCCCATTGAAGTGAATGTTTCCACATACAGGCCTCAAAAAAATGGAACGGACACTGACAAGAAATAAGTTTGTGTGCATGAGACCTTAAACAGGCCTTTGCTGCACAGGCTTCTTTCTGCCCCACAACTTCAGCCTCAAGTCTTCTGCTTAGCTGCTCTGTGGCTTTATTTATGCCCGAGATGTTGTACCCTAAAGGCCCTTTTACACGAGCCGATTATCGTTCAAATAATCGTTCAAACGTTCGGATTTGCACGATTATTGTTGTGTATAAACACGGGTAACGATTTAACGACGAACGAGATTTCGTTCGCTTCTCGTTGATCGCATCTTTTGTCCTGCCAATAAATTAATCGTTCATCGTTCGAAAATCTTCCAGTTTAAACGAAAATCGTTTAGTCGTTGGCAGATGGTAATGGTAATGCTTATGGCAAGGAGCAAGGAACGATCGTAATAACGATTATAAAAACGACCGAAAGTACGAAGATTGTGAACGACTTCTCTTTCAGTGTAAACGGTATTTACATTGCATCGTTCGATCGTTAATACGATTTATCTTTCCATGTAAAAGGACCTTTATGGCTAATACCAATTACCTCCACTTGCTTTCTACCTTTGTTTCCAGCAGCGGCTTTAATTTGCCTGCCTGTTATGGACATGAGGTCTTCAGAGGACTGCTATTTATCATCTCTCAGACCTGCTCTCATTACAGCTTGAAGGGCATCTGTCAGCAGATTTGTACCTGACCTGTTACATGTGCGCTTGGCATCTGTGTTGGTCCCATGCAGTGGCGTAACTAGAAATGACTGGGCCCAACAGCAAATTTTTGTATGCCCTCCCTAACCCACCATCCCCCCACCAACAACTGCTTTGCAACCCCCTCCTCCCATGAAACCTCCACTCCTGTGGCTAGTCAAGATCGCTCTCAGACAAGGCCCCGCAGCCGCTCGTTCCATTGTCTCTGTATATAATGTCATTGTATAATACTGTTCAGGGGGCCCTTACAATAAACTCTTTTAGTCCTCCTCCTGGGTGGGCCCCTTCCCACTTCCCCTATAGCTATGCCCCTGGTCCCATGTTCATATGTGCCCGCATTGCTTAGAAAACTGATGTTTTAATATATACAAATGAGACTCTAGGAGCAACAGGTGGTATAATCACTCCTACCTGGCCCTGTCAATCAAATTGAAGAGGAGCGGCAGTTGCATAGTAAACTGAGTCTCTAAGAGTAAAAGGCAATGCTCCTGTTGCTCCTAGAGCAGGGATCAGCACTCCAGCTGCTGTGAAACTACAATTACCAGCATGCTCCATTCATTTCTATGGGAGTAGAGCAGAGTATGCATGCTGAGAATTGTAGTTTCATAACAGCTGGAGTGCCGGAGGTTGCCTACCCCTGTCCTAGATGCTCATTGGCATATACTAAAACATTTTTCTGAGCAATGTAAAAATGGAACCAACACAGATGCCTTCAGGTCAGCCAGTTTCACAGGTACAAATCTGCTGACAGATGCCCTTTAGGGGCTGTCCAGAATTTTTATATCAATGGTCTATCCTTGGTATCAGATCGGCTGGGGTCCAACACCTGGCAATGCCGCTGTTCAGCTGCTTAGTTGTACTAAGTGGAACTACACAATTCTGCCCACTTTGATGTGGACAGAACTGGTGAGCGCAGTGCTGCTCCCATTCACTTCAGTGGGAGCGGTATAGCAGTAGTTAAAACAACTGTTGCTTTAACTTTTTTTTTTTTTTTTTAAGGCCTCTTTCACACGAACGTTGTTTTTGCGGGCTCCGATCCGCATTTTTCACATGAAAAATGCGGACCCATTCATTTCTATGGGCCCACAAAAAATGTGCCCGCAACGTGTGCTGTCCGCATCCGTTGCTCTGTTCCGTGGCCCGCAAAAAAAAATAGAGCATGTCCTATTCTTGTCCGTTTTGCGGACAAGGATAGGCAATGTTACAGTGGATCCGCAAAAAATACGGATGCCATACGGACGCCATCCGTTTTTTTTGCGGATCCGCAATTTGCGGACCGCAAAACACAACGTTCGTGTGAAAGAGGCCTAAAGCAGCTTTTCTTATTTCCCATAGACTTTCAGCTAACATCTGTAGCTGGTGTTTACTGCAGCGAAAACTGCACCAGCACCTCATGTGCAAAAAAAACATCTAAAAACCTATGTGTGAAGCCACCCTCAAAGAGTGTTTCTTCACTACAATAAAAATAAAACCGCTACATAAAGGTCTTTGTCACTCTCTTGGTATGTTACATCTCCTACAGAGGCTGTGGAGGATCTATCACTTTAATACGTTACCTAATATGACATGATCCACCCATCACTGTTTATTCCTACTATTGATGATACGTCTGTGCATAATGAGAAGGTTGGGTGGCGGGGTTCAGCACTGAAGGAGGAATCCTAAAAACATTCCAGGACTTAATTATAGAACATGCAGAAGCCTCGTGTACACAGGTGTGCTCATCCTGGTGCCTCGCAAAAGGAGGTTAGACGTACAAGTGCTTAGGCCTCGTCCACACTTCCTTGTCAGTGTCAAGTCCGTGAAAAAAAGTGTCCATGTATCATCTGTGAAAATGTCCATGATGGGTCCGTGTATCCGTTTTTTTTTTTCCTCCGTGTGTCATCCGTAATTCATGGACGTTTTCTAGCTGTCTGCTGTGAAAAGCGGGACGAACCACGGATGCCATCCGTGTTGTGTCCGTGATTTCACTGACCCATAGACTTCAATGGGCATGCTTGGTCCACATCACAGATCAAAGTAGTGCAGGTCTCCATGGTTTTCACTGACCCACGGTCAGTAAAAAAATACTGAAATGTGAACCAACAAAAAAAAAAAATACAGAAATATATAGAGTGACAAACAGAGTCAAACGTGGATACGTTTGTAAACTGAAAAAAAACTATAGAAACATATGGCTTGATGTACCCATAGAACTATCTTTGCCCAATTACAGTCTATGGGTACATCAACCCATATATTTCTATACGTTTTTTTCTGTTTACAAATGTATCCACTTGACATACTGCAGAAATGAGATGTGAACAGCCCCTGAGCTGTATATGGAAATTAGCTTTAATTGCACGGTATCTCTACCATAGTAAACTTAGTTATACAATTTACTACCATTCATATATGTTGGAAAAATGCCAAGACAGGTGAAGAAGGCATCCAACTTATGATCTGCACTGAAGCCAAAGGGGTGTGTTTGTATTCCGGCATCATGATGAGGATACATTTACTTTATTTTCCCTGAGTTACTTGAACACAAGTGAGAACGTGGCTCCTGGAGAAGCTTGGTAGGTGAGTACGCACCAATGTATAGGGGCAATATTTTTACATCATTGAGTATGATATGCATTATTTTATATTGTATGATCATTGGCATTGAAGACAGTGATCTCAGCCCCTTAAAGAAGTTGCATAAGATTAGAAAAAAAAGGGGGTAACACAACACTTAGGCCTGTGATGGCTAACTTCTGACACTCCAGCTGTGGTAAAACTACAACTCCCAAGATGTACACTTGCTTGGTTGTTCTCAGAACTGAATGAAATGAATGGAGCATGCTGGGAGTCGTAGTTTCCCCACAGCTGGAGTGATGGAGGTTAGCCATCACTGACTTAGGCTGTGTCTAGTATTGCATCTTAATCCCATTCAATCCCCTTTTTCAATCTAAGGCCTCATGTACATGACCATATGCGTATTTCAGTCTGCAAAATACAGATACTTTCCATGTGCAATCTGCAATTTTCTCACTCCCATCAATAGAAATGACTATTCTCATCTGCTGTATGGACCAGAATAGTCCATGTTCTATAATTTGCAGGAAAGACATATGGATTCGGACAGCATGAGGAGGAGATCTGTGTGTTGTCTGTTTTTTTTTTGTTGTTTTTTTTTTTAAATAAATGGGTCCATGTGCTAAATTGGATGCATATGCGAAGTATGGTCGTGTATATAAGGCATAATACATAAGTAAAGTCAGCCTTATGGGAAATGTAGTGTCTCACTTTTCCCCACCTCTGGTCAATCTGTGCTAACAACATGTGCCTACCACTAGTGACCATTTCTGCCGTCTCGTATTATGTAAGCCAGTGTTTGGTTAAGGAAATCTCCTGTGTCCTCAATGGCCCTTATATATCTACATTACCAGTTTTTTTCTGCTGTAGATCATGTTGTCTGTCACAGTACACAATGTGGTAAGAGTAATGTGTACTCAGGGTCTAGCAGTGTATGTACTACCCTTCTGATCCTGCTTCTGCTTCATATTTATTCTTTGCGATTTATCATCTGTATACGAATATATAAAAGGCAAGCCATGTTACTCAATTCTTCTCTAATTGGCTGCAGCAATCACATTGTGTAACCACTTCAGCCAATCAGCAGCAGTTAGATATAAATAGTGCTAATTGTAACTACTAAGGCTTCTCAGCTGACCTCTCATCTCCCTGCATGGACTACTATAATAAATGTGCTCTTTTACATGTCAGTTGTGTTTAATGGAGTAGATTTATAAATAAAAAAAAACGGTGTGTTGCACATAGCAACCAATCACAGCTTTCATTTTTCCAGAGCAGTTTGAGAGATGACAGCTGAGCTCTGATTGATTGTAATGGGCGACAAACAGGTTTTTGTTTTTTTTAGACAAAGTTCACTACTCAATACCCCTCTTTCCACTCTACTGCTCTGTGACTGGAAGAGAAATATTGAATAGATGGTGTAGAGCAGGGATGGCCAACCTGAGGCTCTCCAACTGTTGCAAAACTACAACTCCCAGCATGCCCAGACTGTCTACAACTATCCGCCTACAGCAGGGCAAGGTGGGCATTGTAGTTTTACCGGTTGGCCATCCCTGGTGTAGAGTATGTTATGTTGTGTCAGTACAAAAGCATTGAATAGTGGACACTCTGGGTGTGGGTGAAGAGTGATTGGCAGTGATGGCATATTAGTGGGCAGCAAGCTCCCTTCTCCTCTGTTTCTGGTCCCTGCTGGACTGAAATTGTGACCTGCCTGCACATTTTACTGCTGAGGCTATTGAAGAGGCCTCCACCGCATCGGTGACATTCCCTTGTTTTTTTCATTTTGGGCCACTTCGTGGAAGGGGGAGAGAAGCACTACAGGTGCGGGGATCTACTGAGGCACTAAATAGGGACATTTGGACTGGCACACATTATGCAGAGCACAATGGGGAGATTGGCTCAACTGGGGCACTAAGAGGGGTTATTTTTTGTACTGGCACACACAAGGGGGCATTGGCACACATTATGGGGGCACTATTGGGACATTGGCTCTACTGGGAGCGCTAAGAGGGGGTATTTTTTTGTACTGACACACAGTTGTGGGCATTTTTGTGCATTAGTACACAGTATAAGGGGGTATTTTTTGCACTAGCACAAATGAGGGGGCGTTTTTTGTACTAGTGCACATTATAAGTGAGCATTTTTGTACTGGCTCACATTATAAGGAGTCATTTTTGTACTAGCTTACTTTATAGGGTGCATGTCTTGTACTGGCATACATTATAATGAGAATTATTACTACTGGGGGGCATTATGGTGAGCTTTATTACTGTGGGACTAAGGGGAACATGATTACTAGTATGGGCAACATGGGGGCTTTAGTACTTTTAAGTGCACTCTGGCAGATAATTATTACTATTGGTGGGACTTTTGGGAGCACTATTACTGTAGGAGGCACTGGCACAGTATCAGCTTAGCACAATTATTTTTGGGGGACATTTTGTGTGTGACACTATTACTGTCATGGACACTATTTTGTGGGTGCAGCTATTTTTAGGGTACTGTCTTCTAATAAATATTGAAGGTGGTATTATCTGTGTGGTACTAGTAATGTCAGGGGGACTGTTTCTGCAGTACAGAATGGGGAACACAGCGGGCACAGTATTCGTGGTGGCAGTATGGGGTGATTAGAAGGAGGAAAGATGATGGAAAAGTAGAAAATTAAGATGTCTGTCAAACTCTGCAGAGACAAGAGATGACTGAGAGAAATCATCATGGCGCTCTGGTCTGAATGGAGAAGACGTCACTGAATGTAAGAGGTATGGGGCACTGTATTACCTTGTATGTTTTATAGTGCTGTATGTAATGTTAAGAGGGAATGGGTTAGGTTGAGAATTTGGCATTGGGGGGGGGGGGGCGTTTTGATTATCACCTCAGACAGCAGAAAGGATAGGTGCACCCCTGGCACCAGTGATGTGTGTGTAAGTAGCAAGTTAGCAAGTCACATCTCTGGTCCAACTGAGACCAGAAGTGGAGGAGAATAGAGTGGGGCACTGGCACCAAAGCACTGATGACAGGTGTTTTTGTTTTTTAATCCCTGCACCCTGCATGACCGTATCAAATGGGGTTCCTGGCCTCGAGAATCCCTTAATGTACTTGTATCTTGTATATTAATTACCAGAAAAAGAAACAATTGACTTATAAGGGTCAAATTGGCTCAGCATAACACTAGAAGATCTTCTGTTGGAGCCAGGCTACGATATGCTGGAGTTAAACCTACGGCTGGCTCGTGATTCATCAGAGTGATATAGACAGATAACATAGTAACATCATTTATAAGGCTGAAAAAAGGCATCTGTCCATCCAGTTCAGCCTGTTATCCTGCAAGTTGATCCAGAGGCAGATGGTCAGCACCCGGGCGTGTGAATCTGATGTCAAGTTAAAGTTTGCTACATTTGCGTGACTTTATTTGTCTGAGCATTTTGCATGGACATTGCTCCCCAGCTACTTTGTCACTGGTAAAACTCATTCAGTACATTCATAACCATAATGAGCTTCACTTTTACATCACATTCACCCGCCTCTCCCTTTCATGATCACAGCGCTCAGCAGCGGGTGAACAGCTAGTGATCAGTGCATGCTATGCTGCTGGCACAACCTGAACACATTGCTTCTTCCTGCTATTGGTTGAAATCTATTGCGTTATTAAGAAATGAGCAAAGTGTATACTTAATTGTAACCAGAAAACTGCAGTATTGAGTCATGATGTGGCAGACTATTGTTAAAGTTGGATTTACACTGCACAATTCCCGGGCTGGTTTTTCGGAATGAACGTTACTACAGGTGCTTGTTCCTGATAATCAGCCTGTGTAAATGTGCTGCCGATCACCTGATGTACGAGCAAAATACTTGTGAAATAATGGATGAAATGATCTTTCATGCAGAACATTAAATCATGGTTTATGGGCAGCAGATCATGCTGTATGAACAGCACTCTGCTACTCAGAAACAATGAATCTGTATGAGGACCAGTGATGGCAATAGCCATTGCTTGTCACCATACAGTGTAGGAGATTGCTGTCTGTAATTGAAGCTTTTTTCTCCATTGACAAACAGGCAATTTTTGAGAAGGATCAGCGCACTTTGTGAAATTTGTTTTGTGTCCGATGCATCAAATTTTCGAGAATAGTTCATCAATATTAAACACACAGAAAACTCCTTTAAGCATCAATGTATAGCATAGCATTAGAAGGAAATCTTTAGAATAATATATTCAAGTTTTCTTGTGACAGCTGCTCAGAGAATATTTAGCAAAACTCATATTTGTCTCTTCTTTACAGCCATTACTCTGTATCATGTCATTTAAATTGTTATTTTAGGCAAAATGACACATTAATTAATACTTTATAACCTCTCCTAATGTTCTATATAATCACTGATTTATTTTTAGAGACTAGTTTTATGTTCATTCCACACCCCAAACAGGCGAGCGTTTTGCACACAAGGAGCAAAAAAAATATTTCTTGTAACATAGAAGATTTTAGAACATATAAGATTAACCTGATCATACTAACAATGTACATACAGATTTACCTTTCCTCCTGGTTTAAGATATACAAGATGAAAAAAAAGAAAATTTGTGTTACTTTGTAAAGGGTTCTGAGTAACACAAAGGTAATAAAGGACACATCTGTTTACTGCATGGCTTGAAATTTACTGTGTATTCAAGCAAATGTTTACCTTGCTTGTGAAATCTTCTGCATGGCAAATACAATCATGCCAAACAGTTATACTGGTGTACATGTAGATTTATGTCAAAAATATTCCCCAAAATGTATTTGGTATCAAGACTTATTAAAATATTAAAAAATGTTTTCAAAATTTTATAGATCTGGCATAAATATACATTGTAAGCAGGGACGTAGCTAAACAGTTCAGCTTGGACCCCCTTCCCTCAGTACTTTGTGGCCAGGGAACAGGGAAGCACATAGCCTTCGTGGTGCCTGAGGGAAAAATTGAAATGCCACATGAGCCTCTAGAAGCAACAGGGGCGTTGCCATTATTCCTGGAGACTCTGCTCTCTCTTCCACTCCCACGCCCTCTGCACTTTGATTGACAGGGCCAGGCAGTAAAAACATCATCACACTTGGCCCTGTAAATCAAAGTGGAGAGAGAGAGTGGCAGTTGCAAACTGAAAGCAAATGAATAACAGCCACGCCCCCGTTGCTCCTAGAGGCTCATTTGCATATATTAAAACATCATTTTTCTCAGCAATGCGGGCACATATGAACATGGGACCAACACAGATGCCTTCAGCTGCCAAGTGCACATGTAACAGGTCAGCCAGTTTCATACAGTAGGTACAAATCTCCTGACAGATGTCCTTTAAGCAGGGGCGTAGCTATAGGGTGCATAGGTAGCAGTCGCTATTTGGCCCAGGAGCCTGAGGGGGCCCAAAGACCGTTGTGCCGCTTAAGAAGACACTGGTATTATAGAAAGGGCATGCTGGTCAAGTTACCGTTTGGCTGGAGGGAAAGGATTAGGTCATGAATTTGACATGGTGCCATTTCAATTTTGTACCTCAGACAGCATGAAGGCTATGTGCTCCCCTGCCCCTAACTGTGATCTGGTTCGCCTCTGGAGATTTAGAGCAGCGCAGTCTTTTATTTTGACTAGCCCCTGCTCCTGGCCACAAAGCACTGAGGGGAGAGGGCCCCAAGCTGAACTCTTGCATCAAGGTCCATAAGTCTTTAGCTACGCCCCTGCCTTTGAGATAGAGGTAAACTGGTTACAAAAGGAGGAGAAAGCACTAGCCTTAATATCCCCTTGATATCCCCATCCTCCAGCAGTCCATGTGCCTAAACAGAAATCTACGAAGGCTCCGAGCTACCACAGATTTGTAGCTTCATTTGCACCAGAAAACTGGCGTAAATCAAGTTAATTTTGTGACTTTTTAATGCCACTCAAGTATGGTAAATCTGACACCTTCATCCTTCCTGTTCTGGTAAACCCTGGTACACTGGAGGCAGGATATCGGGGTCAAAAAGAAGATTCTGGACAGACAGCAATCACTGCCCCCAATCTGCTCCTCTGACCATATGTGTTTCGATTGTCACATTCCTCAAGGGTCACAGAATGCAAACCTGGCATTTTATAACGAATATATGATTTCATTTTGACGGCATGGTGCCGGCATTGATACTGTATATGCTGCACATGCAGCTGCTCACAATATATGTAGAGGGGACATCTCCCTCTCGATTGACAAGTCCTCAGACTCCTCTAGTCCTACAAGGCCATGTCACACTGATAACACACTGAAGTCACAGGCTCGGCTGCTGTAAGTGGGTGGGGAGTACTGCTCATCATATCAATGCTTGGAAGCATCAGACTCCTCTATAGTGCTAGTGTGTTTACAGGTATATGGTCAGTGATCAAGACACAGGGGTCATTTATCAACACCACATTTTCTACACTGGTCTTGATATCCCCAGTACTGCTGGGGGATGCACTTGATTTATGATAACGTGCAGGCCTCCTAGTAAGTTGAACGCATCCTCTGACAGCTAGCTAGCATAGATTTCAGTCATCATTTATGCTGGGAAAACTGAAGATAAATCTGCCTGAGGTGATGACTCCGCTCACGCCACTTCTCCTTTTCAGAAAGTGGCAAGGGAGGCATAAAAATGCCATTTGGGAAGCTTTGCGCAAATTGCAGTTTAAAAGTCACACACCCAAGGGTTGTGACTTTTTTAGCCAGTTTTCTGGCATAGGGGTTTGATAAATATGTACAATGTCATCCATGTTCAGAACTTAACAAGACCCATTGTGACAGCTGAAGTCACATTCTTTTAATGAGTACCATATAGCCCTTCGGGATGAGAACAGATATCATTAGTCCTTGGATGTATAGTATGTAATTATGATACTACCATCTAAAAGATGGCCCAGCTGTACTGGTAGAGTACTCTAAATATACTATAGCCCATGATGGTACAGAGAAGTGTACCCCTGTAGTACTATGTATGTCTACCTCTCCAAATAACATGTGTCCTGGGTCCCCAAGCCTTACAGATACATAGGCTTGTACTTTGCAGTGTAAAATAATGCATTAAATAGTTA
The DNA here is from genome assembly GCA_900303285.1 of Rhinella marina. Lineage (NCBI taxonomy): Eukaryota > Metazoa > Chordata > Amphibia > Anura > Bufonidae > Rhinella > Rhinella marina. The sequence goes on from ONZH01015916.1 coordinate 62,405, forward strand.
TGGATATATAATCTTCACAACAGTGAGTTAATGGACCTCAAAATTAGATGGTTAGACTGAAGTCTCTCAATAAAGGCCTGGAAAGGCCAGCAGTCTGAACGATTACCAGCCATGGAGTGAAGATGAGTCAAGAACATCTGAAACCAGGCTACTTCATCTAGCCATGTAACAAGGAGCTAACATTCGTGGACTTCCCTCCATTGCTAATTCTGAGTGTCTATACTGTGCCACTGTATATTTAATTGCTTTAAAGAATAAAGGCCATCACTTTTTTATGGGAAGCTGGACATCTCTCCTTGTTTTGGATTAAACTACTGTACAGTATACTCTACAGATGCCTTTAGCAAATCAGCTTTAGAGGAAATGACATATTCTACATATATTTTATCTACTATATTTTTATCATATCAAAATGATGGTTTATTTTGTTGCTATCCACATAAATTATCTTGAAATAATCCAGTTTTCATGATTGACACTGGCAATAAAAGAATAAACTGGTGTTTCTTGCGCCGATCACCCGATGAACGAGCAAAACATTTGTTCATCAGGTAAAATGATTTGTACCTATGAAACTGGTGTTGCTGTTGCACCTGGAGGCTCTGCTTTCTCTGCAACTGCCATACCATCTGCACTTTGATTGATAGGACCAGGAAGTGAAAACATCATCATGCCTGGCGCTGTCAATAAAAGCTCAGAGAGAGTGCAGCAGTTGCAGAGAGCTGAGCCTTTAAGTGTAATGGCAACGCCCCCTTTGCTCGTAGAGGCTCATTTGCATATAGTAAAATATAATTTTTCTCAGCAATGTGGGCACATATGAACATGGGACCAACACAGAAGCCTTCAGGTGCCAAGCGCACATGTAACAGGTCAGCCAATTTTTATAGGAACAAATCTGCTGACAGATGCCCTTTAAATCATTCTTTCTGGCAGCAGACTGTGCTGTGTGAACCATGATCTGCTGCGCAGAAACACTGAATCTGTATGGGGGCACACCCATACAGTGGAGGAGATTGCTGCATGTAAATGCAGCTCTTTTCCTCCTCTGATGAGCAGGAAGTCATCGGGAAGGGGTTGTTTGCTCACTCGCTCCTCTAAATGCACCTTTAGTTCTTGATAATTGCTTTTGCATTCGTCCATGTAAAACAGTCTTCATGCTATGCTGTACACAGAGATAAGCCTTTGCATTTACTCTCTGGCCTCTCTGGAAATTGACTCTCTCTCATTTCAGTGGTCATAAAGCATGCACGCAGTGCTGCGCTGCCTATACAGACAATGCAGGAAAGAAGTGCATGTTCTAAGGCCCCTTTTACACGAGCGTCACAGATTCAGTCCGGATGCGTTCAGGGTGCGTTCCGTAAAACTTGCACCAATCCGCACGCAATCACAGTCAGTTTTGACTCCGATTGCGTACGTTCGTTCAGTTTTTTCCGCGTGGGTGCGATGCGTATGGATGCATTTCGCACGCGCGTGATGAAAAACTGAATGTTTACAAACAACATCTCTTAGCAACCATCAGTGATTCACGCAGACCCACTCACTTCAACGGGGCCAGGGCTGCGTGAAATAGAACATGCAGAATATAGAACATGCTGCGATTTGATGCGTGAAAAACATTGCTCATGCGAAAAGACCCATTGAAATGAATGAGTCAGGATTCAGTGCGGGTGCAATGCGTTCACATCACGCATTGCACCCACGCGGAAATATCGCCCGTGTGAAAGGGGCCTTAAGCTTCCAAAATGGAAATGTATAAATAGCTACAAAAAACAACTAACTCCACAAACAAAACAAAAACTGCCATAAACAGCGTTCTATGACTATTCAGTGGGCTCCAGGGGCTGACACAGGGTATTTGACTTGAGGTTGCCACTCGGGAAGACTGTTTCTTTTAGTATCTGGAACACTTTAACTAACAAAGTCAATTTGTTAATTGCACCTTCAACCCGGACCTACACTGTAATCTGCTTAAAAGGCACAAATGGCCCTAAATATGATGATATGAGCCATTATTACACTCCAGCAGCCAAATAACTGCACTTTATAATTTATGCCGTAGTAGTTACTATTTACTATAGTGCATTTTGGCAATGTCCCCAGTGAGAAAAAAAAAGCCAACAAAACAGCTAATTTCCCTGGACTTGATAGCACGGCCAAAGGTTCAGAACAAAGTCTCATTCACTTTCTTTATAATCACAGTGTTGAAGCGAGGAGTGCAAGGCAAGTGTCTAGGGGCTGCAGCACAGATGGAGCAAACAGAGTATAAGGATCCTGTGGAACCCGAGGAGAGGAAAGGGGTGAGTGATGATCCAGGTCAAGAGCACCCTATTACCCCTAATCCATTTCATATAAGTGCTTGTACTGACTCTTCTAGTTTTCTAACAGCAACCATTTGTATTGAACGAATCTCTGATAATAAGATTTAAAGAAGAACTCCTACATTATCTGAAACTTCTCACAGCCTTTTATTTATTTGTCCTACCTCAGGATCCCATCATGGTTTTTGGCAAAAAAAAAAATCAAATACTGCACTGTGAGAACTTGAAGTGCATGTCCACACTTGATTACAGTTTTCTGGCCATTAATTTTGTGATGATCTTTAGAATGGCCAGAGCTCCAATTATTTTGATACAGACCCTGCATTGACATTGAATATGTAAATATTATATATAAAATTATATATAAAATATATAATTCTGCCTCCCTGTAACCACCACTAGAGGGAGCCCACACCATATTGTATTATTATTGAGTTCAATGTACAAACAGTATGCAGTAAGTTCCAAAGCTTCTCGTAATAGTGGCAGAATCATATAATTTAACTCAATATCTGTGCAGGGGATTTGGAGCTCTGCATCTGAAAAATGGAACTCTAACCCTTATAAAGATACATTAAAAGGAATCTGTCAGCAGTTTTGACCAAGCTAAACTGCTAACAGCATTAGGAATGGGCTGGGAAGACCAGTACAAACACATCTTTTTTGGAGCTTTTCTCATCTGGAGTAGAGTGAATATGAAGTCATAACTGCTAGATTCTGTTCCTACAAGTGCCCAGGGAGAGTTTTCACTTTGAAGTGTTCTTTGCGCTCCACATTGTGTTGCTTAACAGTTCTTCCCCTCTACTTTGAGTGATATCTGTACTGGTCTATTGAAGCCTTGCCCTGGGCACTTGCAGGAGCAGAATCACACTTCACATTCATACTACTCTTCATGAGAAATGTTCATAAAATGGGAGAAAAGTACGTCTTATGCTCTGCTTTCATTATGGAAGTGGTCATTAGCATGCAGGAGGCACGGGGAAGTGAGGGCAGCGTGTTCTGGCTGTACTCACCTCCCCTGTTTTTTTTCCGGGTCCCGCTGTGATGTCCTGACCGAGCACAGTGGCAGGACGTAGAGCATGTAGGTCAGATCACGGTACAGAGTGGGACCCGGAAGAAGCACTGGATCAGTGATTCCTGGATATGTGGTGCCGTCCGGAGCAAGCGAGGTAAGTTTATTATTATTCTTTTTTTTTTTTTTTGTCAAATATATTTTATTAGTTTTTCAGTAAAGGTAATATAAACAATATACAAAGTGTACATCCTTATTCTTTATATTGCATATAAGGCAAAAGATACATCATATCATTAATGCCCCCATGGGGATTATTATAGAGCCAAGTGGGGTGAAATCACCACTGGGCAGAACATCATCCTCGATAATCACAGCACCATAGGTATTACTTATTTAATAGTGAAGCGAGAACATGAGAGGGTAATGAGGGATGGTGATCAGAAGACAAGTATGGTAGCAGCGTATAGGTATATGACGAACATACAAAAAATACAAAATCAATGTTACTAAAGCGTAATGCATAAATGTTGGACAACAAGCAGTTCAACATATTATTATAGACCTAAAACGCATGGGAGGATTTGGATGAAAGAGAACCCTATGTTTCCCTATCAATAGCGTTAACATCTAGGCGTAACATATCTAGGCATTTTTACATCTAGGAATTGGAGAGATGTGGTTGGAGATTATCTTGTGTCACAAAGTTAAGCTATGGAGTCCACGTTCTCTTAAACTTTGCGTATTACCGAGAGGAGGATTATTAATTTTTTTTAAATGTCTGATCTGAGGTCTGATGGGGGCTGGGGGCACGAACTGCGGCTGAGTAGGGTCGGGAGGGGTCCGATGAGAGGCCGATAGAATCTGATTGGGGGGTCTGATCTGAGTTTAATGGGGGCTGGGGGGGGTCTGATGGGAGGCTGACCTGAGGCTTATGGAGGCTGGGGGGTCTGATGGGAGGCTGATGGAGGTTGAGAGATTTGACTGAGGCTGATGTAGCTTGAGGGTCTGATTTTGGGGTCGGATCTGAGGCCTGATAAAGAATAGGGGTCTGATTTGGGGTCTGCTTTGAGGTCTGATGGAAAATATATATTTTTTTTTATTTACCTCCTCCAAATCCTAGGTGTGTCTTATACTTTGGTACATCTTATAGTCCAAAAAAATACTGCATATTTCTACTGGTCTCCCCAGCTCCTACCTAGTGCTGCTAGTAGTTTAGCACAGACAGGAGAGGTGATAGGTCCTCTCTTAAAGATTACTTCTCTGTGTCAGCCCTCTAATGGTCATTGATGACATCTCTCAGACAGAAATTATAGAAATTACATACATGTGTCGTTATACAGTACCTTAAGTGTCTCCATTTGGAGCTCATGTTTGACTTCTCTCTAGATTATACTAATTTTCTGCTTTTTGCTTGGCTCACAGAAGCTGACAGCAACACTTCTTCTTGTGACCCTGGTGTCCACCATTGGATCATCTTTCCAGTATGGATATAATGTGGCTTCAGTAAATTCTCCTGCTCCAGTGAGTGTCTTCATTAAGATTTTGCACCCGTACTTAAAGAGAACCACCACAAAATGCAGTGCAGTTTGCAGACAGCTTGGTATAGAGTAGTAGGGAGATGCTGAGCAGATTGATATATAGTTTTGTAAAAAGATTCAGTAAAACTTGTAATTTATACATATATATCTCTGCTTGTTCTGAGTTCAGTTGTACACGGGGATCTCTTTATTAGTGATTTTCAGATATCTATGTATACACATCTACACAGAGAATGCTATCAATCACTGACAATAGCCAATTGAATTGAGCTTGAGCTTAGAAACAGCAGAGAATTAAATGTAAATTACAGGTTTTACTGAATCTTTTCCCATAAAACTATATATCAATCTGCTCAGCTTCTCCTGCTCTATAACATGCTGCCTGCAGATTGCTCTGCATTTCATGGTGACAGGTTCCCATTAAACAAGTTGCAAAGGGACCTAAAAAGGACAGGGAACATTATAGTAAGAGTTGATAAAGTATAAATATGAATGAATAAAGTGGAGTGGGTAATCACATTCCAAGAAACCATAGAGCCATTGCAAAAATTAAGAAGGTTGAAATCTCTGCCAAAATATTACTTAAAGTTAAAGGGGTTATCCAACACCTATAATGACCCCCCAACTCCCATTCCTGGGCACCTCATATAGATTATACTTACCCTGCTCAGTGGCATCTGCCTCGCACCAAATCCCTGCACGGTCACTACTGCATATCCCCGTCGCTCGGATCAAAACATCTGGTGATGGGTGGAACAGCCAATAGCAGGCCTAGCATCCTGCACCTCTACATAACTTCATCGGATCCACCGCCAGTGCAGGACCTTATTAAGACTGGAGTCTAAAATGCCGGTCTTAATAAATGAGCCCTCTAAATTGTATACCAGGCACAGTCCATGGACAGATATGGTGCTGTTTTGGAGGGAAAAAAACTTCTAAACAAGTCCTCTAGCGCAACACCTACTTGAAAACATTTACTTGCTGAAAAAATATTTTAAAGGTAAACCTGTTACCTCCTGGATCAGTTTCAATGTAAGCATACTGCCAGGCAGGGGCAGATTAGCAAACCTGGAAAACAGGCTAAATGTGGCCCAATCAAAATGACAGAAGTTAGGGCAACACAAGTAGACAAATGTCAATCATACCATCTTCCAGCCTGAGGCCTTGGATACCTGCGTCCCAATGTCATCTGTAAAATGCGTCATATGCTTTAAGTGTAGTGGTCTCTTTCGTATGAGCCATGGGCTCCTGTGCCCTTTACAGTATTCAACTGTATCACCATCCTGATGATGGTGAGACAGTTGAATCGAGAAGGACACTTTTGGTACCCAGTGGTATCCTAAAATTAATTAACACTGGGAGTGTCAGATTGTTATGTACTTGAGGAGGGCTCATGGTTTCCAAATGTATGGTACATTGATTTTAATGGCTCAAACAGAATCCAAAGGATTCACCTTTGGACTCTGACTTGTTTTCCATTTGCTTCCGGCATTTTCACCAGTAACCTGGTAGACTCTATTTTTCTGTCCAGCGAAAATACCCAAACATAAAACAGATCAAAGATAAAGATAAATCTTTGAACTCAGTTTGACCCATTAAACTCTGTTTACCTGTCGATGTATAATTCAGAATATAGTTTTTGGGTATTCAGATGTATACCCCCAATGGAAATCTCTATTGAAAGCTAAAATAGCAATGTTAGTGCGCACCTAAGAGGCCTAATGGTTATAAGAGAAAGGCACCCCTGACCCCCCCCCCCCTCTCACCCCAAGTCTTGAACTAAGCTGTGTAGGGATATGGTTTAAACCATGTCCCCTTTGCTGAGGATGAAGCACAGATACAGGTCTGCTATGTACAAGTTGTACAGTCCTCAGGTTCCTGATTACACATACAAAGACTGTTAGCACCCTCTCTAGTGGCTATTTTGTGTGTATATGTAGTTATTAAAACTTTTTCACATTTTCTCTTTGTTTTTAGTTTATGCAAAGCTTTTATAATGTAACATACCTTGAACGTTACGGCTCGCTAATGGGCAAAGACTTAGAGACTATCCTCTGGTCACTTACTGTCTCTTTATATCCACTGGGTGGATTCTTTGGGTCTTTATTGGTGGGGCCTTTAGTCAACAAAATTGGCAGGTGAGTGTGTCTATATTACACAGGGAATACAAAAATTATTATCCTGATCTGTGGAGAAAATTTGTTTTGAATATTACAGTGTCTTGCTGTTTTTTTGGTTCAGCCAACTTTCAGAGATGGCTAAGAGTCATGGCATACCACATGCACTGGGGCAGTTTTTACATACCTCAATGCCCATATAACATAACATAGCAGTGCTGTGCCCCATAGTAGTTTTAGTACTGTGCCCCATAACGGAGTCAGCCAGAATGCTTCAGAATTTATTGAAATTGAAAGAGTGGAGTGCTGTGATTCTCCAAGATAGACTGTACATCAAACAATACAGTTTGGCACATAAAACATTGCAACTTGAAGATAAATGGAAATCTTCTTTTATTGTAAGCACAAGCCAGGAAACAACGTGTTTCAGGGATTTAAAATTCCCCTTCCTCAAATTACGATTACATATACCAGGATGGATAGACTTGTTTGATAAAGTTGGCACCTCTCCTGACATGTCTGTTATAGTAACTACTTGCATCCCCCATGTGATAACAATTCTGGAGCATCTATTCTTATGAGTCTGTAATGTGCCATTGCTTTATTATTCCTGCTAGAATTATGAATGAATTACTAGCATTTTGTAATGAAAGTCCAGATGAGTGTTACCGGTTGGGGACGTCTCCCTGCACTGATACTATATAATCAGTGCTGCCAGAATCAGACTGTGTAGGGACACATCCCCAACTGGTAACACCCATCTGGACCTTCATTGCAAACTGCTAGTTATTCTTTTATAACTTCAAGCAGGAATAATAAAGGAATAGTACATCGAAGAGTCATAAGAGTAGATGATCCAGAATTCTTACATGAGAAATGCAAGTAGTTGCTGAAACAGACATGTCAGGAGATGTTACAGGTCCTCTTTAATTACACTCCTCAACAATGAAATTGCAACACCAAGAAAAGTAATGGAATTATGGAAATTACAGATCGACAGACATGTTAATGAAATGAATATGATAAAAAATTAAAACAGAATATTCAAAACTTCTCAATTTATTCATTATCCAGTATTATCAGCATGTGCAGAAATACAAGCACTTCCACGTCATGGCATGCTATCAATGAGTCTATTAATGGTTGTCTGAGGAATGTTCTGCCACATTGAATGAACTTGGCCACGCAAATCATCAAGATCTGCTACTGGCAGCAACCTTTGCAATTGCTGACCAATAAAGCCCCAGATGTGCTCGATGAAAGAGAAGTCCTTAGAAGCTGCAGACCATGATAGAACGTTAAGGCCACACAGGCTGCTCACCGTAGCACAAGCAAAATGTGGCCTGGCTTTGTCCTGTTGAAAAACTGGTCCTGGTTCTATGACCAAATCAACGTAACACGAATCTGTTAGTGTACCTGAAATGAAGACTATTGGGGCCTGGCTATCATACATTATATACCACTCCATACCATAACCCGGGAGTAGGACCAGTGTGACGTTCCCATGTGAAGT
>ONZH01015917.1:0-32573 GCA_900303285.1 Rhinella marina
CTAAGTAATTGCAGTTCACTTTCAGTTAGTTCATAGGAGGAGATATTTACCACTAAAGAGATGCTGTCTTTCATACTCGCTCCTTTCTGTTCTGTTGCTGCTTGGTGTGTTGTCAATTCTGAGTCCCTGTAGGAGGTCCTTGATCTGGTCATCCTCATACTTGTAGTGTCCTATGGCTTGTCCTTCGTGTTTCCGTCGCCCCTCCTGGTGTTTCTGGTTGGCCTAAAAAAGGCCTGTCTTCACTCTGCTCCCCGGAAGATTCTGTATCCGTAAGATTGGTTCTAGGTCCCCTGGGTCCGCGTTTCCTCCGTTGTCTCGTGGGTCTTGGTCGAGTATAGGTAGGTAGTGGTTTTTTGTAAATTTCGCCTTTCTTATAATCCTCCTGGTCGCGAAACCACTTTTGTCTCTTAGTGGTTTCTATAGTATTTCGGTATTTCTGTAATTCCGTAAGTATTTGGTCACACAAGGCATTAAAGTCTGTTTCATTCAACAATCCTTTTAGTTGGGCCTCATATTCAGATATTCTTTTATTTTTTTCAATAATATCTTTCTGTAAAAAGTCCATATTAAGCAGCATCATGTCCATAGAGAATCTGTTTGCAATAAATTCAAATTTGGTGTAAAAATCCTGATTATCTGGAAATAATATTGGTCTGAGGTGAGTTCGCAGACCCCGTGGTATGCGGCCTGCTTTATAGTACTCACGTAGTGTGGACAGGTGGAGCTCAGCATTGATTAGTTGTTTTCTCTCATTCTCCCATCTTCGTTTGATTAAATCAGCAGTTAAATTAATCCTTGTTTACCTGAGATATGGGATATTCTTTCTTTGGCGTACCTGTAACATTAAGTTAGTACCCGACTTAGTCGAGATTTTATTTATATGGAGATGGTATTATTATGTTGCACATTATCACATTATAATTTTCTTCTTTCCTTTTCCAGTGGGATCCAACTTCCTTACACAATATGAAACTAAAGTTGACAGCCATGTTTGCCCGACGCACGATGGACACTGGGTACCAACGGAGTTTTTACCTACTACAAGCCATTGGTCTTAGGTACACCATATACTGACTATTCTTTCCGTGTGGGACCCTGACTAGGAGTATCTGTTTATACTTACCTCTTAGCCTAAAGGCTATTTTATTGCCTAATACCCAATGAATCTACCTGGCCCGAGTGTATGGTTTAAGGCATGAAGGGGACCCCCTAATGGGAGACCCTCCCCTCCAAGGGTGGGTACTCCTGAGGTTGGAAGTACCCTCGTAAGCCGGACTCTAATACAGGTCTGTCTACTAGGTGTGCCATCTTCCGGGACGAGTTCCATGGAGAATGGACCTTCTTTGACAGACCTAGGTGTGAATGGAATTGGGCTAAGGGACATTTCTATATTTCTGGGTTTCTCCACAAGGCTTTAACAGTATTACTCCTCTTCTATATCAGGGCCCACCGGATAAAAGATATAAATAATTATGTTTTCTCCATGGCTTATTATTGTGTAGGTTATGTTACTCTTTATATATACCAAGGTCCGTGTAGTTGTGGGCTCAAATATGGTTGACACGTTAAAGTGCTAGTAAATACTGTTTCATTCATTTTTTTCGGAAGGTGGCTTGCCCACTGGAAAGAAAAAAACAACTATATTGTAATCAGGAGGTTACTAGGCAACCGGACGCTACAAATACTGATTTCCGGTGTTTACTAGGGTGGAATATACAGACTATGGGGCGGTCAGTTGAGCGCCACATAGGGACTCAATACGTGACTGACTTCCGGCCAGCACTTGGTTAAAATGTATTGTCGGTTTTGAGGTCTCGCGCCTGACTTCCGGTCAGCACACGGTTAGAATGTGCTGTCGGATTTGAGGTCCCGGCCGGGACGCGCGCCGGACTTCCGGCTGAAATGGAGCCAGATTATAGCACATGCTCTGTGGTCTGTTCATAGTATGTCACTTCCGCCCGCACGGAGCATAGATGCTCCACGTGCAACCACCCCATACATGCATTAACCGGCTGGTTTAACATTATGGATTGAGGTATGTGCTCACTATTTCACTGCTAAGTATTATTAATATATGATTGACTATATGTTTGATTATATGTTTATTAATTATTGGGTACTAGGGAGGAGCCACCCCTTGTGGGAGGCAACCAATTCACTTGTAGGTGCCTTACTCACTATATATATTTCACTTGGTATAACACTACTTTGCTTGATAAAGACCATGTATGGTCGAAACGTCGCTGTATCTGTGTGCTGAATAAATCTTTTGGATTGCTTTTGAAGACACTGGAGTGCTGCGGTATCCTTTCTACATTAGCTACCTGGGGGCCCGATGGGCTGGGGCCCAACGCTGCTGGCACCGCTGCTGAACGGCTTCATTGCATGGCAATATCCTAGGAGTGCTGTCTTATCTACATTTTTTGTACCTCCATAGGCTGTGATTAGAGATGAGCGAATCGATTGGTCGATTCGTTGATTCGTATAGAATCTTGGGAATTTTTAGCTGCGAAGCGAATCCGAATATTAGGCGATTCGCTTCGGCTTTGTACGCATTCGCTACGTAGTTTGTCCTATAAATTATACGCTATTACTACGTATAAGTTACTCTATACGCTGCTGCGTACGAATTCAATTCATTAGCAAACTTTTACTGTTAGTTCGTTTATCGTGCGCAAAAGCCCGGGAAGAAAGCGGTCACCTGACCTAGTGGGCAGGGCTTGCTCTGATTGGCTCAGGCACGGTAAGCCAGTGACGCATCACTTCTGCTGCGACTGCTGAGGCGGGCAGAAGCACTGTGTGTGAAGTTCTGAGACCTGTTTTGTGAAAATTTTATATAATAGCTCTGGGAATCCATATTACACATATCAGGGATACTGCAGGGCAAATGCAGGGCCAGTTCAGGGCTAGTATTTAATCAAGCAGGGAGAGAGAGACAGGGAGAGATAGGGAGAGACACGGAGAGACAGGGAAAGACAGTGAGATACAGGGACCAAGACCAGCTGCAGGGCCACAGAGTGAATTGAAAAGTGTCTGGAATGGGTAAGCAAAAGGGGTCCAGTTCCAGCCAGTCTTTGAGCTTTAAAAAAAAAGGAGAAGGTGGCACAGGGCAGCAAAAGAGCTGTAGACGGAGCATCTACTAGTAGTATTCGCAATACTTGGCCGTTGTTCCACCAAGCTAACCCACCGAGGCGCAAAATTGTAGTGGAGGAGAAAGTAGATGAGGTAGTGGAGTGGATGGCACGCTCATCTCAGTCTCAGCCGGATGATCTGCTGTCATCTGCTGATACAGTATCCATATGCAGCCAGGGGTCAGACTCGTCCTGCTCCACCATTCCACTCAAGCAAACCCCGTCATTTTTTGCCACCTCTCGGGCTTCAGTGTTCCCTCCTAGTGGTGTCCCTTCTGCAATTTCTAAAAAAAAAAAGCCAACGATGCCCACCTTATAATCCGGCAGTTATAGAGGACAGCCTCCCTGAGGATTTCTTAGAGGGCAGTCAGAGTTTGGACTGCCCGGAATTGTCGGTTGGTGGGGAACAGCCTAATTTGCATTCCAAAAAATGTGTTGTGGAGGAGTCTGATGATGAATCTGATGTGTTAGACCAGAGAACCTGGGAAGCAGATCGGGCTGGTGAGGAGGATTTGAGCTCAGAGGAGGAGGGTGGTACTAGTAGTGGCAGCAACAGAGGGCAGAGGCGAGTTAGGCCCAGGGCTAGTGCTTCCCTGGGAACTAGCGAGACCCCAAATATAGTGGGGCTGGCACAAGGGTGTAAGCGTGCAAGGGCTACAAGCTTGGCCAGCTGTGGAGGGCGCACGTCGGGTGTGTGGAAGTATTTTACCACTCTGCCGGGGGGATAGCAGTATGGCCACGTGTAATTAGAGTAAACAGAAATTGAGCCATGGGAAAGCCACAAATGTTGGGACCACTGCTCTGTGGAACCGTTTGAAGCGGAGTCATGCTGGCAATTTAGAGCAGCCCATTAATACTAAAGAGCTGGTTACCTCTCCCGGGGTCCCTTCTGTCAGGTAGGCCGCATACAGGGCCATAGCTCAGCCCGAATCCCAGGGTGTAACTAGTACATCCACCTCATCGTCGGCCAGTGCGTGCATTTCTCCACCTCCTCTCATTCAGCAGCCGTCCATTGCCGAGTGTGTGGCCAGGAAGCAGTTTTACGCCACAAGTAATCCGACAGTGCGCAAACTGAACGGTCACCTGACAAAGTTGCTGGCTGTGCAGTCTCTGCCGTACCAGCTGGTTGACTGCCCAGCTTTTAGGGAGCTAATAGCTTGCGCTCAGCCACGCTGGAAGGTCCCTAGCTGGCATTACTTCTCCAACAAAGCTATCCCGCCCTTTACTCCCACGTGGCTGACAATATTGGACGCCCCCTGCAGCTGTCTCTCTGCAGCACGGTGCACGTCACGGTGGACACCTGGAGCAGTGCTTATGGCCAGGGGCAATACATGTCCTTTACTGCCCACTGGCTGAACGTATTTAGTGGCAGCGAGGCAGGAACCCCCCCAGCAACCGGGTCAATTGCTGTTGGCACCTCCATGTGCTTTCCAGCCAGGATTGCAGCTGACCACCCAACAACAATCCACTTCCACCTCCACGGGCAGTCCGCCTGCTGGAGCGTCAGGGCAGTGAGTTACTCCCGCTCCTTCATATCACATGTGCCAGGTGAAACGCTGCCATGCAGTGTTAGACTTAGTTTGTCTTGGCAGTAGCAGCCACACAGGCCAGCGCTTGCTGCATTACATGAAGCAGAAAATAGCGCGCTGGCTGACTCCACGGCAGCTGGAAGTGGGCAAGGTAGTGAGTGACAATGGGACAAATATAGTGGCAGTGCTGAACTTGGGTCAATTCTCACATGCTCCCTGTATGGCACATGTCCTAAATCTAGTGGTGCAAAGATTTCTAAAAACATGCACTGGCCCGCGCACAGTGCTGGCAAAGTCGCGGAAGCTTTGCACTCATTTCAGAGATTCATATGTATCTCGCCATGCTCTGGTGGAACTGCAGCGTCAAAACGGTCTTCCGCCACACCGCTTAATAGGTGACGTGCCGACCCGGTGGAATTCCACTCTTCATATGTTGCAGCGACTCCTAGAGCAGCGTAGAGCAGTGGACGATTTTGTCCAGCAGCAGCCAGAATCTTTCAGCATAGGAAGCAGGTGTGGCTTTGATTTCCGGCAGTGGAGGCTGGTCCGAGATGCCTGCACAGTTCTAAGGCCCTTAGAAGAAGCCACCAAATTGGTCAGCTGGGACAGCTGTGGTATGAACGACATAATTTTAATAATATTTGTGCTGGAAAAGACACTCACACTCATGCAGCAGGGGGCAATGGGGGAAGGAAATTCTGGCCATTTGTCTACCCGCCATGCTGTCACTATAGGGGAGCCCCAATGCCAAAGTTCCCTTGTGGAGCAGGAAGAGGAGGAGGATGAGGAGCTTCAGTTAGAGGAGGGGGACGAGGAGGAGGATTTTAATGAGGGTGATGATGACCAGGAGGAGGAGGAGACACAAGTGGAGGATGAGGATGATGAGACTGAGATGGAAAGAAGTGGCCTCTCAGGCACGCTGGGCAGGATGACGAGTTGTATGCTCACATGCTTACGCACTGACAGGCGTATCCTAAACATAAGGCAGACTGACGAATACTGGCTGGCGATGCTTCTGAACCCACGGTATCAATCCAACATGGGGGATTGTTTTCCTCCCCAGGAAAGGGAAGAGAAATTAGTATCATTGCGGGAGAAGCTATGTAGTAACCTGGCCACATATTTCAGCCAGCCCCAGCCTGCTGCCAGCATGTCAGAGAAGGAGGTCCGGCTGAGTAATCCACCTTCTGCCACAACCAGCAGCAGCCAGTTAAGCCTAATTAGTATGATGCAGGAATTTTTCTCTGTAGGCTCCCAACACCTGCAGCCAAGTGAGCAGGCCCAGATCACCCGTCTCAATGAGCAGGTTCAGGCGTACCTGCAGTCTGGCTCACAAAGCCTCTTCTCAGACCCCCTGGACTTCTGGGCAGGCAGATTACTACAGTGGCCGAAACTGTCCCACTATGCACTAGGGCTTCTTTCCTGCCCAGCCTCAAGTGTCATGTCAGAGAGGGTTTTTAGTGCCGCTGGGGGGGTGGTGACACCCAAAAGGACAAATCTGTCACCGGGCAGTGTTCAAAAAATACCTTTATAAAAATGAATAAAGGCTGGATTACATCCAATTTCATACTCCTCTTGCTGATGCTGGTGGTGATTAGATCAGGCCTTGCAGGGCAGAATAGTCTGAGTGTCTTCCCACTGTTGCTGTCAGCCGGGCCATAATTTCACAGCCAAATGTCTTGTGTCATGTAATGGGCTGTGCGAACCCGAAATCTCCAAAACCCTATTTCAAAACCAAACACTGTTGTCTACCTCCGCCTCCGTTTTCTACACTTAGTAGGAGTGTAGCTGTTGTTAGTTATCGTTACTAATAGTTCTATTTAGTATTGTTAAGTTTGTTTTGGAGCCTCAGCCTTTATTCCCCCCCCCCCCCAAAAAAAAAAAAATGTGTTATATATATTTAAAAAATAAATAACTACATTTTTTTACACTGCCTCTGCCTCTCGTACAAGTTATATTAGCGGACATTGTTATACACCACTGGAGTCTGTTGTATTTATTTTACCTATCACTCTATGCTGATATACCCTGTCCCCTACTACTGCTGGCCGGGGCAGCCATAAAAAGCTCATATATAATTTTCACTGCCCATGTTAAGGTAGAATGTACAGGCTTGTTGCCCAAAGAAGCCATTGTTGTATTTTCACTCCAGCTGCCTCTCAGCAGGGGTTAACGTGCTGCGGCCGGATCCGCAGCCCGCCCCCATTACAGTGAATTTGGGCCTGAGCGCGGTTCCGGCCCCACATGTGTACCTGCGGCGGCACGGATCCGGGGGGACCCTCCACCCGCTGGATCCGGCCTGCCACTAGTGTAGAAGTAGCCTTACATTCAACTCTAATGAACAGTTGTAGCTACATGGGAATAGTTTTGGGCTGGAGGATCCCATTCCTAACCACTAGTGCTCTTACTGCAGCTGCACTCCCAAGTAGCTTGGATGAAAAATAAATTAAATATGTTTTACACTTACCAGAGGCTGCAGGTACTTCAGGGGCCATCCTGCCTCGACGGTGGTGACGCCGCAACAGTGCTCTGCAACATAAAAATGTACACAATTGTTAGATGATGACTCTTTTTAATACTAACACATACTACTATTAAGATATTATGGGTGTGAGAGGGGGGCCATATCATATTTTTTTCTTCTAAAAAGGCAATAGATAACATTATCGTCGCAATAACTTTCTTTATATCGTTAACACGGTGCGGTAGGAATACTTTGGATATCGCCCACTGACAGTAGCTGCAGCATGGGCACGTCGTTGAGTCTGTGTGTAGGAGGAGGAAGCGCTAACTATGAAGGGGCATATAAGGGTACTTTCTTTCGAACTAGTGCATTTGCCTGACACAAACGAGAGAATGGCCAGCACCATTAGCAATAATGACTAGAATACCTTCACTTAAGTTGTTTGGGTCGAGAGTTAGAGGCATTGCCTAGCATGAAACAAAATTACTGCAGCACACTACGTACGACCACGTTGTCCTTCTATACTTTTTTCATTATTGGCAGTGACTGCTGCTGTATATACAATACAGTACACAAATTTTTTTACATGTTTTTACTTATCAAATATTTTGTTACTCACACTGCCGTATCTCTGTGCGGATCTCATTAAGCCGCTCTGGAATTTCAGATCGGACCATTTCCGTTGGATCTGGCTTGGGGTCCGCACGGTGTGGAAACGATGACGCAGGCCTTGGATCACCTGCTGGATCACCTCCTTCTTATGCTGGTTTGGATGGCGGTGTGTGCCATCGTAATCCTCTCTGTCAATCAGCCGGATCATGAATTTCAGCTCTTCAGAGCTAAATTATGAGGATCGCCTGGATGCCATTTTCGAATATTCGCTCTGCCTCTGAGAAATCCACGCCGCGGCCTCTCGGCGTGCGTGCCTGCATATTATGTAATCGCGTAGACAATAGTACGCTGAGAATTCGTACGCTATTTGTACACTCATGCGTACGTCTTCTAAGAAGTTGCGTACATTTTTTAAATGAACATTCGTTATTAGTGCGCGAATGTTCGCTAAGCACATAATAAAGTATATTTTGTACGCAAATTCAACGAATCTATTCATCGAATATACGAATCTTAGGAAAAGTTCGGCGAATGTTCGGCGAATAATTTTTTGAATGATTCGCTCATCTCTAGCTGTGATGGACGGGGAGCCCCACATGCAAGTCATGTATCCTTCCACCCAGGATTCTGCTGACCACAATGTATACAAGTCCAGCTCCCCTTGTCGCCATCATAGGGTGGTGGCCGCTTTTTCTCATCTCTGTAATACACATATCCCGTAACATTCCCCTTCTTATCTGTACATTCCTCCTCAACCCATTTCTCCTTGGACAGTGTCTCAGCCACTCATTTCCAAGCTAATGCTCTCTGTAACAACTCGTTATCCTCCAATACCCCTTTCTCTTATGAGATCCCGCCATGCCTGGGGCTGTAACCTTCCCCCGTCAGGTAGAGCACACAATTTCATCAACTTCCTGGCTCTCTCCACATACTTTTTGCCTTCACGAGTGGCCACCATGGTACAGGGGTCTAACTTATTGCCATCTTTGCACTTCCCACACAATCCCACACATTTGTTTAACTCTCTCCATGATTGTGACAAACAAACACTGAGACTGAGGGAAACTGGAGGCTATTCAGACAACCGATTGAGTACAGTCAGGCGCACGGTCAGGGAGTGCCTGCTCAGCTGCTAGATTACGAACTTTGAACCTGTGACTGTGACTTTACCGCCACTGTACCATCACCCTGGTGCTCCTTCCCACACTTTATCGCACCCTGTGTGAGATGTCTTAGCACCAAATCCCGTGTCTATGGACCTTACCACAACCCTCCGTAACTCCGTTAGTGCCACCGGTGACGGCAAGCCTCCGGAGACCCCCTCGGCACACACACATAAACAAAAACAGGCGACAAGCAAGCGTGCATGGTAACGGGTGGTTCTTACGACCACCTAGTGGTTGCGCTCCTCCCACCGTCTAGAGGACCGGGGTGACCGAACAAAAGACTAACAGAAAACCACGAAACAACCCGAGGCACAAGGAAGACTACAGATTATAAAATCAATAGACTTATTGTGCCCTAATGTGGAGGTGATCAGTTTCCTAATCGGATGGCTCCGGGTTCCCTGCTTTGTCCCTGCTGTCGGTCACCACGTGTTACAGCGCTCCCTCTGGTGGCCCTACATTGGGTGCCAAGAATGTTGGGGGAGATCTAAGGGACCTCTATCCCGGTTGCTTGTCCCTGGCCAAATTGGTTTAGATCAATTGCATGCACAGAAGAAATGACACTGGACACAGAGTCAGATGTGAACTCTTGATCAGAGCAGGATGCACACTTCCCCTTTATTTAAGGCACACATTAGTTTGTATAACACACAGGATGTGGGTGTGTAGCTTGAATCGTCACAAAGCATCATGTTCCTTGTTAATTGTTCAGTCCTTATGTGGTCTGAATTTCCACCAGGAAATTCTTCTTGCATAGCAGGGCGGTGTCCAGGATGCAGGCACCATCTTTGCTTTGTCGTGCTGCTCTACACAAACTTATGTAAGGTTAATAATCTATTTTATTAGCTTCATTACCTTAACATTAATATTGTTAAGAATTCAACATGAATATAATTATAGCAGTAATAGTAGTTTTGATAGGGCCCAGATGTTAGTAGCTGGAGTAAATTTCAGTCTAGGCTCACAGACTGCCGAAGGATAAATTGAGTGCATCCTCTGGCAGCACAGGGGGACATCAAGATTGATGTGTAAGCCGATGTCCGATAGTGTTTTTGTTTTTTTTTCGTGCTTTTTGGGTTGGTGACATTTTTATTAAGTCTCAGCATGCTCTGGGTATAATATCTTTCCTGATGTATTTCTCAACAATGAATAAAAAACATCACCAAAAATGCATGTAAAAAAACAACAACAACCATAAAATGCACATGGGAGGAATTTATCATGAGAGTAATATTTGATGTCAATTTTGCTGTCTGTGTTGCATACTTTGTGCCAAACTTATCAAATGTTGCACGGTGTTTGATACATTTGCTAAATCTTTAAAACTATCACTTCTGAGTATCCTTCCCTCCCCCACTTATTCCTAATGTAATGAGTTTGTGACTTTTATTATTGCAAAAATGTCACCATGATAAATCTGGAGTGAAACTAATTAACATATCTGTCCATAACCTCTTTCCTACTTACGTTTCAAAACTGGAGTGGGTGGTGTAAAAATTTTTGGGCCTATCTGCATAAAAAGTTGCGATTTTGAGGGTGGGGCACTATTGCTTTCTTTGGCATGGGGCCCTTTGAATTCTACAGTTTGTATGTCTTTGGATGTTTACCACAATATTGGTACTATAATATTGCAGCTGAAGTGATGGCTCAGTTGTAACTTGTATGCTTTCGAGCAACATTAATTTCTTGTCAACTGTTAGACGCAGTGACATGAATTTTGTACTGTTCATTTGAGAAATGTTCTCAGTGAAGTACTTGGAAACCCACTGGGAATGTAAAAACAAGAGAGAGCTTAAGACAATACTGCAGGACCACAAGGGAATTAATTATATGCAGGAATTTTGATTAATTTCACTGCATCTGATCATTCATAACCTTCATCCTTCTATTGAGAGAACTGAAACAGTATTATATATCTGTGGAAGCAATTGTATAGCGGCTGTGGTTGGTATTAAAGCATAGACCCTTTCACTTCAATGGGGCTGAGCTGCAACTAGGCCATGTGACCAAAGTATGGTGACATCACATGCCCTAGGAAGAGGGCGCCTGATTGTTTGGACCCCCCGCCAATCTGATATTGATGACCTGTCCAGACATATATTAATTCCAGGATAACCCCTTGAATCAAATTTGGGATGGAAGTCCGCTTTCTGGATGCACAAATAGGTAAAGATACAGATATAAAATATATAGCTTAGACCCCTTAAGGCATGGGCTCCACAAGTTCTCTGAAGGTTCCTGTGGTATGTTGCACCAAGACAGTAGCACAAGACTCTTTCAGTCATGTAGTTTGTGAGGTAGGGCCTCCATGGATTGGACTTGCTTTTCCAGCACATATACTCGATTGAATTGAGATCTGGGAAAACCAGAGAGCAAATTAACCCCTTACAGTCTTTGTCATGGTCAAAAGTCACCACAACTATTAGGCATTACCATTGTCATGAAGAAGGGGTATACTTGGTCTGTGCAATGTTCAAGTAAGTGGTATGTGCAAAGTAACATCCAAAATATTAGTCAGAGGATCAAACTGCCTCTGATGGCTTTCTTTTTTCCTATAGTACATCCTGGCAATATCTCTATCTGTTGCAAGCTTTTTTGGGAACAATGGATAATGTCTGCTCTGTGGTTATGCTGCTCCATATGCAGCACTATGTTGCAATGTGCTGTGTGTTCTAACACCTTTCAACATAGCATTAAAGGGGTTTTCCAGGATTTTAACAGTCTATTTTATCCAAAGGTATAATACCCAGAGGTGGAGTACCTACCACAGAGGCAGGGCAGGGCATTCTACAGTGCTTGTCATGGGTATTGATCTATGTTTCTAGCTTAAGGGTCTGTTCACATCAGCATTATTGATTCCATTTGTGTTTTCCATTATAACATGGTTATAACATGGTTATAACGGAAAATAACGGAATCCTTAAGACGGAAGTCAAAACGGAAGCCTTAAGGCATTCCATTTCGATCCGTCATAAAAGAAGTCTATGAGAATCATAACGGATCCGTCTGCTTCCCGTTATGCAAGACGGAAAACAAAGTCTTGTCAACAGGACTTTTTCTTCCGTTCTGTATAACGGAAACCAGACGGATCTGTTATGATTGTCATAGACTTCTATTATGACGGATTGAAACGGAATGCCTCTAAAGGCTTCCATTTTGACTTCAGTCTTATGGATTCCATTATTTTCCGTTAAAACCATGTTATAACGGAAAACACAAACGGAATCCATAACGCTGATGTGAACCCATCCTTACCTACATCTGCCACTAGGTGAGCATTACTGCTTACAGATTTATACAGTTACCACTTTAAAGCATACCTTGTTAAAAAAAAGTTTGCATAATGGCTGTGCTTCTTTGTACAATCATGAAGGAACAGTTATGTTTTTTTTCCATCCATATTATTCCCTGTTTCAGCTGCACCATTAGATGCATTTCACTCAGAAGCAGCAGGCCTTCTGCCAGTACTGTACTGCTGTGACATCCCTTCTTTTACTTTTCACTATATTTGTTTTCACAGAACAGATAAGGAAAGGGAAGTCACACTTACAGAAAGGCGGGAGGCTCCTGTGATGTTCAGAAGCAGTGTAGAAGCAGTCGCATTATCAGGCTCTCTCAGGCTTTATCAGGCTATCTCAGCTACCTCTGACATGCACACACTTCCTCTCAGCCGTATTCTGAGTCTCTGTTATCAGGCCATGAAATGCCACTTAGGTAAAGTGAGACCCCTAGTGGCCATGAATTTACAGATTTTTTTTTTTTCATTTGGATGCAGGCATATTTTTTAAACGAAGTGATTTAGAAATTTGCTAGTTACACCAATCTCTATTACATGTAATTACATTTTGTGAAAGTACAGTACAGTGGCTCTTTAATGCTAGGTATATACCCATATGCAATAAAGCTCCAAAATCAATCAGCACAGAATCTGGAATCTGTAAATGGAAGGGTGGACAGTGGACAGTTTCAATACAGGCATACAACATTTGGCAAAGTTATCCATGGGAATGGGGCTCATTCTGAGTTCTATGCGGGTTCTATGATATCTTTGTAGTCCCCTGCTACCCAAACTTGGAGCAGTTTGAATTTGATGTTTTGTGTAATTGAATGTTCATAGCTCTTATTTTCATGGCTCATAGTCTCCTGGCTCCAGCTTGAAACTTTATACTTTTGGTTTTCTATGTCCTAAAAGTCAGTACTGATTTACTTAACTTAATTTTAGAGCAAGTTCTCAATAGTACATTATTTTGCTTAGATACAATCCTGTACCTTTACCTGCTAAGTAACTAAGTATCTTAGTGTCTGGTGCCTTTCCCACTGACATATAGCAAAGCAATTGTCACGGGAGGCCGGCGACGCGCTCCCTCCGCGCAGCGCCGCCGGACCTCTCCGCCCCCCTAGAGACGAGCAGTAGGAAATTGAAGTGCTGGTCTGGTCAGCCAGCACTTCATCAGTTAATTTGTCTGTTGGGTTTTTAGCCATGTGGTGCTGATCACACCACATGGCTACTTTGCATTGTTTTGACAGCTTGCTCCGCCTCAGGTCATGTGATGCTGGCCACATCACATGATCCTGGGCGGGCTATTTAAAGATGGCAACTGCCCTTTCACATTGCCTGTTATTAGTTTTTCTGGTGCAGTGCTTGCGTTTGTTCCCTGAGAGATATTCTGGTTTTCTTGACTCCCGGCTTTCTGACCTCGACTTCGATTTTGCCTCCTCCTCTAGTTTTGACGTTCCCTCCAGGTTTGACTCAGCTTGTTGACAATTCTCTTATTGTGTTTGTATTGTTCTGTGTTGTTCGTCTCGTGTTTCCCTTCCCTGCCTTCACTTATACAGTATAGGAACTGTCGCCCAGTTACGGTTTGGCTACCTAGGGCCTATACTGTAAGTAGGTAGGGTCAGAGGTGGGGTTCAGACAGGGCTCACTATTCCCTGTGTTCCTGTCGTGACAAAATAACAGGCCCGTACCATATGGAGCAGTTGCGAGCACTCACGGACCAGGTACAGAGCATGACGCAAGTAATCCAAGACCTGGCCGAGAGGCTCCAACACCAGGAACAGCTGCAGACTGCGCCTACAGCTGTTTCGGCCGTTCCTAACTCAACTTTGGAACCCCATGTTAAACTCCCCGATCGATTTTTTGGGGACCGTAAGGCTTTTCACTCTTTTAAGGAGAGCTGTAAACTTTACTTTAGGCTGCGTCCGCACTCCTCGGGACCCGAGCAGCAGCAAGTCATGATTATTATTTCCCTGCTGCAGGGTGATCCGCAGGAGTGGGCCTTTTCTTTACCGCCTGACTCTCCCTGTCTTCTGTCTGTGGAAACCTTTTTCCAGGCTTTAGGACTTTTGTATGAGGAACCTGACTTGGCCGCTGTTGCAGAGACTCAGCTTAGAGACAGCCGACAGGGGAACCGTCCAGTGGAGGACTACTGTGCTGAGTTTAGAAAATGGTGTGTGTCCTCCAATTGGAATGACCCAGCGTTGAGAAGTCAGTTCAGGGTGGGGCTTTCAGATCACCTTAAGGATTTACTTGTTAGTTATCCCACCCCTGACTCCTTAGAGGCGACTATGACTCTAGCTATCAAGTTAGACCGTCGGTTTAGAGAGAGACTGAGGGAACGTTCAACTACCCCCCAAGTGGTCATTTTTCCAGAAGTTTCTTCCCAGACTCCTACTCCAGTCCAGGCCCAGGAGGAGCCTATGCAGTTGGGCGTTACCTTGAGGGATCAGAGACGCCTGAAGGGAGCCTGTTTTTATTGCGGTGAGACGAACCACTGGCTTCAGCAATGTCCTAAGCTTCCCCCATCAAGGAGGTCTCCCTCTGGAAACAAGGTACTCCCTGCGGTGGTAAGAAGGAAAATTTTGTTACCGGTTGCCATTTCTTTTGATCAGATCTGGGGGTCTGGGAGAGCTTTCATTGATTCTGGATCTGCATGCAACTTTATAGATTTTGATTTTGTGCAATCCTTGGGAGTCCCTCTTATTCCTCTCAAGGAGGTAATCCAAATTATTGCACTTGACTCCACCCCTCTGAATTGTGGAGGAGCGGAGTTTTGTACTCCTGAGGTAACTCTTACTGTTGGAATTTATCATGTAGAGATCTGTTCCTTTTTGGTGTTAAAGAATTTACCTGCTGACCTCGTTCTAGGTCTACCTTGGTTGCAGGATCATAATCCTGTAATCAATTGGTCATCAGGTGAATTAGAGAAATGGGGGCCTAACTGTAATGTCTGTTGCAAATCAGTGTTGCAGTTGGGGGTTACTAACGAGTCTGTAATCTTGCCAGGGTATATCAGGGATTTTATTGATGTATTTACTATGTCTGAAACAGATTTTCTTCCTCCCCACCGCCAGTATGATTGTACCATCGACATTATTGATGGATCCAGATACCCCAAGGGCCGTATATACAACCTCTCTACTCCAGAGCGTCAGTCCATGAGAGAATACCTCAAGGAGAGTCTGGACAAGGGTCATATCCGGCCTTCGGTTTCTCCCATGGGTGCTGGTTTCTTCTTTGTCAGTAAGAAGGATGGAGGTTTGAGACCTTGTATTGACTATAGGGAACTTAACAAGATCACAGTTAAGAACAGGTATCCCTTACCTCTTATTCCTGACTTGTTGAACCAGGTCCAAGGTGCTTGCTGGTTCTCTAAATTGGATCTGAAAGGGGCTTACAACCTTATTAGAATCAGAGAGGGTGACGAGTGGAAGACTGCCTTCAACACCCCGGAGGGACATTATGAGTATTTAGTAATGCCTTTCGGGTTGAGTAATGCACCTGCAGTTTTCCAGAACTTCGTAAACGACATTTTCAGACCTTTTATTGGGAGGTTCATGATCGTCTACATTGACGATATTCTCATTTTTTCCGCTGACTGGGAGTCTCACGTTGCTCACACTAGACAGGTGTTAGAGGTCTTACGTGAGAACAAATTGTTTGTAAAGAAGGAGAAGTGCATATTTGGTGCCCAAGAGGTGGCCTTTTTGGGGTATATTCTTACTCCTTGCGCTTTCAAGATGGACCCAACTAAGGTGCAAGCTATTCTGGATTGGGTGCGACCGTCTTCTCTGAAGGCGCTCCAACGTTTCCTAGGCTTCGCTAATTTCTACCGAAAATTTATAAAAAATTTTTCGGTAGTAGTTAAACCTATCACGGATCTAACTCGTAAAGGAGCTGATCTGGTGAATTGGTCCCCGGCTGCCATAAAGGCTTTTGAAGATCTTAAGATTTGTTTTACGAATGCTCCCATACTGATTCAGCCAGATCAGAATAAGCCTTTTGTGGTTGAAGTGGATGCATCTGAGGACGGTGTTGGGGCTGTACTATCTCAGGGCTCTTCCACCTTAACCAACCTCAGGCCATGTGCCTTCTTCTCTCGCAAATTTTCTCCGGCTGAGAGAAATTATGATATAGGCAATAGGGAACTGTTGGCCATTAAGTGGGCATTCGACGAATGGCGGCATTTTTTGGAGGGGGCTTTGCATCGTATCACGGTCCTCACGGACCATAAGAATCTTATGTTCCTTGAATCTGCCAAGAGGTTAAATCCCAGACAGGCAAGGTGGGCTTTGTTTTTACCCGTTTTGATTTCTGTGTTACCTTTAGGCCCGGAAGCAAGAATGTTAAGGCTGACGCCTTGTCACGGAGCTTTCAGGCATGTCAACCTCCTGAGGCCCCCCTGAGCCTATTTTGCCAGCCGACATCTTCATAGCTGCCACCTCACCTGTCTTAACCGAGGAAATCTTGGCCGGACAACATCTTGCTCCCACTGATACCCCCTTTGATAAATTGTTTGTGCCTGCACCATTGCGTTTGCGACTTCTGGGTGAGTGTCATGATTCTGTTTTGTGTGGACATCCTGGGGTCAATGCCACCAAGGATTTGATTTGCAGGAATTTTTGGTGGCCTTCGATTTCCAGAGATGTTCAGGCTTTTGTGTCCGCATGTAACATTTGTGCCCGGTCAAAAACTCCCAAGACACGGCCTATGGGCGAGTTACATCCATTGCCCATACCTGGTAGACCATGGTCCCACCTGTCCATGGACTTTATCACCGATCTGCCATGCTCTGAGGGTAAGACCGTGATCTTGGTTGTGGTGGATAGATTTAGCAAGATGTGTCATCTTATTCCTTTAAGCAAATTACCATCTGCAAAGGTTCTGGCTTCTGTGTTTATTGATCACATCATCAAACTTCATGGAGCCCCTGAAAATATCGTGTCAGACAGGGGTGTACAGTTTGTGTCCAGGTTTTGGAAGGCCTTCTGTCAAAAAATAGGTATTTCTCTGTCCTTCTCATCGGCCTTCCATCCTGAGTCCAATGGTCAGACCGAGCGTACCAATCAATCCGTTGAACAGTTTCTTAGGTGCTATGTTTCTGACAACCAACATCAGTGGTCCAGGTTTTTATCTCTGGCTGAGTTTGCCTTGAATAATCGCGTTAATTCTTCCTCTGGGATGTCGCCGTTCTTTCTGCAACATGGGTTTCCATCCTCGTTTTGGTTCTTTTTCGTCATCCAATTCTGTGGTCCCAGAGGTCAATAGTGTCTCCCAGGAACTGTGCACAGTTTGGGCACAGGTTCAGTCGAACCTGGAAAGAGCCCAACTTATCCATAAGACTAAGGCAAATAGGAGACGTTCTAAGGGGGTTGAGTTCAAGGTGGAGGACAAGGTATGGTTATCCTCTAAGAATCTGCATATGAAGGTACCCTCTTATAAGTTTGCGCCTCGTTTTATAGGTCCATATGAGATCATCAAGGTGATCAACCCGGTATCGTTTAAATTACGCTTGCCTGATTCCTTTCGTATACATGATGTCTTCCATAAGTCTTTGTTGAAGAGGTTTGTTGCTCCCGTGTGTCCTGAGGAACAGCCTTCACCTCAGGTTGAGGTGGCAGGACAGATGGAGCATGAGATAGCTGACATCATTGATGTGAGGAAAGTCCGGAACTCCTTTCAATATCTTGTGCATTGGAGGGGGTTCGGTCTGGAGGATAGGTCATGGGTCCCGTTGAGCAGGATGCATGCGGATACTCTTATCCGGGAGTTTCATCTGCAGCATCCTGAGAAACCGGCTCCCCCTGGAAAGGGTCCGGTGGCCCCTCGTGAAGAGGGGGGTACTGTCACGGGAGGCCGGCGACGCGCTCCCTCCGCGCAGCGCCGCCGGACCTCTCCGCCCCCCTAGAGACGAGCAGTAGGAAATTGAAGTGCTGGTCTGGTCAGCCAGCACTTCATCAGTTAATTTGTCTGTTGGGTTTTTAGCCATGTGGTGCTGATCACACCACATGGCTACTTTGCATTGTTTTGACAGCTTGCTCCGCCTCAGGTCATGTGATGCTGGCCACATCACATGATCCTGGGCGGGCTATTTAAAGATGGCAACTGCCCTTTCACATTGCCTGTTATTAGTTTTTCTGGTGCAGTGCTTGCGTTTGTTCCCTGAGAGATATTCTGGTTTTCTTGACTCCCGGCTTTCTGACCTCGACTTCGATTTTGCCTCCTCCTCTAGTTTTGACGTTCCCTCCAGGTTTGACTCAGCTTGTTGACAATTCTCTTATTGTGTTTGTATTGTTCTGTGTTGTTCGTCTCGTGTTTCCCTTCCCTGCCTTCACTTATACAGTATAGGAACTGTCGCCCAGTTACGGTTTGGCTACCTAGGGCCTATACTGTAAGTAGGTAGGGTCAGAGGTGGGGTTCAGACAGGGCTCACTATTCCCTGTGTTCCTGTCGTGACAGCAATATAAAGATATAAAATAAGTGGTTCCAATCTATAGTAATCATTTCGAATTGTGTTCTTATGGCCTTAAAAAATGGGTTTAACTCCTATGACACTTTTTAGGGACCAGTGCGCCGTTTCAGAAGGATACACAATTCATCATATTACTTATGTAGGCTCATGACAAGTGAAGAGACAAATACTAGAAGGTAAAGAATTCTAACATCTATATATAATGATTGCAGAAGAATGATTTGCCTTAGGACATGCCCCGGGAAACACAGATCATTAAAAGCAATAGCTAGGAACAATAAAAAAGGAAACCAGAGAAGAAAACAATGGCAAAGTTTTGACATTTCAAGAACATAGCATTAAAAGGAGAATGACAGAGAGTAACTGCAGCACTGATACATCAAAATGATGACAAAATGTAACTTGTAAACATGCATCCAGTCTTTTGTGATAAGAGTCTCAGTGCCTCTCTTGTCCTTTGTACAATTTAAATGCATTCAATGTTCCTCTCCATCTCTATTTTTAGTGGAAAAATAACTAGTAAATGGATAAATAATAACAAGATCCTTTTAACAGTAACTATTTCGGTACAGATGTGACCTTCACTGTACTAGGCTAGGAATTTTCTTGTATTATAGTGGTGGCTCAAAATGTGTAATCAATTCTAGTATATTCAGCCCCTTTTATTCTGGCAGAGCTAAATGTATTTCCTATTTTCTGATTCCTGTTTTAGAAATTACAGCAATTCTGCCTTTACCATTTAGAATTTACTGTGAAAAAAGCAGTCATTGTGTTGAGTATAGTATTTGCAAACTGGATATTTCAATGGAAAGTGTCTGTTTAACTGCTTTGGCAAATAAGATGCTAGGTAAGGTGGAGGAAGCAACGTATTTGTATTAGTAAAGTATATGACTGCGATTTACTGTACCTGATTCCTTGGTGTTATGCACCGTAGTCTCTTGGCCCCTTTGGGTCAGCAGTCATTGCTACTACTTCAAGAGGTCGTGGCCTGGTGAGACCAGACCCCTGTATAGGGGTGATAATGCCTTTAGGAGTATCCCCAAGCCAAATCTGTTCAGTGACACAGCAGATCCATATTTGCTTTTGCATCAGTTTTCTCAGAATATGGCCCACCAAAGTTGGGTTTGCAAAACGTGTTTAACTAATCAACACAGTCATCATAAGCAACTGCTTCAGTATCTAAACACGATCTGTGGTCAAATGGATGAGCTGTCTATCTTTGCATCTGCTCTGCCTCCACAAGCCACAGCTTGCTCCACTATCTTGCAGTTTTGGGATGCATCTACAAGTGCCACTATGATTTGATGCTGATGCTAAGGCCTGTTGGGGTTTCCTAAACCTACAATATGTACCATCCATTTATTTCACAACTCCCTATTCAGTGCAAAATAACTAATGTCAGGATCACAACTTTACAATACTGGCATCACTAATGATAAATTACTTATCTTTTACTGTTATTCATGTGCAATTACTATTGTTGACTGCTGTTCACATTATTCTGTAATCCATGACCATTGTTGGCTCATACAGGTTTAGTCAGGTACTTTTAGTATTGTATTATGTACAGCCTTCCTTTCGTGCTGTTGGCCTGAATGTACTGCTACAAAAAAACCCATTATGAAATAAAAACTTTGAAGCCTGAAATGTTGAAGCTTCTGTAGATATACACATAACACATTAACAGACAGTGAACTTTTCAGTGAAGTATTTTTCATAACGTTAATCTCCTTCTGCTAGGTTTTATCCTTGAAAGTAGCTATGAATCCACCATGTTTTCCTGAAAAAACAAAGAATTAGAGATGAGCGAACCAGTCAAGATTTATTTCCGGTACAGTTCGCTGAATTTTTTAAAATGTTCAGTTAGTACCCGAATCAGTTCGGGCCAAATCGAAGTTGCTCCAGTTACCCTTAAAGTTGGTATATAACACCATCTAGGCTCCCAGGACTCATACAAGGTCATTTATGACCAGATATATGCCAGTTTTGTGGCATATTTCTGGCGCAGATTCTGAGTATACCATGGTGTGGCAGAATCTGTGACATCTTCCCTGCTCATGCAATGACTAAAAAAGGGGTCAGGGAAGGGCCGGCAGGCCCGTCTTATTCATCATTTTCCACACCTGGATTAGGCGTAGAAAATGGTTTAAATGTAAGCCGGCAAGGAAGCTGTCATACATTAAGACCTGGCCAGGGGGTCTTCATAATTTCGGTGATCCACCGCCAGGTATAGGGGTTATTAAGACCAGTGTGTAAAATGTCTTAATAAAAATGCCCTAATTTTTAGGAAAACTAGTTATCTCTTTTTGTTTATTTTTTAAGACCTTTTTGCCCACCCCCCTTCAAGCTCTAGCACTCAATGACAGCAATAGTAAATGATGTCTGAGTGACACTGACATATATAGCTATGACGTTAACATACAGTGTGCTATGTAAGACACCGTGCCGGAACATATCTCATGCATTTTCATATTCCAAAGCTTCCAAAAATTGTCCCTATTCGGGGGCAGATATTGCTTAAAAAACACGGTGTTATGATATTAAAAAAAAGAAATAAATGGCTTCAAGGAAAGTGATGGTTAACATGTGGCAATAGTGGCATGATGCAGGCCGCAGGAGCAGCCGTACAGAATGTGATGGTAGGTAGGCAGACAGACGGACAGAAAGAGTGGCAAGATGCACTGGCAGCAAAGAGAGGTCTATTGATCACATTCAGCCTTTTTGGACTTTGAGAAAATTTCTGTATTGATACACGTATATTTATGCTGTGCCTTAAACAAATTTAACCCCCCCTAAGAAAATATTAACATTTCAACCATATGGAAAATGAATACACTGAACTGGCCCTCAGGCATTAGTGGCAGTGACATGATGCATTGTAGGCTCTAGTTTTGCCTGGACTGTGAGAAAATGTTGATATTGACACAGTATTCATGTACATTTATGCTACGTCTTAAAGAAATTTAACCCCCCCACCACCAAAGAAAACACAAAAAATGTATAAATTTCAACTGAAATGTGCTGAAATATATTTTGACTGTTAATTTTGTTGTATTCAGCCACTACGTGAACCACACACTGATGCTATTTACAATACAGTACTTCAGTATTTTTGAGAAGACCAAGACACTTGCCTCTCAATATTTTTGTCTTTGTTAAAAGTGTAGAGTTATAGTTTAGACTGCTTTCCACAAACACATTTCAGCTCTTTTGTTTTTCCTCAGTACAGATAAAAGCACGGAACATTCTATAAAAAGAAGTATTGAAAGATGCAAGTATCTGCTCCATACAGTAGGTTAACAGAAACAAGAGAAAGCAGAAACAAAGCTCAAGGACCTTGAGAATGTGAAAAAGACTGTTTAGGAACTCAAGATAAGTGATCATCAGCAGGAGAGAGAATTGTTTAAAGCAAGCTTTGACTTAGGCTACTTTCACACTTGCGTTGTTAATTCAGGTACTGAGATCCGGCAGAGGATCTCTATACCTGAATTAAACTGATCCGTTTTGATTTTGCACATCAGGATGCATCCGTTCAGTTAGGATGCAGTTGTGTGGAATCAAAACTGAAGAAAACTGATCAGGCACTAAATACATTAAAAGTCAATGGGTGACGGATCCGTTTTTTTAGTCTCCTAAAAAAACTGATCCGTCACCATTGACTTACATTGGTTTCAGTACCTGATCAGTTTCTTTCAGTTTTTATGACCGGACACAAAATTACAGCTTGCTGCGGTTTTGTGTCCGGTCACAAAACTGAAAGCTGCCTGAACTGAAGACATCCTGATGCATCCTGAACGGATCTCTTTCCATTCAGAATGCATGGGGACAAAACTGATCAGTTTTTTCCGGTATTGAGATCCTCTGCCTGATCTCAATACCGGAAAACCACAACGCAAGTGTGAAAGTAGCCTTAGGCTACTTTCACACTAGCGTTTTAAAATTCCGGTATTGAGTTCCGTTATAGGGGCTCAATACCGGAATAAAACGCTTCAGTTTTGTCCCCATTCATTGTCAATGGGGACAAAACTGAACTGAAGACAACGGAATGCTCCTGAAAGCATTCCGTTTCCGTCTTCAGACCAGAGAACAAACCGCAGCATGCTGCGGTTTGCTCTCCGGTCCAGGCATCCGCACCAAGACGGATCCGGAATGACCCCCAATGCAAGTCAATGGGGGTGGATCCGTCTGGTGTGACCATAATGGTAACCGGATCCGCCCTCCATTGACTTTCAATGGAGTCCATTATGGATCCGGCTACACATAGACACATACAGACACAGACATACACATAAACATAAACATACACACACATATAGACATACAAACACACATACATACTTACATGCTCCCGGCAGGTCTTTGGAGCGTCAGAGGGACAGGACGGCTCACACAGGTCACGATTCCCCACAGCGCCCTCTGCTGGGCGCCTGTTGGAATCGTCATCTGATGACGATTCCACCAGGCGCCCAGCAGAGGGCCGCTGTGGGGAATCGTGACCTGTGTGAGCCGTCCTGTCCCTCTGACCGCTCCGAAGACCTGCCGGGAGCATGTAAGTATGTATGTGTGTTTGTTTGTCTATATGTGTGTGTATGTTTATGTGTATGTATGTACTGTGTGACATGTGTGGGGCCGGAGCGCGGTTCCGGCTCCACACATGTCACTGCGGCAGGCCTGATCCGGCAGCACCCTTCACCTGCCGGATCAGGCCTGCCGCCAGTGTGAAAGTAGCCTTAGGCTACTTTCACACTAGCGTTAGTACGTAGCGTTTTATTCCGGTATTGAGCCCCTATGACGGAACTCAATACCGGAATTCCATAACGCTAGTGTGAAAGTAGTCTTAGCTGATTTAGCATATATTTTTTTAATTGGGAGAGGGGAATCAGACACTACCGGACCCCTTCAGCCAGTGGCGTAGCTATAGGGGTCGCAGGCTTCCATTGTGGAAGCGCTCATCTCCATAGTCATCTGTATCGCCGTCCTCAGGACGGCGATACAGATGCCTGTACTGCCCTGCCCGTTCCTCTGATAGGCTGCAGGCACTAGGCCTTCAGCCTATCAGAGGCCGGCTCAGGCGGCGCGATGACGTCATCGTGCCGCCTCAGCCGTACAGCGCGGGACACAGGCCGGAAGAGGCCTGCATCGCATCGCTGAGGTAAGTATAAGTGTTTATTTTTTTTTATTGTTGCAATTACAGACTGGAGCTCTATTGGGGGCACTGGGGGCATTTTTACTGGCACTGGGGGGCATTTTTACTGGCACTGGGGGCATTTTTAGTGGCACATGGGGGCACTGGGCCCATTTTTACTGGCACTGGGGGCATTTTTACTGGCACTGGGGGCATTTCTTACTGGCATATGGAGGCACTGGGGGCATTTTTACTGGCACCTGGGGCACTAGGGGCATTTGTTACTGGCACATGGTGGCACTGGCATTTCTTACTGGCACATGGGGGCACTGGGGGGCATTTCTTACTGGCACTGGGGGCATTTCTTACTGGCACATGGGGGCACTGGGGGCATTTTTACTGGCACATGGGGGAACTAGGAGCAGTTGCTACTGGAACATGGTGGCACTGGGGGAATTTGTTACTGGCACATGGGGGCACTGGGGGGCATTTCTTACTGGCACTGGGGCATTTCTTACTGGCACTTGGGGCATTTCTTATTGGCACATGGGGGCATTTTTACTGGCATATGGGGGCACTGGGGCATTTCTTACTGGCACATGGGGGCATTTCTTACTGGCACATAATTTGGGGGGCATTTCTTACTGGCACATAATTTGGGGGGCATCTATAGGGGTGGGACACTTTTTACTGGCACATGATTTGGGGGGGGAATCAATGGGGGAAACTTCTGGTGCATTATTGGGGCGTTTCTTACTGGCACATAATTTGGAGGGCATCTATGGGTGGGGAGCACTTCTTACTGGCACATTATTGGGGTGAAATTTTGAGGGCACTTCTGGCACATTATTGGGGCACTTCTTACTGGCACATTGGAAGCATTATTACTTCTGGGGCACAGTGGGGACATTAGTACTGTTGGGGGCACTGTTACTAACAAGTGCACTCTGGCAGAGAATTATTAGTTGGGAGCACTATTACTGTGGGGGGCAACCTGACACAGTATCAGCGCAGTTTTTTTCTGGGGGACGTTATGTTTACACTATTACTGTCAGGGGCACTATTTGCTGGGGGCAGTTATTTTAGGACACTGTGTGCCAATAATTATTGAAGGGCACTATCTGTGTGGTACTAGTGGCACAGTAATGGGGGTGCTAGGATGATTTGTACCAGGAAACGGGAGGATGATGGAAAAGTAGTAAACTAAGATTTTTTTCTGTCAAACTGCAGAGTTGAGAAATGGCTGAAAAATGGCATCTGGTCTGAAAGGAGAAGATGAGGAAAGAGAAGATCTACATCAGAGGAGACGTCACTGGATGTAAGAAGTATGGGGCGATGTATTATACTGGATGTATGAGGTATGGGGCGCTGTATTAGGCTATATTCACACGAACATTGTGTTTTGCAGAGTGCAAATTGCGGATCCACAAAAAAAAGGATGATGTTCCGTATGGCATCCGTTTTTTTTTGTGGATCCACTGTAACAATGCCTAGCCTTGTCCGCAAAAGGGACAAAAATAGGAATGGACATACAGATGCGGACAGCACACAGTGTTCATTGAAGTGAAATATGCAGAAAATATGCAGATCGGGAGGCCGCAAAAACAACTGTCGTGTGAATGTAGCCTTACCCTGTATGTCCTGTAGTGATACACGTAATATTAGGAGGGAAAAGGTTAGGGTGAGAATTTGGCATGGGGGGGGGGGGGTCAATTTTTGACTTGGCCAGAAGAAAGCTAGGTGCACCAGAGCTGAGGGAAGGGGGGGGGATGTTGCCCAAGCTGAACTCTTGCACCAGGGCCCATGAGCCTTTAGCTACGCCCCTGCCTTTAGCAGTTGCTTATCTCCTGGTGAAGCAAAGCATCAGGCTTGTTAAAATCCAAAATGCCTCCTCCTTCCACCCCCATCTGTTGTTGGGGAAAAGTCAGGAGACGTCCATATGTATTAAGTTGTAGGCTAATCCTGCCAAAAACATCAGGTTCAAACGACATGTTTCTAATTTACATGGTCAACTACAGTAAGTATTGTCACTTCTGACCTTCCTTTTTCTTTCTCAAGCTGAACAGAGATGAAGTTAAGATTCTATAATAATATAATATGCCTAATATATATGTAATCAAGTACCCAAGAGCAAGTATTTGGTGCTTAGAGGTCTTGTTTTTAATTCTCGTCATCATCTCACACTAGTATATATTAGCTTCCGGGGGCGGGGAAACATACTCACCCTCCTGCGCTGCAGCTCCGCTCCGGGTCCGGCGCTCCTCTGTCTTCTCCTGCCGGCGTTGCACTTTCCTGACCTCGTATGGCACCAGGACGTACTCTGACTTGACGCTGTACGAGGTCAGAAAAGTGCAGCGCCGGCAGAAGACAGAGGAGCGCCGGACCCAGAGCGGAGCTGCAGCGCAGGAGGGTGAGTATGTAAGATAATTTTTTATTTTATTCTTATGGGGCTGGTATGCTGATCTTAGGTCTGATGGGGGCAGAGTGGGCTGATATGGGGGCACAGTGGCCTGATCTGAGGTCTGATGGGGCAGAGTGGGCTGATATGGGAGCTGATGGGCTGATCTGAGGTCTGATGGGGGCTGATGGGCTGATCTAAGGTCTGATGGGGACTGAGTGGGCTTATATGGGGGCTGATTTGAGGTCTGATGGGGGCTGAATGGGCTGATTTGAGGTCTGATGCGGGCTAGTGGGCTGATCTGAGGTCTGATGGGGGTCTGAAAGGGCTAATCTGAGGTCTGATGGGGGTCTGACATGGAGGGATGATATGAGGGTCTGATGTGATGTCCTGAAATTTATGGGGGGTCTGATATGAGGATCTGATATGAGGTCTGATTATAAATATTTTTTTCTTATTTTCCTACTCTAAAATCTGTGGTGCGTCTTATCATCAGGTGCGTCTTATAAAGCGAAAATACGGTATTATATCTCGGACATAATATACCAGTTGGAGGACCTAATATGCCTAATAAAAAACAGCTAACTTCCTTTCTGAAATTTCATCTAGGTTTTACTCTGGAGCATAGATAGAACTTGATAATTGGATTTCATAGCCACCAACCTTGTCTAATGGGTTAAACTAATAATGCATTCAGAAAGTCTTCAGACCCTTTCACTTTTGTCACATTTTCTGTGAAAAAGTGAAAGGGTCTGAAGACTTTTCTGCACATGTTGCAGTCTTGTGCACTTGTGCTAAAATGAAGAAAAAAAATCAACTTTTCCATCAATCTGCAGTCAATACTCAAATAAATTAGCAAACATTTCTAAAATTCTGTTCTCATTTGTTATTATGAGGTATTAAAGAGGACCTTTCATGTTTTTTTTTACAGTAGCTAAATACCTTAACTCGCAGGGTACGGGGGTGATGCTGCCACCCGTGACCGTTCTTCAAAATAGTGCTCCTGCGCCCCGCTGTGCCCCCTGTATTTTTCCCGCTCAGTATGTTAATACTTAGCATTGGTACAGGGAGGAGGAGACGCCCGGGTTTCTCAATGGGCGTCTCCTTCTCCCTGGCTGTGCCGCGATCCAATCACATCGGAGAGCGTCACAGCCAAGGAGTTTTTTTCTCCCTGGCTGTGACGCTCTCCAATGTGATTGGATCGCGGCACAGCCAGGGAGAAGGAGATGCCCATTGAGAAACCTGGGTGTCTCCTCCTCCTGTACCGATGCTCAGTATTAACATACTGAGCGGGAAAAATACAGGGGGCCGCAGCGGGGCGCAGGAGCGCTATTTTGAAGAACGGTCACAGGTGGCAGCATCAGCGGGGGGTACCCTACGAGTTAAGGTATTAGCTACTGTAAAAAAAAAACATGAAAGGTCCTCTTTAAGTGCAGAGTGATGGGGAAAAACCTTATTTTTTTATTTTAGCACAAGACATAACATAACAAAAGTGAAAGGGTCTGAAGACTTTCTGAATGCTCTGTATTGATGTGACCACTTTAAAGTATGAACTGGAAAAAGACAAGCTAAGGAAAGATAGAAATATTATTAATAGATATAGATTGGTTGCTCAGATAGTTGTGAAACTGGACTTAAAGGGAATCCGTCTGCTCTGAAACACCCTCCAAGCTATAGTAAGCAGTATATAGTGTATGTGACGTCGAGTCCGGTTATGTAAATTTTATCTTCATACTCACTTCTATTCTGACGCTGTGCTCTGACAAACCAGCAGTAAAATGCACTTAATGGACTCCAGTGCTCACTCACATAATGGAGAGGACTCAAAGAAGAGTCCTCTCAATGCATTTTACTGCTGGTTTGTGGGAGCACAGCGACGGAATGGAAGTGAGTATGAAGATAAAACTGACATAATCGGATTCAGCATCACTTACACTATACATCTCTTACTGTAGTTCAGGGGGTGTTTCAGTGCTGACAGGTTCCATTTAAATATAGAAACCTGCAATGGGTTACAGTATCCAGTAATCACGATTCAAACCTTGTAAAGGGCTCCAGCTCACCTGTTTCATGGGATACCAATTGTGCATGGATCCTGTCTGATACTGACAGCTAAGAAGTAAATCCAGAAGAGATTTAAAATACAGATGTGTCTATTGAATACTCACAGCAATACGCACGTATTGCCCCAGTATATTGTAGTTATGACTAAGGAATGTAACTTGCTTGAAACATGTCAACGATGTATCGGAGTGCTGTCTCCCCATATGTGTGTATTACTGTGAGTATTTAAAAAAGATACATCTGGATTTTAAATCTGTACTGGATCTACTCTTTGGTTATTCAGTAATCATGGCTTCAGTTTTGTCTGTGATGGACATGTTATTGACAGTTGCTATTGCTCATTCTCAGTAACAATTGGGACTGAGTTGCATTATGTTTGTTCAGGGGTGTGATTCAGATTTTTAACAACAGGTTCCCTACTCAGTGATGGAAACACGGTGTCACTACACATGTTTACATATACATACACTATATATATGCAACACACATACACATAAATACACCATATACATGGTACACATACATAAATACACTACATATACACTACCCACACATACCACCCAACTAAGGAGCTAAACTATCAACAGTGCACAAAGCAATGAAAGTGAACATCTCCAGCTACCCTGCCGCCGCCAGAGCACCGGATCGGGATTCAGCCGGTAACACAGTTCTCCAATCCAGTTGTAATTTAACAAACCGCATCTGGAGAACTGGAGGGAATTAGCTGAATCCCATGCCTGTGTTTAATGAATCTGCATAAGGGCTCATGCACACTTCTATATCACAGCTCTGTACACTCTCTGAACTATATGAAGCCATCAAATCTCACCTGCCTGTTTCTGTGCCATTGGTCTTCCCACTCCCCACCACCCTTTGTTGTCAGTCTTCTGTTAGGGTACTTAGGTACATAGGGGCTCAATACCAGAAAAAAATTTGGGGACAAAACTGAACTGAACAGAACGGAATGCTTCAAAATGCATTCCTTTCCGTTTAGTTGCGTTCCCAGACCGGAGAGCAAACCGCAACATGTTGTAGTTTACTTTCCGTCCTGGGATGCTGAGCAAGACGGATCCGTTTTCTCTGACACAATCTGGCATAATAGAAAATGGATCCGTCCTCTATTGACTTTCAATGGAGTTCATGATCCTTCTTGGCAATGTTAAAGATAATACAACCGGATCACTTCAGAACAGATGCAGATGGTTGTATTATCAGTAAGGAAAGCGTTTTTGCTGAATCCTGCCATATCCATCAAAAATGTTAGTGGGAAAGTAAGACATACCTTGTGTACTAATGAGCTCAGAAAGAGTAGAAATTGAAATACAGTACATAAAATACAAGTTTTAATAATTTTTTTCAAACAAAACTATAAATCAATCTGGTCAACCTCTCTTGTTCTTTAACCTGCTGCCTAAAATTTGCACTGCATTTTGTGGTTCTCTTCAATGTTTGGCCACATCCCACACTGATGACCACTTCATTGTGAACAATGCCCTCCAGAACCAGATTATAAATGCCAACACAACTCCAGCTAGATTTTAGGGAGGTGAGAGGCACCCAAGTGTCATGTCAGACCATACAAAACCATTTACATCAGAGTGGTTAGAATAGGCATCTTGCATGGGTCAGGGAGCATCTAATGCTGGACGAGGGACCAGTGGACTCAGTGCTGTTCGCTGATGAAAGTTGATTTACACTGAGCAGAAATGATGGCCGACAACCATGTTGGAGATGTCAAGGAGAGCGCTATGCATCAGCCACTGTTGTCACCAGACGAGCCTTTGGTGGCTGTTGTTGGCGTTTGTTTCTATAAATTGTTTGAGATGAGGAAATCACCATTGCATGCTTCTACTTAAATGCCCTACATTCATGATATCATATCACTGTAGCATGAACTTTTTACGTTTACCATAAATTTCACCCGAAAGCCAAATATCCCTTACTTTTTGTGAGTAGTGTGTATTTTGTACTATAGACAGTTGTGGGGAGGGCTTTTCAGAATAGGCCATCACTTAAAGGGCTGGACAACTCCTTTAAAATAGCTGACAGGTTATACTTGTTTAGACAGATAAATAAATGCAGTTTTCAGTATCTCAAGAAGAAAATTAAAATGGTTAACTACTTACTCTATATCTCTTAATTAATTTTAAGAACACTTTCTTATTTTCTGTATGATTTTAATTATAATAAACCATTTAATATTCTTTATTACAGATGCAAGTACTGTGAAAAAATCTCATCAAAGTGTTCACAGTAAATTGTATGCCAAGATTTAATCGTACAAGTAATAAAAAGGATGATTAGAACTCCCCATTAGGCAAGCTAGAATACAACCTGTTATTGAGAAAGAAAAAGCGGTTGCCATTAAGTATATTAGTGGCAATTATTTATTTACTCGTATAGCGCTGACATATTCCGCAGAGTTTCAACAGACATCAACATCACACTGTCCCCAATGGGGCTCACAATCTAAGTTCATATCAGTATGTCTTTGGAGTGTGGGAGTAAACCAGAGTATACCCATGCAAACACGGAGAGAACATACAAACTACATGCAGATGTTGTCCTTGGCCGGATTTAAACCTAGGACTCCAGAGCTGCAAGGCACCAGTGCTAACCACTTAGCCACTGTGCTTGATAAAAGAGAATGAGACGAGACAAAACAAAACATTCATACAAAGTTTTTCTTTTTTCATACTTTTAGCCCCCCTTATTTTAAGTCACCTTTACACTGGCCTATCATCGACCAGATAATTGCTAATAAGCGTTCGTAGGAGCACTCAATAGCAATTATCTGTCAGTAGAGATGAGCGAGCATACTCATCCGAGCTTGGTGCTCGTTCGAGCATTAGGGTACTCGTAACTGCTCGATGCTCGGACGAGTATCTCGCCATGCTCGAGGAAATGGCAACTTCCGCATCGTGCTTTTTTGGCGCCTAAAAAACACAGACCAATCACAAGCCAGGAGACTCTACAGTACACCCAGCATCACGTGGGGCCCTTACATGTCGATAGCAGGGGTTGGCTGGCCTGATCAGGTGACCCTGGAATATACTACTGACTGGCCGCGGCGCTCGGCTCAGATGCCGTCTGGATGTCGTTAGGGATAGAGCTGCTGCCTTTCAGGGACAGTGTTAGGGCCTGCATTTAGTTGTCTGTTAGGCAGGGATAACCCACAAAGAACCCAACAGCCCTTCTAAGGGCTAGAAGACATTTTATTTATTTTTTTTTTTGTCACTTGGCTGGCTGGCACTAGTAGTGCAGCTATCGCCATATCTAACCCTGTTTTTTTTTTTTTTTTTCTATCTCTCAGTGATACAAATCCATTGCACACAGCACTGTGGAACCATTCTGTGTGTCACAGTTCAGCACTGACTCACTCCATCCATATATACTGTCCAGGTGACACTTTCTGTACGTCACACAATACAACCAAGTCATTTGCTACCAATATCATCTACCGCTTGATCCAGAAAATTCTCTGTGTGACATTTGTCTGGGTCGCAGACTAAATAGCCACCGTTAACAGGGTGTCAGTCAGTTCTACCATATTTCCTGCACGTCACGTTCCCAAAAAAACAAAATATAAAAAAAAAATTATTAGTTTCAGTTGTTTTAGCTCAGTGATACAAATCCATTTTACTCAGCTGCGTGTAACCTTTCTGTGTGTCACAGTTCAGCACATTCGCTCCCATCCGTATATACTGTCCAGGTGACACTTTCTGTACGTCACAGAATACAACCAAGTCATTTGCTACCAATATCATCTACCGCTTGATCCAGAAAACTCTCTGTGCGACATTTGTCTGGGTCGCAGACTAAATAGCCACCGTTAACAGGGTGTCAGTCAGTTCTACCATAGTTCCTGCACGTCACGTTCCCAAAAAAACAAAATTTAAAAAAAATATAAAAAAAAAATATAAAAAAAAAATATTTTTTTCAGTTGTTTTAGCTCAGTGATACAAATCCATTTTACTCAGCTGCGTGTAACCTTTCTGTGTGTCACAGTTCAGCACACTCGCTCCATCCGTATATACTGTCCAGGTGACACTTTCTGTACGTCACACAATACAACCAAGTCATTTGCTACCAATATCATCTACAGCTTGATCCAGAAAATTCTCTGTGCGACATTTGTCTGGGTCGCAGTCTAAATAGCCACCGTTAACAGGGTGTCAGTCAGTTCTACCATAGTTTCCTGCACGTCACGTTCCCAAAAAAACAAAATATAAAAAAAAAAAAAAATTATTAGTTTCAGTTGTTTTAGCTCAGTGAT
This sequence comes from Rhinella marina, assembly GCA_900303285.1. Lineage (NCBI taxonomy): Eukaryota > Metazoa > Chordata > Amphibia > Anura > Bufonidae > Rhinella > Rhinella marina. The sequence goes on from ONZH01015917.1 coordinate 32,518, forward strand.
ACAAATCCATTTTACTCAGCTGCGTGTAACCTTTCTGTGTGTCACAGTTCAGCACA
>ONZH01015918.1:0-58267 GCA_900303285.1 Rhinella marina
AGCTTCATCTTCAGACCGGTCAGAACTGGATCTTCATGTTTTAAACTTCTGAGGTAAATTTACCTGTAAAATAAAAAGGCGGGAAAGACAGACAGGGAAAGAAAAAGGGGGGGGGGGAGAGAAGAGGCAGCCATACACGTAAACCCTAACCACAAAAATTGGTGCCATTGCTCCCATGTGTCCCCCAAGCTAAGCGCTCTGGGGGGCCCCTGACATTATGTATACTCCTCATCATTACTACTGGTAAGAAATTATAGATGACACTGTCATTTAGTCCGGTTCCGGTGACGTACCGGGCTCTGCCAGGCGGAGGCTTCCGCCCGGCAGTGAGCCCGGTGACGTCACTGGCGCTGATGGGCGGGCTTTAGCGCTGCCCTAGCCAGTAAAACGGCTAGGGCAGCGCTAAAGCCGGCCCATTACAGCCCGGTGACGTCACCTGAACTCGGAAGCCTCCGCCCGGCAGTGTGTTATGTAAACAAAAGAGCCCTTGCCCTGCGCGATCCAGCGCAGGCAAGGGAGGGCATCGGAGCATGGGTGAATATAAGCGTATGTCCGGATCAGCTCTGAACCCGGACAACCCCTTTAACTTCCAAGATATTGTAAAGTGGTTATTTGGTTTCAGCAAGAACCAAGTCAACGTTTCGCAATGGGCCACAATAAGAAAATGCATCAGTACTTGGCTATTGGCCGTCCCGGCTCTTCCACCCTTCAAGCTCCACCCTTTCTGAACCCTGCATCCCAGCAACCAGCTGAGAAACAACTCTTTCTATGTACATTTTCATAATCCTTGACCCACTTTTAGTCCAAAGCTAGAGTTGAGCGAACCTTCCTTTTAGTGAATAACGTAATGGATGTCTGTTCTTCCGTGAGAAAAGAATCCATTATGTAATTCACTTAAACCTCAAACCTGAACTTGAACCTGCCAAAAAGACAGGTTCACTCAACTCTATCCAAAACCTAAGACTGTCCCAAGTTGCAGAATCTCCTCACGCTAGTTTATTGCCTGAAAATCTACAAAGTCGATATTTATTAGAAGGAGGTAGCTACTTCTATTTACTGTTCATAAGACATTAACACAAAATAATGCTACAATAAAGTTGCCCCCCAGTGGCGTACATAGAGAAGTAAGGGCCCATAGCAAGGATCAAACCAGGCCCCCCCACAGGACAGAAGGGTTTCTGCCTAAACCCATTTCAATGACCCTTGGGCCATTTATCCACTGCCTCATTTGCTAAAAGTTGTTTCTTAGATGATAGAGACCTGACCAAGTTTCCACCTCCAGTAGAAGAGGAGATAATCCCAACTAAGACTGGGCCCCCTCTTGTCCTGGGCCCCATAGCAGTCGCATGGTCTGCCGCTATGGTAGTTACACTCTGTTGCCCCCCAAGTCATTTCTCTATTAGGCTATACGATGTAAACAATAAAAATGTACAATGAAGTGTAATAAAGTTAAAGGGGTTGTCCGGGTTCAGAGAAGAACCCGGACATACCTGCAATTTCACCAGGCAGCCCGCCTGAAGAGGGCATCGGAGCATCCTATGCTCCGATGCCCTCCTTTGCCCTGCGCTAATTAGCGCAGGGCAAAGGAATTTAGCCAGGTTCCGGTGACGTTACCGGTCCCTGCCGGGCAGAGGCTTCCGCCCGGCAGTGAGCCGGTGACGTCATCGGCGCTGATGGACGGGCTTTAGCGCTGCCCTAGCCAGTAAAACGGCTAGGGCAGCGCTAAAGCCGGCCCACTAAGGCGGTGACGTCACCGAACTCGCTGCCGGGCGGAAGTACCCACCCGGCAGCGAGTATTTATAAACAAAAGAGACCTTGCCCTGCGCGATCTAGCGCAGGGCAAGGGGGGGGGCATCGGAGCATGAGATGCTCCGATGTCCTCTTCAGGCAGGCTGCCTGGGTGAAATTGCAGGTATGTCCGGGTTCTTCTCTGAACCCGGACAACCCCTTTAAGTTTAGGGCTTGTTCACATCACTATTATGGATTCCGTTTTTGTTTACCGTTATAACATGGTTATAACGGAATCCATAAGACAGAAGTCAAAACAGATGCCTTTAAGAGGACTGGACAGGACTTTGTTTTCTGTCTTGTATAACGGAAACCAGACGGATCCGTTATGATTCCCATAGACTTCTCTTAAAGGTTTCCGTTTTAACTTCCGTCTTATGGATTCCGTTATTTTCCGTTATAACGGTAAACAAAAACGGAATCCATAACGGTGATGTGAACCCACCCTAAAAAAAGGTTTCTTTGTTTTTTTTAATTGGTTCACCTCAACATGATATTTGGTACCATCGCAATCATCAAAAAAATAAAAATGGGGGGAAAAAAAACACACACAAAACAAAACGGTGGAATTGCTAGTTTTTTTTTTGCATTCTCTCCCCCTCAAAAAATGCTAAAAAATAATGGTGGTGTTCTGCGTTTTTTGCATCCTTTTTTTTTTATAATTTGTACGTCAAACGGAGGCAAAAAAAAGAGGAGGTGAACCCACCCTTAGTCTGACAGCAGGGTGTTGTACAACTTCTTGGTTATACTGCCTCTGCTGTGTCGCGGCGGCGGTGGTTGCCGTGTGGCACTGCGCCAATTTAGAACTTGAGCTGGTGAGTGGGCTTATGCATTTTGATCAAAAAATATACAAAGTATCTATTGTCCAGTTTATAAATTACGGTGAGAAGCAATAAATCAATGGATATCATGTGGATTGGCGAGCCAATCTTTTTTATTTGTCAGAATAGTACCATTAAAAGCTTCAACTTTCAAAAACTGCAAAAAAAACCTGTTAAGGCAGTTGGTGTGAAACCACTGCGCCAACAAATTTGACTTTGGGCTAAACCTAAGAGCATTATCCTGACAGTCCCCTGGTATCCACCTTTTAACTCGTAATACTGGGATCTGAACTTTGCTGCAGGGGAGCCATCAGGCTGCCATCTTCTGGAGTAGCCTTTTTTGCGTTTGGCAGCTGACCTATGGGGGGCAAAGACGTCATTGCAGAGCACCAAGGGAAATTGTAGTCAGGAACAGGCCAAAGTCAGGGCAGGCAGAGTGCAGGCAATCTAAAGAACATTCTGAGGTCAATGTAGGCAGCTAAGGGTCACAACAGTAATCATGCACAGGTCAGACAGCAGAGAATCAGAGTCAGGAATCAAGCAGAAGTCAGTACATGGGTAGACAAATGGAGCAACATACCTTCGCAGAAACTAGCAAGCTAGAATAACCTATTACTCAGGCAGCCGCAATAACCCTCCCCCACAGCAGAAAATGTCTCAAGTACCCAGATGTGGCCAGCCATAGGCTGGGGGAAGAATTAGGGTTTAAGACCCTATAGACAGGAAGAAGAGAGAATTGCCGGCGAGAAGCAGGACAAGGCTTGCCAAAGGGAGACACTAAGGGTTCCAGTGGTCAGGCTCGCTGCTGGAGGGCAGAGCAGGACCAGTGCATCTGGACTTTCAGAACAGAAGTAGCGGCAGCAGCAGGGTGAGTAGAGCAGTGCCTATAACTGCCTAGGGTGCGGGACAGTGGCAGTCACAGGCCGCCAACAAAACTGTACCCCTTCCTCCTATGCCCTTTCTCCGGATATTTTCAGGGATCTCTGGGAGCCTCTAAGAACCTATCAAGAAGGTTTTAACTCTAATCTTCTTCATGTCCAAAATGTCCTTAAAGGGGTCTTCCAAAACTTTTCTACTGATGACCTATTCTCTGGCTAGGAGGTCGATGATGGTCTACACAGGTCAGCTGTTTGAGAACCCACTGGTGCAGTAGGTATAATTTGTAACAGACCAAGTTCAATTGCTTCAAAACCTCAAAAGAGCCAATAAAGCAAGGTGTGAGCTTGTACGAGGTTGCCTTAAGGTTAATATTTTTATAAGAAAGCCAAGAGCATTATTAAAGAGGTTATCTGGGCTTTTTCTATTCATGGCCTATCCTCAGGATAGGTCATCGATATCAGGTTGGCAGGGGTCCGACACCCGGCATCCCCACCGATCTGATGTATGGGGAGACGGCACATGCAGTGTGCTCCCTTCTCTCTTCCTGTTGTTGCTGTTCCATTTGGGGCCATTGGGGACCATAGTGGGCACAGTGTTGGGGTGACACAAGGATGACACTTTTGGGGCACAGGAATGGGGAGTTTGTGTTGAGAAGGTGTGGATTATGATAAATCTAAAATGTTTGTGCAACAAACTCTGCAGACATGACACATAGCTGAAAGAAGTTGTCATGGCGGTCTGGTCTGAATGGAGAAAATAAGGAAAGAACACATCTACATTGCAGAAGACATCACTGGATGTAAGAGGTATGTAGCCCTATATTCTCCTTTGAGACCAGGCAACATCATGAAGGTAGGAATATGCAGGGAGGGGTTGGACCATTAGCAGACACCCACAAAATGTGCCTGTACTGGGCCCTGAAATTCCTAATGGCAGGCAGCCTTTGAAAAATATAACTCATCATGTAAAAAAAACAAACAAAAAAAAAACAGCCTACATATTGCAATATAGGACTGTTTTCCCAGCTAGGTCCATATCCCCATCTTCAACCTTCAGTCACCATTAATCTCCAGCCAGGGTTGCCAACCCGAATTTTTCTTTTTTCTGGACAACTTATCCCAAAATCACGAACGGCCAACATTTTTTACGGACAAATTGGAAAACCATAATAAAAGGATAAATATTATAAGTAATACAGGTCTATAGCTCAATATACTGATCAGAACTCATTACCACCATTTACTGTGAGCTGTAAAATGATGATATTTACCACCAAAATAATCTAGTCAGGTACCACCAGCCTCAAAAAAATCACGGACACCTCTATTTTTTTTCACGGACAGAGCAAAAAAGTTACCTATTTTTACGGACTGTCCAGAAATTTCTGGACGGTTGGCAACCCTGTCTCCAGCAGCCGTCAGTCTCTTCTGCCGAAGAACAACCAACTCTCCCATTGACCAGGTACTGGCGCATCTTGCACATAGTCCCACACCACTCCTCACGCTAGCCCACCCTTGCCCCCAAACTGCGGTTCGCTGCACACAACTGTCCGGACACCACTGCTGAACCTGCAGCGCCTTTGCTTTGCTGTGGTGTCACCAGAGACCCATGGTCTGTGGGTAAACGCGGACATTAAAGTCAATGGGTACGTGTGCTGTCCATTGAGATCACAGACAACACATGTCCGCGATTCACTTATGTGTGAAAGAGGCCTAAATAGGAACCACCTGGCCCCTGTCGTAAATTACGGCAATTACCTATATACCCTACCTTCACATTGCAGTGAAAAAAATGGGCATGAAAAACTGACACACTGTCAGTTTTTAATTGCCATTTACGTCCATTTTTGCATCCAATTTCTGGCCGTTTTTAACTGCCATTTTGCAATAGTTTTTAATGGCTGCTTAAAACAGACATTAAAAATGGATAATTTTTATAGTTTATTCATTATTTAAAGAGTTTCTGTCACCACAATTATCCCTAGTAAACTGGCTAACATTATACATGTGCAGATGGCAGCTGAATCTAACTCTGCTATTTTTTTTCTTAGGTATGCCCCCGTTTTTGTGAAATTTTTAAGTTTTATTATATTCGCCTGTGCCGAATACTGAATAGGGCGGCGCAGGCGCCAGATTTCCCCAGCACACAGGGCCGGTCGGAGGAGGTGAACACTGCCTGGCCCTGTCAATCAAAGATGGCAGGGTGTGACATGAGGTGGGAGAACGGAGCCTCTAGGAGCAGGAGCAATGCCCCACCCCCTTCCTGTTCCTAGAGGATAATTTGCACAAAAACGGGGGCATACCTAAGAAAAAAATAGCACAGTTAGATTCAGCTGACATTTGCACATGTATAATGTCAGCCTGTTTAATAGGGATAATTGTGGTGACAGAAACCCTTTAAATCCCAACCCCTGCAGTATACTGAATGTCTGCAAAAGTGGCCCCCAGCAGTGATAACTTCTCCCATAGTGACCCCCAGCAGTAATAACTTCTCCCATAGTGACCCTCAGCAGTAATAACTTCTCCATAGTGACCCCCAGCAGTAATAACTTCTCCCATAATGACCCTCAGCAGTAATAACTTCTCCCATAGTGGACCCTCAGCAGTAATAACTTCTCCCATAGTGACCCCCAGCAGTAATAACTTCTCCCATAGTGACCCCCAGCAGTAATAACTTCCCCCATAATGACCCCCAGCAGTAATAACTTCTCCCAGAGTGACCCCCAGCAGTAATAACTTCTCCCAGAGTGACCCCCAGCAGTAATAACTTCTCCATAGTGACCCCCAGCAGTAATAACTTCTCCCATAGTGACCCTCAGCAGTAATAACTTCTCCCATAGTGACCCCCAGCAGTAATAAATTCTCCCATAGTGACCCCCAGCAGTAATAACTTCTCCCACAGTGACCCCCAGCAGTAATAACTTCTCCCACAGTGACCCCCAGCAGTAATAACTTCTCCCATAGTGACCCCCAGCAGTAATAACTTCTCCCATAGTGACCCCCCAGCAGTAATAACTTCTCCCATAGTGACCCCCAGCAGTAATAACTTCTCCCATAGTGACCCCCAGCAGTAATAACTTCCCCCATAATGACCCCAGCAGTAATAACTTCTCCCATAGTGACCCCCAGCAGTAATAACTTCTCCCAGAGTGACCCCCAGCAGTAATAAATTCTCCATAGTGACCCCCAGCAGTAATAACTTCTCCCATAGTGACCCCCAGCAGTAATAACTTCTCCCAGAGTGACCCCCAGCAGTAATAACTTCTCCCATAATGACCCCCCAGCAGTAATAAATTCTCCCATAGTGACCCCCAGCAGTAATAACTTCTCCCATAGTGACCCCCAGCAGTAATAACTTCTCCCATAGTGACCCCCAGCAGTAATAACTTCTCCCATAGTGACCCCCAGCAGTAATAACTTCTCCCATAGTGACCCCCAGCAGTAATAACTTCTCCCAGAGTGACCCCCAGCAGTAATAACTTCTCCCATAGTGGCCCCCAGCAGTAATTATGTCCTCCAGAGTGGTCCCCAGCATTAATAATGTCCCCCCTGGTGACCCCAGCTGTAATAATGTCCCCCAGAGTTACCCCCAGTAGTAGTAATGTCCCCCATAATGGCCCCCACAGTAATAATGTCCCCCATAATGGCCATCAGCATTAATAATGTACAGATTTTTTACTCACCTCATCCAGTTGTACTTCCATGGACAGTCGTTCTTCACTTGATGCAGAAGGGTAATGCTAGAAGTGCATGATGATGTCATCACCCCGGGAGTACAGAGGACTGACTGCCTCTGTGCATCCAAGTGGATGAGGCAAGAAATTTTTCTTTAACCCATAAAGGGCTATTTTTCACTAGTGTATCCTTTTTAACAGACATGAGACGGTTGCCCTCCTGTCTAACAGCCGTTAAAAACAGTCCCATCGATTTCAATGGGGTCCTTTCGGCCATGAAAACGGTCAAAAATAAGACATGTCTTATTTTTTAACAACCACAATTCACTGGCTGCTAAAAAAAAAATGCCCACGTGAATAGCCCGACTGACTTAAATTGGTTCTTGTCAAGATCACAACTTAGACTCCAAATGTGAGCTTCAATGGTCACTAACGTCGATCTCTCACTCTACTACTAATCCATAGGGTTACACTGAATCTTCACCCTTTAGCTATCTGACATCCACATCTAAGGGATATTAGCTGTCACCACTTGTTATATTATGCGGACTAGACGCCTTAAAGCTAGGTAACTCACAATTACCCACTCCAACCCACCACTGTTTCTAGCATTCACAGGGTTAAAGGGGTATTCTCATCATAGACAATGGGGGTATATTGCTAGGATATGCCCCCATTGTCTTATAGATGCGGGTCCCACCGCTGGGACCTGTACCTATAGTGAGAACGGAGCCCTGCAAGGTGGGGGCTGGAGGACTCCGGTACGGCCATCACCAAGCCGGCTCCCCATAGCATGACTGGTCCCTCCTCCCATTCATTTCTATGGGGCCGACGGAAATAGCTGAGCCAGAGCTCAGCTATTTTCGTCGGCCCCATATAAAATGAATGGAGGACGGCTGCGCATGCACAGTGCGCCCTCCTTCACTTGCGGGGCTCTGTTCTCGATATAGGATAGGATATGCCCCGCTGGGACCCGCATCTATAAGACAATGGGTGCATATCCTAGCGATATGCCCCCATTGTCCATCATGAGACAACCCCTTTAATACGCCAATAGACTTAAAGCTTCTTCTGAAGTTAGAAGTCCAGTTGCCTGGGGGTAGCAGAAAAATTGGCCAGTTCATCAACGAGTTGTCCCCCCAAAAAATGACAACTTGCTACAGGGACACATACACTGTAAGAAGGTCTGCAGATAGCACCCCTAGCCCTTCTGCCTGTGATGTCAAGACAAGGCTAGTGTAAAAGATGAGAGAATCATTCAAAATTTGCTTTGCCGAGTATTCTCCGAATCTCTGACAAGATTCGTATTTAAACAAACGTATTCGTCGAATGGTCAGGTGCAGTCCATGGTGTGGCTCCCATAGGTCCTCCTGCAGTGTTGGGTTCCTCAGATGAGGGACCTGAAGTCTTCCTCGCTCAAGCTGCTGCTGAAGCTCATCAGAGGACGCTCCTGCTTCTTGTAGGCCATGCTCACTGCGGTGGTGGAACTCCAGTTCCCTCTTCTTCCTGAAGTTGGACTTGACCAGGTCCGGGTGGTGGTGATGCTGGCGAGCGCTGCAGCCATTTTCGCTCTTCCGGATCCTCCTGCCGGGACAGCAGGGGTAAGGACTTCCGGCTGCAACGATTCCGGAAAGGTTGCATCCAGGGAAGAAGACCCAGCTTCCCCTTCCTGGCTGGCTTCATCTTCCACGGCAGCTGGTATTGGTGCATGACCATGGATTGGAAGGTGAACGATAACGTGGTCAGCTGACCCAGCTGTAAGGACTGTGGTGGTGGTGCTGGCAGTTCAGGAATCAGAGGCTCTGGCTGAGGCTATAGCTTTTCCCTGAACCGGAGGACGCCATCTGGGAACTCCTGCAGGCAGCACAAGCGTCCTGGACCTGGTGGTTCATCCGGTCACACTTCTGGTTCCGTTGTAGGCACCAGAAGCTTTGAAAAGAGGGTAACCCCGGTCGCAAATGGGCCTTTCAGGGACACCATGGGGGTGTACTCCACCTGATCCCCCACGTACAGGCTATGACGATGTTGTGGCAGGTACGGCTGTTTCAACGACCTGCAGCCCACAAAATATTCCTTTCCATCCTCGTCATCCTGCAGGAAGCCAGACCCTCTCCCAACGGAAAACCAAAGCACAGTTCCCTTTCTGCGTTCTAATGAAGGATCTCCCGGCCTAGGGTGGTCGAGTACCCAGTCCTCCACTGCGGTTTTATAGTCCCAGAGGGTCTGTGCATGGGCCGTCACAGATGGTGGAACAATTGGGTTCTGGTGTATGGAAGAGGTGGATCTCCTCCTGGGCGGCGAAGTGGACGCTCCAGCCGCCTCCGCCGCACCAGCCACAGCAGACGTTCCAGCCACACGAGCCACAGCAGACGCTCCAGCCGCCTCACGAGTTGCAGCAACAGCAACCTCAGCAGGTGGTAAGGAAGACACAGGCACTGAAGCTGGGTTTCTCTGGCAGAGTTGTGACACCCTTATGTCTGGAGCGGGCGGTGGTTCAGGGAACTCGTCCCCAAAATACATTTCATTCCAATTTGGGCACAGCTGTTGTTTAGCCATGATGCTTGCCTCTTGATCTGAGGTCAGCGCTGGTCTAAACTGGTTCAGACTTCAGAGGAGGGTGGATTACTGAGGGAGGAGTCTTCACTCCCTATACGTGCAAAATAGTTAGATCCTGGTGGGCCAGGCTGGTTTTTTCCAGTTCTGAGGGGGGCGTATCTTCACTTTCCCGCTCTTGCGTGGGTGTATCGTCATTGTCCCGCCTCACGCAGAATGCGTAAGTTTCGTACGTATCGTTAGCGGGTTAAATTTTGCGAACATTTACGAATAATATGAAGCGAATCCAAAGAAATTCGGATTCGCTTCGCAGCTGAAAATTTCCAATATTCGATACGAATCTACGAAACGGCAAATAGAGTCGCTCATCTCTAGTGTGTATGCTAATGGCCTTTTACAACAAAGTTTTATGAGGTCAGTTCTTGGCTAAGAATATATCTACTAAGATACATTTTCCTGTGTGCATCATAGAAACTTCATACCACTTTCATACAACCTGCCATAATGTTCCGCACACGTGCATATCAAACATGGAGGAGTTAGAGACAGTACAGGATACGTTCTTTAATTGCCACATCCTGTAGAGCCCTGATTGAGGTCGACGTAGATGGCCTAAATCCAATAAAAAGCAGCACATCGCCAAGTTATGGATTTTGGTAGGTCCAGTAATTCTTTGATGAATTTTCATCTGTGTGGTTTTTTATACCTGACCCCTTCTGCAGGTCATAGTATCCTCTACCTGACCTTTCAAATGGCTTCACCAGGGCTAGGGACTCTGAGGACATCTCAACTGCTAGGATAGGCTTCATGATGTGCAATCTCATGTCTGTGTGATATTTCTTCTGCTTTTATTTAGACAGACCTTGTCTTCTGGTTTTGGGAATAAGACGTCAATGATTTTATGGCCAACCACAAGAATGTCAGGGGGTTTTCTCCTACCCTGATACCTACAATTTATTTTTCTATCTTTACCACCACAGTTATTATAAGGTCCGTCACATATAGCTGTTTTTCACTGTCGAGTGAATGTAGCCTAATTCTATCCTTGTAGAGTAGGTGAGAACTAAGGAGGCAATGTCATTCTACAGGGGTGCAGCATTTCGTACAGTGCAATATTGTACAGTATCCCATATAATGTAATTATACGTGTTCTCATGATATCACATCACATTCATACCGGTGATGCCACGAGTCCGTGATATCATGCGAGATCACAGTGCAAATTTGCATGCTGTATACTAGCCTCAACACTCTTGCGTGTAGACCTGCGATTTTATACGATTACATAAGAATACATGACGTGCCATATAACGCAGTGCACACACGTGTGCAATTATCCATCTCGGACTCTACCACCATATATTGCAGGTGACTAGTGTTGAGCGAATTGAAGCCAAACTAATCGAATTTCAGGAAAAATTTGATTTGCCATGAAGCCGAATTTCCTCGCACTTTGTGGTAATGAATAGTGTTGAGCGAACTTTTAGTTTCAAGTTCGGCGTACAAGGTTCGGGTTATCTAAGCATTCCGTTATACAGGGTGGGCCATTTATATGGATACACCTAAATAAAATGGGAATGGTTGGTGATATTAACTTACTGTTTATGGCACATTAGTATATGGGAGGGGGGAAACTTTTCAAGATGGGTGGCGACCATGGCGGCCATTTTGAAGTCGGCCATTTTGGATCCAACTTTAGTTTTTTCAATGGGAATGGCCATTCAACTGGCCCACGACGACCAATCCACTTTCCAGGAAACTGTTCATCTAGGAATGCTCGGACCTGACACCCATAATATGGTATATGGGGTTGAAAGACAGTGGGGCCATTCTTCATCAATGGAAACCTCAAGGCCACTGGATATGTGAAATTGCTACATGATGATGTGTTTCCCTCTTTATGCACTGAAGCTGGCACGTTCCCTGAGTTTTTCCACCACATTATGGGTGTCAGGTCCGAGCATTCCTGGATGAACAGTTTCCTGGAAAGTGGATTGGTCATCGTGGGCCAGTTGAATGGCCCCCAAGGTCTCCCGATCTGACCCCCTTAGACTTTTATCTTTGGGGTCATCTGAAGGCAATTGTCTATGCTTTGAAGATACGAGATGTGCAGCACCTGAAACTATGGATACTGGAAGCCTGTGCTAGCATTTCTTCTGTGGTGTTGCTATCAGTGTGTGAAGAGAGGGAGAAGAGGTTTGCATTGACAATCCAACACAATGGGCAGCACTTTGAACACATTTTATAAGTTGTCAGAAACTTGTAAATAACTCATGAAAGAATAAAGTAACGTTAAAACCAAGCACACCATTGTTTATCTTGTGAAATTCTCAATAAGTTTGATGTGTCACATGACCCTCTTCCCATTGAAAAAACTAAAGTTGAATCCAAAATGGCCGACTTTAAAATGGCCACCATGGTCACCACCCATCTTGAAAAGTTTCCCCCCTCCCATATACTAAGTCAATATCACCAATCATTCCCATTTTATTTAGGTGTATCCATATAAATGGCCCACCCTGTAGATTCTGCTGCCACAGACCATAACTTTGCTCAACCATAGTAATGAATCTATTTTTCCTGAAATGGCGGTAAAAAAAACCCATACCTCATCCATTTGCTCTCAGAGAGGCCATCACGACTATCTTGATTGAAGATACCACGCGGGGTGACGTGTGACATCACCATGCCAGCACACTGGCCGGGCCTGGTGACGTCATCAGTGATGACACCACCGAACCTGGCCAAAATGATGACTTGATAACGTCATCACGTCACTGCATGAGATTTCTTGCAGCGTCTTCAATCAAGATCGCCGCGACGGCCTCTCCGCGAGCAAATGGATAAGGTGAGTATCCATTGTAGCATCAGATCAGTGATGAACGTGGCATTTGAGGGGTTCAATGACGAGGTGGTGGTGTGATCGCTGTTCCCCATCATCGCACCTGCTACATACAAAGGAATGCGCAATCGAATCAATTCTCTTTGGGAAATTTACAATCTGTGATTGTAGGAGATTTGGGGAAGGTCCTCGGCGGGATTTCCAATATTAATGACTGCACGATTTCTTTTACAATTATCGAAAAATTGCAGAAGTATGTTGTGAGACTCCATAGGAATAATTTACCAGTCATGCATTTCCCACGTTTTGCAACACACAAATATTAACACACCTAACCAGGAATCGAAACACAGGATTCTCGGTTTCCTCTAAGTTGTGGGCCACTGCTCCATCCCCCGTCACCTCCATCCTCCTTCTTCTAGCCTGCAGAGTAGGGAGGGGTCTCTATTTAAGTGAGGAGACAGGAGCTGCAGAAGGAGAGCCAGAGCTTGAGAAGACATGAAGGTGAAAGGATTTCTAATAGCCAGCCTCCTCCTGCTGAGCTGCCACATAGGTACTGTAACCCTTTATGCATTTGTGTAGGTCTTTTCAGGTGCAGGGGGTTGTCCTGTGCATGTAATGAATGGGTTTTATAGTATTATAACATGACCTTTAGATGGAAGCCAAGAAATCTCCATCCCTTATTTAGACCATCATGAATGTTCTAATGGTTTACGTTCTGCAGTCCTGATTGTGTATTCGAGTCCATATCTGGGGTTATACAAAGACAATGTTCTCATCCCACGACATTGAAGTTGACGTGAAATGCCCATCCAGCCTTGATGTTGTAATTGTAAGTGGGTGCTGGGGCAGGAATGCCAGGAATTGCAGCTGCTATTGAAATAGATACTGCGACATGCCAGCTTGTGCTATTGTCGGTGGGCTCCATAAGTGTGTGCTTGTTGGTGGTGGCTTTAACTTCTCTCCGGGAGTCCTTAGCCCTATAAATAAGAGTGTTCCTCAATAAATAGATATTTGGTTCATGCTTCTTGGGGGAAAAAAAAATGTATTGATTCCAGAAGTGGTGACCTCCACTACGTCCACCATTAGGCCTCGTTGACTTTTCCGTGTCAGTATTACGTATGTTAAAAAAGCTCCCTTATTCAATCTGTGAAGATTGTCTGTTTACTCTCCGTGTGTCACTTGTAATCCATTGACGCTGCTCAGTTGATAATGCATTTCCTATCTGTCTTCTGTGAAAAAATGGACGCCCCCACGGATGTCATCTGTGTTGTGATTTTTCAGTCTTCAACAGGCATGTTTAGTCCACATAATGGCCCAAAATAGTGTATGGATGCTTTCAGACGAGCGAGTGTCATGCTCCGGACTTGTAGCGCAGCGAGCCCCTCTTACCCCTCCCCTGCTGCCCAATACTATTCCAGAACTCTAATGCCCCTTTCACACGAGCGGGAGACTCGCATGTCTCCCGCAACGCTTCTACAGGGCTGGACTCCGGCACTGACTAGGATCGCATATAATGCTCTGCGATCCCTAGCAGTGCCGAGTCCAGCCCTGTAGAAGCGTTGCGGGAGACATGCGAGTCTCCCGCTTGTGTGAAAGGGGCATAAGGTTTACGCAGCTTCATAAATCAGTATAATTCTATGCAGTGCTGCGAGTCCAGAGCGTGACACTCGCTCGTCTGAAAGTGCCCTATATCTGGTTGTTTTGGGTTTTTTTTTTTTCTCTGACCCACGGTCAGTAAAAAAAATTACTGATGTGTGAACAGACACGTTTAAATCAATGGGCACATGTGCTGTCCGTGGAAAATGCGGACTGCACGCGTCCGTAAAAAACGGAAATGTGAACGAGGCCTTATATTGTGTATCAAAGCACCAACTTGTCTAGTGCTGTGGTACTAAGGAGTTAACCGTTCCAGTAAATAGGTAGCAGAAAGACCAGCCTGCATGTGGAAACCCATCCTAAGGCCTTATTCACCAGTCAGTGACTGTGAGCCAAAACTAGGAGTGCCGCCTACACACAGATCAGGTAAGAAAAATGTGCACCTGTCCCTTTGTTTGGAGCCGCACCTAGTTTTGGCTCGACATTACTGACCGAATACTGACTGTGTGAATAAGGGCATATGTACACGACCATTGAGTGTTTTGCGGGCCTCAAATTGCTGATCCGCAAAGCATGGATCCCGGCCGTGTGCGTTCTGCGGAACAGAACAGTCCTAATAGGGGCTGGCTGTTCTATCTCCATCCGTAATGTGTACTTCCGTGTGGTGGGTGTTTTTTTTTTTTTTTTTTTTTTTTTTTTTTCTAATTCACTCCTGGTTTCGGCTTCCAAAACTGCATGCAGAAACCTGGCCGCACCTCTAGAATTTTTGTATTGAAATACACCATGGCGCTCTGGATTAATTGCACTTCAGAGAGGTTTTAATTACATCCATCCGTAACTTATGATGGCATGCCATGCTCCTTGTAAACGCTGACAGAGGACGCTAAAGGCCGTGAAGAACAAGGTCTCTTCGACCGAAACGTTGGCCAATGTTCCTCATTGTTCATTATAAATTACGGATGGATGTAAATAAAACCTATCTCTGAAGTGCAATTAATCCAGAGTGCCGTGGTGTATTTCAATATTTATTGCTGGATGTGAATCCTACCACTGAGCCTTTTTCAGGAGTGCCGACCCACTGATATAATCTAGAATTTTTGTAGTGCTTATGATTTTTAATGAGTGACAGCTGCAGTACACGAGATTACATTAAACTCAATGTACTGCTTAGACCTACAGCTACGTATATCTGAATAGTTAAAAATAAACAAAGCGCTTCAAAAAGTCTAGGTGTGAATTCGACCTTGGGCTCGGGCAACATTTCAACTTTTCACCAATGTGTGCTGTCCACGTTTTCTGCACACCTACCCATTGATTTAAATGTCTGTCCACACTTTTTTTTTTTTTTTTTTTCCAAGCACGCCTTTTGAAGTCTATGGGTCCGGGAAAAATCACTATGCGTTTTCACTGAAGATGAATAGGAGATTCTTTGGAAATTAACTTTCAGCTAAACAACGTCGGTGAATTACGGATGACATGGATGGTAAAAACGGACACACGGGCCAACCATGGATCCTTCACGGACAGCTTCACGGATGAAACGCGTTTGCTTTGGTTGCTATGACGCTTTGTGCCGCCGCTGTACAGTAATATACGAGTGTATTACTGTACAGCGGCAGCACGGCATCATGGCAACCAATGACACCATGCACTCAGCAGGACGGGTGTTCACGAACCGTGGTCCGTGAAAATCCACATGTGTGAATGAGGCCTAAAACCTCCACTAAACTACAATCTGCCACCAAAAATTACCTGTCTTCAGCTACTTTTTTAATGATCACTTCTCATTTAGAAAGCCAATATTTACAGTCTGCAGTATGGCCACAAGACCCAGACACTCCACAGTTCAAAGAAATGTGCATCATGGTAGAACCCTATAGTGATCTAAGCTTGGTGCAGGCCACACCTTGGGTGGTCCGGATCTTGTAGCCATAATAGGAGGCTAAAATGCAGCCACATTATGACATTGTGAAGAGGACTTTAGCTAACCACATTAGATGTGCACTGGCTAATTTCAGTGGATTTGGCTGACCATCTGAAGTGTATGGTAGCCTTCTGACTCTTTCCCAGATGGCTGATATCTGAAAATAAGGATTGAGCAAGTTGGGTTCTTATTGCTAGTAGGGAGATTAGCTGTCGCCCGTCAGCAACTCCTTCTGTCCCCACCCCCCAAATCAATACATATACTCTGCTGAGAGTTGGCATTACACATTAGGTAATTGGAAGGCTTTGGCCAATCTACTGTATATCTAACATGAATAGCCAGATTAAGATGTCAATGACAAAAACACTCATTAAAGTGGTATTTAGAAAAAAAGACCAGACCAGATGTCGAGCATCCTACATCAATCAATAGACTGATGGGATCCAAACTCACACAAACCCTGGAATAGAATTGAACACACATTAGAAGGAGGTTGTAAAATAAAGGACTCCATATTGGTTTATGCTATCGGTCCCCACGCCTACAAATAAAAAAAAAAAAAAAAACAATAATTAGTGACGCCACAGTTGTACGGGATAAATATGTTATATGCGCTAAATTCAAAATCTCCAAACCATTGAAAATTCCGTTGCAAACTCTCCAGGTTTTGATACCTTCTCTATCGATAGAAAATTGGATACAAAATGGTATACTCGATGTACAAGATCTGTTTCAAGGGGAGATATTAGTGAGTCAATCATATGACCTTCCCAGAACAGATCTCTGGATATACCTGCAAATCAGAACTCTTCTAAACAAAAATAATGTAAAACTTCCCACAGTACATCCATGAACGTGTGCTCTGCTAGAAAATAAACTCCACAAATATATGAAAGGATTGAAAGTATTTTATTCACAATTGACAGACAACTACCTAAATGTACATTCATCTATTCTCCAAAAATGGGAAAGAGATATTAATATTACTATCCCCATACACTCCTGGAAAACAACTTTCCAATCTGTCACGAAAAGCTCATCATGTTCAGACCATTTAGAAGCGTACTGCAAATTAGCTTTCCGATGGTATTACACTCCTTATAGACTAGCAAAGATCTTTCAGGATTCATCTAGTCTGTGCTGGAGAAACTGTGGCCAAGTTGGAAACTTGCTGCATATCTTCTGGGAATGCCCTATTATTAAAAAAAATTTGGGGACAGATAACAAAGGAGGTATTAAACAAATTAGATATAAATCTACCCTTTTCCCCAGAATGCTATTTACTAAGATTGGGAATCTGTGACATAACAAACAAATACAGAACCTTAACCCCTTCCCGACCGGCGCCATACATGTACAGCGCTCGTGCGGGGACATGACGCCCGCTCGCGGGTGCGGCGGGCGTCATGGCCGGCAAGTCTCTGCTGTTTCTAACAGCAGAGACTTGCCTCTTCTTACCTCCTTGGCGGCGACTTCCTGGGCCTTCTGGGCATCAGGATGCGTCTGAACAAGGAAAAAAAAAGGGCAACTTTCTAATTATTTTATCACCATCTAAACGCAAGAAAAACTATACATATTAGGTATCGCCGGATTCGTACTGACCTGTAGAATGAAAGTAACCGGTCAGTTTTAATGAACATCGAACGTTGTAAATAAGAAACCCGTAGAACTGTAGTGGAATAGCGGTTTTCTTGCAATTTCACCCCATTTGGAATTTTTTTTTCCCACTACACCATATGCAATATTAAATGGTGGCGTTGGAAAGTACAACTTGTCCCGCAAAAAACAAGCCCTGATACAGCTATGTGAACAGAAAAATAACAGTTATGGCTGTTTGAAGACAGGGAGCGCAAAACGAAAATGCAGAACCGAAAAACCTCCGGGGTAGAAAGGGTTAACACATCATATACTTACTACTTCTATACAATCCATTGCGGGGAAATGGAGATCTTTGGAAATTCCAGAGATACCTGCAATAATCAAAGATTAACCTAAACCACAAATACGAGGAGATGAGCGCCAGAAGTAATGGAAGTATGAAAAAATTTCGCTCCACATGGAACATCTGGAAAAACTCAGTATTTGTAAGTGCTTGATTTATATACATAGAGTTGCCCTTCTAATGATCCCTCTATATTTCTCGATTCAATAATGTCGAGACAAAAGAGCACCTGTAGTTTTTCTTTTATGTTTACATCTCACTTTGGTTCACTATGTTACACCCCTGAGACGTTGTCTCTCTTCCCTCCTATATACAGAGTATGAATATATTTATACACGTTGGAAGGAGCGTATGGCTGGTTATAAGCTTGGATGGCTGCCAGTCATCTGTTCACTCCCTACTAATAGTCCAAGATATATACCATCTAGCAAATATTTCAATATACATAACCTGACTGTACTATTTGTAGAACGATGTTTCTATTGTATTACTATACAATTTGTACTCTTTCCCCGGTTTCTTTTCTATTAAGAAAATTTTGCACAAAAAAAAACTATTGAACAAGAAAAAATGATGAGTTACGTTAGTTTACCTTCCTTGGTGGCGGCATTATTTAGATCATTCAAATGTGAGGCCACATAAACCGGCACTGGCTCACACCCAGGAGCAAAGCTATAGATGGAGCAGAAGCAGCAGCCTAACCCGAGCCCTGGTGCTTGTGGGAGTCAAGGGCTCTTCACATGTGATGAGACAAGTATTACAAATGGTACCTGGTATTTCCTATTACAAAAATTTTCCACTAGGACCTAAGGTATGATGGAAGCAAGTTATACTGTACCTCCTCCAGGTTCTCACCACTAGCGGTAAATGGAATAAAGATGGTGTCTATCTGTGGTGAAGTTTATTTACAAATGGTCAGCGACCAATAATAGCCTAACTTGCACCTATGTCATTTTATTGTTAAGACATAGCTTTTATTTCTCTTATTACTTAAAAATTATATACTCTATGTGCAATAAACATATCTTAAAAATAGCAGTGTGCAGGCATTTGTTGTTTGTTTTCACCTTTTATATATCGGCACACTTTTATATTCTGATTAGTTGGCAGGCTGGTAGCCGCGCGCTTGGCTCCAGGCCTTTGCCATTTGCTCTATCCCTATTCAGACTCCAATATTTTCACTCCAATTTTTGGATATTCTGCCTGCTTGCTGACACTTAAAATCCCTCAAACGCTGCCCCCCGACATGTTTCGCTACACCGTAGCGTCCTCAGGGGTAACGGGCAGTGTCTGTTTGTGGGCGTTGCCCCGCTGTTTTAAAGCCTCCCTTTTTGATCATCATCCCTTCTAGCCAATAGTTATCTTGATGCTGTGTTGCCATTCGCTATTGTTGCCTGACGTACCTACGTTTGTATGTGCCACATCGCTTTTTTCTTTTCTCCTCTCCTTCAGCGTCTGTATTCTCGTGAGACTCGCAAATTACCGCGCATGCGCGAGCTGTTAGTCTATTTTTTCGTGCGCTAGAACTTTGAAGAATTTTCAGTCCTGGCTTTCACATTGCTCATGCGCCAGAACTTAGACAGGATTTCTATTTTTAACTGGCTGACTGCCCATGCGCTGGGACTTAGAATGGATTTTGGTTCTTGATTCTCTCATTACCAACTCTCCAAGTGCTTACACACTAAAATTCTGCCAAATTGCTCCTATTTTAATCCAATCATTTATCCTAAGATCTTATCTTTAATGTCCATTATCGAAGAGTTGGTATAACTTACCAATGGTTTTAAAGTGATAACCATATTCTACTATGTAATATAATCACTTCTTATTGTATTACCATTGTTGAAAAACCTCAACTGTAGTATATTTAAACCTCTTACAGTATACATATTAATATATACAGATCTTTGTTCTCCTCTTTAGTATTTATATTTCAACCACTGGACGAGGTGTAACATCTGGAAAGTTGAGTCTAAAGGGGGGAACAAAAAGAGGGGGAGCTGAGAGAAATAACCCAATGCATGATGGGAAAGATTTTAAGGAAGGGGAACATTATTAGATCATAGGGGATTTCTTTGGCTTATTTTTGACCTTTTATGTTTTTAATTTTTGTCATTATATTCTTTTTCTTATCCGGGCAACAGGTTTATTGTTCTCACATTTTTTCATGGATTTCGTCTTATTCATTTTTACTTTTCTAATTTCGCAGCTTTTTCAGTTTTATAGGAATGATATATATGTAAATCCTTCATTTAAACCTAATGGAGATAGGCTTTTTAGGCGATAAATCCATCGTGCTTCTTCTTGTTGTAATTTTTTATCTATATTGCCTTGTCTGGGGCCATATGTGATTTTCACAATGCCCCAAACTCTTAATGTGCTATCATCTCCTTGATGTACATTTTGTATATGTCTTGATAGTGTACTATCACCATCTGTGTTTATGCTACTCAAATGTCTCGATATTCTCCTTCTGAGTTCTTGAGTGGTTTTCCCAATGTATAGCTTTGGACATCCACATTGTATAGCGTATACAACTCCTGTTGTTTTACAGTTAATGAATTGTTTCAACTGATATTTTTTCCCATCTGCTGGGTTTACGAACTCTTTGAGTGGCAGCATCCTCTTACAGAAGATGCAGTCTCCACACGGATATGATCCGACTGTAGACAACCAAGTATTTTTATTTTTATTTTTGTAAGGAGATGCTTTCCATTGGAAATGGCTGTGTACCAAGCTTTCTTTTAAGTTTTTTCCCCTTCTACATGTAATAGAGGGATAATTAGTAACAACTTCTGCTAGGTCACTATCAGTGCGTAAGATGTTCCAATGTTTTGTTAAAATCTGTTTTACTTTTTTGTATTGCACATCATATGTGCCAATACAACGTATCACTTTATTTGACTCATATTTCTGACTTGTTAATAGGTCTGTACGTTTTGTTTGCTTTGCTCTCCTATAAGCCCTATGGAGTACTTTTTTGGGGTACCCACGTGATATAAATCTTTCATATAGATCTCTACTTTCTGTTTCAAACGCTATCTCATTAGAGCAATTTCTCCTTGCTCGTAGGTATTGCCCTACCGGTATACCTTTCCTCAAAGATGGAGGATGATAGCTTTGCCAGTGCAATAGATTGTTTGTTGCCGTCGGTTTCCTGTATATTTTAGTTTGAATTGTTCCATCAGGCTGCAGGACGAGATTCAGGTCCAGAAAATTAATAGTTGTCTCATGTATCTCAGCCGTAAATTTCAATCCCAATGTGTTATTATTAAGACAATGTGTGAACTGAAAGAAATGATCTTTAGTGCCCTCCCACAAAATTAAAACATCGTCAATATATCGTCCCCAAAACGTGATGTGCTGTGTAAATTCGACATACTTGTCAGTGAATACTTCTCTTTCCTCCCACCATCCCAAAAATAAATTAGCAAAATTTGGTGCGCATTTCGTACCCATTGCGGTACCTGTGACTTGTAAATAAAAGTGACCATCAAATATAAAATAATTGTGTTTTAACAAAAATTCCAATAAGGTAAGTATTAACTTATTGTGTTCCTGATAGTGAATACCCCTTGTGCTCAAATAATAATTGACAGCCTGTAAGCCTAAGTTGTGTTGGATACTTGTGTAGAGAGCCTCTACATCCAAGCTTGCCAACTTAGTAGTTGCTTTGACCTGTACGTCCTGCAGCCTGACCAGAACATCTTTTGTATCCTTAATAAAGGAACTGAGACTAGGGACAAATGGGGACAGCATTTCGTCAACATAGCCACTGATACCTTCGCATAAGCTTTGATTGCCTGACACAATTGGTCTCCCTGGAATTGGGTTGCGCTTTTTGTGTACCTTGGGAATAGCATAAAATGTTGCTATTGTAGGTTTAGGGTTATATAGAACTTTATATTCATCTGAACTGATAAGGTTATCTATTTTCGCTTGCTGTAAAATTAATTTCAGCTCTTGTAGATATTTAGAAGTTGGATTAGTTATCAATTTTTTGTAGGTGTATTCATCTTTTAGAAGGTCCATCACCATATTGTGGTAATCTATTTTATTCATCACTACTACATTACCACCTTTATCTGATGGTTTTATTTCCAGTTCTTCATTTACAATAAGGTTTTTGTAATCTGTGGTGAAGGGCCACATGTCTAGTTAGTCCATAAACTAACTTTGGTTTGGATATGATGTGCAGAACACTGAACACTTCCACTGCAATAACTCAAGTCTTTTTGCACTTTGTTCTAGGCCATACCCTTGACTGCTATTCCTGTGACTATGGAACCTGCTTAATTCCCTCTAAGACATCATGCCCTTTGCTACAAGTCTGCGTGACTGAGACCGCCAAAGCAGGTAAATCATCAATGAAGGGATCCAAGTGGTTAACCTTGAAGACAAACAAGTGGGAACACTTTTATCACATATTTTATTAAATTTTGTATAGTGCAGACACTTGATGCCTTTGGTCTATCAGAATTTGCTTTATTTGGTCTAGATCTCTACCAAAAACTTGGTTGTTTGCTAATGACTGTTTTGTGTTGATCTTCAACTCTTGTTTTCTTCATCTTAAAGAGGACCTCTCCCCGCTCCTGACATGCCTGTTTTAATCGCTTCATGCATTCCCCATGTAATAACAATTCTGGAACATCTATTCTTATGGCTCTATGTCGTGCCATTCCTTTATTATTTCTACTAGAAGTTATATGTGAATTGCTATTTGCCTTCAATAAAGGAACAGAGGGGAGGTGACCAGTTGGGGGCGTGTCCCTGCAGAGACTGAACATGGCAGCACTTATTGGCTAGAGTCAGTCTGTGCAGGGACACACCCCCAACAGGTTACCTCCCCCTCTGTTCCTTTATTGAAGGCAAATAGCAATTCATTCATAACTTCTAGTAGAAATAATAAAGGAATGGCACAACATACAGACATAAGAATAGATGTTCCAGAATTGACAGTACGTGGGGAATGCATGAAGCGATTAAAACAGGCATGTCAGGAGTGGTGAAAGGTCCTCTTTAAGTTGAAAACGTACACTGAAGCTCCTACTGTCCTGACTTTGCCCTATGTGTATCAGTGGTCAAGCTAAATTCTTCAGGGGTAAATAGTCTATTCACTTCCAAGGTGGCTGGTTTGTTACCCTCAATGTTCTTCTCGTGTAATGCAGGAAACTCTGGTTCCTTCAGAGTCCAGTCTATTTCTGGGTTCCTCTACTATCCCCCAAATTCCCTAACAAGGTATTTGAAATGGGTTCTGTAACCCCGATACTGTACCCTGTTTAATTTGATTACTGGTTTCTTGCAGGCTACATTGGCATGAAGAAGAAAGGATGTCTATACCCTACAGACTGCTTGACTGAGTCAACTGTCTCCTATCTGGGAGTGAAAGTGACCACTACACGTTCCTGTTGTCTTACCGACCTATGTAATTCAGCAACAGCCCCCAAAGTCTCTTTGCTCACTGGAATTGCTGCCATCCTGTCTCTGGTACTTGCCAAACTTTTCTAAGCCCGTATGTATTGGGTTGATGTCTTGTTTGAGTGCACTGATGAGTCCTTGTGCTATATACTTGTATCCATGCAGAAAAAAATGTGATTCCTACGCTCTCTACATGTTACCTATCAAGACAAATTTCTTGAATGTCTTCCACTTTTCAATAAAAAAATGTCTTTCTATAGAACGTTCCCATCGTGTTGCTTGTCTGCCAATTTATTTAGAAATTAGATCCCGAATCCACTTCTTACATCCCCATCCATCTATGAGACTTCCAGATATAGTTGAGTGCTGCCATCTCCAGGTGAATTTAGCGGCAGCAGATGGGCACGAACTCTGCACCAGTTAAATGAGGGGGAAGTCTGTGGACTCATACAGCACTGAAAGGGGTTCTCCAGGAAAGGACAGCAACCTGTCCTAGGAATGTGAGCAGGACTGGTTGTTACCGCTTGCAGAGCTGCCAAGGGGTGAAGGAATGGGGCCTTACCACAAGCCACTCTGACTAGTGTTGATTGAGCACCAAAGTGCTCGGGTAGAACACTAGGAGCACCCGTGCACAATGGAAGTCAATGGGAGAACCAGAGCACTAAACCAGGCACCCCCTGCTCTGAAGAGGGTAGAGTGTCTGGTTCATAGGAAAAGGTCAGAAAGTGATGGAAACACCACTGAAATGGTTTGGGAACAGCATGGGGAGGATGTCTGGATGCATCGTGGACTGCAAAGTAGCTGCTGTGAACGATGTTGTCTATTATGCCACCATAACGTTATACAGCAGAAGCAGCGTGGGTGGTCAGGCAATTCCCCCCCCCCCAAAAAAAAAAAAAATTATATATAACTTTTGGGTCTTTGAAATATTAAACCTAACCCTGCCTAACAAATTCCTATCCCTACTCTCCTCCTTGCAGCAGCACTCCCTGACAAAGACTGAGCCGGTTCACATGTCACCGGGTGCTATGTAACACCTGATGACTCGTTCCCGGCCAGCCAATCACTGTAATGCCCGTAGCGATCATGGCTCCGGCATTACAGTGAATGCCAGTACCTGCCCGCACGCTGATTGGCTGCATAGCAGCCAAGAATCGTGCGAGAAGGGGACTCGAGCATGGCGCTGAATACAGCGATAGGCCGAGCAGAGCCATGCTCGCACAAAGTGTTCGGGCGAGCTTGTTCGCCCAACACTAACTCTGACTCTTTTCATAAATTACACCTCAGTGAGCGTTCCTGTCAGGATGCTCAGCAATGAAGGTGTATCATAGGCAAGATCACATAATTGCATCTATTGTACAGCAGAGTAGTGAGGCCCCGTCTCTTCAAACCCCCACCCCCTAGGCATCTCTGCAAGTGATGGCGACCACTCCTGCCCACATACTAGGACAGGTTGCTTGCGGCCATTTTAAATCATTCTCAGAGAACCCCTTGAAATATGCATCCAGATTCCTATAGAAGAACACAGGTGATACTGAACCATAGGTAGTCTATGTGCATGAGGCCCATGACTTTGGGTGGTTCTCTGGGTGGAGAGAATGAGCTCTTGCCAAACTTTAGAACAAAAGGCACTGCCTGATCCTTCTTTCCCCAACATCTGCCATCAAAGGAGAGTCAGGACACTCCACAGAGATAAGATGATGTATGTGGGTCTAATGTGTATAGGGATCTCCTGACTGACTTGACAGTATATGTTGGAGGAGATGAGGATGGGCTTCTGGATCTCAAGATGCCCAATACTATTGTTCTGGATGGATATAGGCTGCTGCCAGAGGTGTCAGCCAGATTTTCTTTCCTCTACCTGTTGGTGGGGTCTGTCAATGGGTGTTAAACCAACCTGTAGGCTGTGTATGGCTAGCCCTACTTAAACTGGCCATGGGAGGGCTAGTGCTCTAGTCCTGTCCTCATGGTCAACAGGACCATGCTAATAACCCTTACACAGCTTTGTCCTACGTGCTCGACCAGTCTTCTGCTCTTCCTTCCTGGGTGATGCTTCTTCTGATCCTCTCCTCTAACTTCACTGAGGCTTACTAGTCGGCTCCCAGTCTAGGCCTGTGGTGTGGACACCACATACAAAGCTGCAACCGGACGGTCACTACCTAAACGTCAAGTCCTTCCCAAAAAATGAATACACCTGATCACACATGCCTGTGATTTCTAGGAAAACATCCAAATATCCTAATTATACCTTTTGACACAAATACATAAGGGAAAATCTACTAGATCTGCAGTGCTTACTAGGCTAGGGCTGCACAGGAGGCGAAGGTATAATGCCAGACATAGCGTGGTGGTCACAACCCCAACACAGCAATTCGGCTTCCATGCGTAGATATAGTAAGTGCGTCTATGTTTGTTGAGTGCCTTAAAGTGCATGTATGGATGTAGCAGAGTTAACACAAACTTGGTGAGTTGTCTCATCTGGTCAACTTGTTGTGACTGACAACCCTGCTACATCAGTATGTGCGCATGTATAGAATGAAGGAGAATTGTGGGTGTGCATGTATGTAGTGAAATTTGATTATTTGTATTTATACACCATATGGTAAACTTATTAGTATAGTCATGTTATCTATTTACTTATAGAATGCAACATTACTCAGCCAATGTATGGTGACTGTAGAGGGAAGTGCTAGATAGACTGACTGACAATACAGTTGAGAAAAGAGAGAAATTGAAAAATTACAGTGTCTGGGCACCCAATTATGGTCATTGGTGCGAAAGTTCGTGTAGGGCTTTTAAATAAAGCTTGTTGAAAGGCTGCAGTGCAGGCCTTTATGCTGTGTGGCAATTAGAAGCCATCACAGCCATGCCCAGGGGTGCATTGGCCATAGACCTTATAGGGAAATTTCTTAGTGGGCCGATGCCCAGGGGGCTGCCTGAGCCCTCATCGCTGGACGGTGGAAGTTTTTGGGGATGTATTTTTCTGCTGCTGACAGTATGCTGTGATGAACTGTGGTATTTGGCTCTGTTGCGGTGGTATGTGCCACAATATGGTACTGCTGGCTTTTCCTACCATCAGTTTGGACTCAACTACAAAATTAGGCCACTTTTAGTACCGTATTTTCCGGCGTATAAGACGACCCACAACTTTTGCCCTAAAAATATAGAATTTGGAATATACTCATCGTATAAGACTACCCCTCCTCCAAAAAAAAAGTCAGATTTGATTTCAATATGGTAATTTTATTTAAAATGCGTATGACATGCAGGTAGCAAAGCCGGCGGCAGGACCCAGCGCAGGCGAGATCTCTGCCTCTCACATGGATCTCGCACATGCGCACCTGTGCTGCTCCCCGCGCGAGATCTGAGAGGGAGAGAAGGGCGGGCCACAGGAACGCTCCATTCGCTACAGGGACACAGGATGGCGTGGCTGCACAGACCGGCTTCTCTCGGCTGTATGGTGGGGTATGTGCAGGCTAGGGGACATCATAATGGACGCGCTTATACACCGCAGCGCACACTGGAGGGCAGGGCCGGACTGGGACTAAAAAGCAGCCCTGCCACACAAATTCCACCAGCCCACATACAAACTTTGCCGATGTTATGCATGAACGTATCAGCATAATATTTCGAAATTATGTATAACAATGTAACAAAACTATGTGCTTTATTGAATATTTTGCTTGTCAGCATCTTATAATTAAAACAGGCAATTAATTGAGGTATGGAAGAGAGGACTGAGGTATTTCAGGTTACTGGTTACAAATTAAAGGGTTGTCCAGGCAGAAGAAAAACATTTACAAAGGACTATGGGAGGTGTAAAAATAATAAAGTTATCTCAAAGCTGTCTATTCCCTGTTACTGTGACATCACTGTGTTTATATCCCTGTACTGTGACATCCACTGTGTTTATTACCCTGATGTGACATCACTGTGTTTATTCATCTCTTTACAGTGATATCGCTTTGTTTATTATCCTGTACTGTGACATCGCTGTGTTTATTATCCCTGGACTGTGCACTGTGTTTATTATCCCTGTTGAGTGTCACTGAATCCTGCTGTGTGATTATTCCTGTACAGTGACTCACTGGTGTTATTATCCCTGTACAGTGACATCGCTGTGTTTATTATCTCCAGTACAGTGACATCGCTGTGTGTATTATCCCTGTACTGTGACATCACTGTGTTTATTATCTCTTTACAGTTATATCGCTGTGTTTATTATCTCTGTACTGTGACATCGCTGTGTTATTATCTCTGTACAGTGACATCGCTGTGTGTATTATCCCTGTACTGTGACATCAAGTGTGTTTATTATCTCTTTACAGTGATATCGCTGTGTTATATCTCTGTACTGTGACATCACTGTGTTATTATCTCTTTACTGACTCCTGATTATTCTGTACAGTGACATTCATGACTGTGTATTATCCCTGTACTGTGACATCACTGTGTTTATTATCTCTTTACAGTGATATCGCTGTGTTTATTATCTCTGTACTGTGACATCACTGTGTTTATTATCCCTGTACTGTGACATCACTGTGTTAATTATCCCTGTATACTGTGACATCACTGTGTTATATCTCTTTACAGTGAATCGCTGTGTTATTATCTCTGTACTGTGACATCGCTTGCTTTACATCCCTGGATTTAATCACTGTGTTTTATTATCCCTGTTACTGTGACATCACTGTGTTTATTATCCCTGTACAGTGACTCACTGTGTTATTATCCCTGTACAGTGACATCGCTGTCGTGTTTTATTATCTCTGTACAGTGACATCACTGTGTGTATTATCCCTGTACAGTGACATCGCTGTGTGTATTATCCCCTGCAGGAAGAGGTAAGTGGTCTGTGTTTGTGTGCTTTGTTTTCATTTTTCAGGCGTCGTGAATGCAGAGGACTACGTCGGTTCGGTGATTACATCGGACCAGCTTTTTTTTTTTTTTTTCTTAATAAAATGGTCAAACGGGGTCTGGGGGAGTTTATTTCAATAAAATGTTTTATACTTGTGTGTGTGTATTTTTTTTTACAATACTACAGTTTTAGTAATTATGGCTATCTACAGACGGCCCTGATTACTAATACTGGGCTTAGTGCTTGCCGGTATGGCAGGCCAGCACTAACCCCAACATCTATTACCTCGGCACCCACCGCCACCAGGGGTGCCGGGAAGAGCCGGGTACCCGCAGGACCGGACCTTCTAAATTGAGGGTCTGGCTCTGGGGCGGCTGCAGGCTGGTACCATTAGGCTGGGAAGGGCCAATAACCGTGTCCCTTCCCACCCTGGTAGTGCCAGGCTGCTGCTGCTGGTTGTATCTGGCTGGCGAAGGAAAAAAGGGGGGGACCCCACGCTATTTTTTTTACAAAAATAATTAAATAATAAAAAAAAAATGGCGTAGGGTCCCCCCCTTTTTTCCTTCACCAGCCAGATACAACCAGCAGCTGCAGCCTGGCACTACCAGGGTGGGAAGGGACACGGTTATTGGCCCTTCCCTGCCTAATGGTACCAGCCTGCAGCCGCCCCAGAGGCCAGACCCTCAATTTAGAAGGTCCGGTCCTGCGGGTACCCGGCTCTTCCCGGCACCCCTGGTGGCGGTGGGTGCCGAGGTAATAGATGTTGGGGTTAGTGCTGGCCTGCCATACGGCAAGCACTAAGCCCAGTATTAGTAATCAGGGCCGTCTGTAGATAGCCATAATTACTAAAACTGTAGTATTGTAAAAAAAAATACACACACACCAGTATAAAACATTTTATTGAAATAAACACTCCCCAGACCCCTGTTTGACCATTTTATTAAAAAAAAAAAAAAAAAAGCTGGTCCGATGTAATCCACCGAATCCGACGTAGTCCTCTGCATTCACGACCCTGAAAAATAGAAAACAAACACACAAACACGGACCACTTACCTCTTCCTTCACTGGGATAATACACACAGCGATGTCACTGTACAGGGATAATAAACACAGTGATGTCACAGTACAGAGATAATATACACAGTGATGTGACAGTACAGAGATAATAAACAGTGATGTCACAGTACAGAGATAATAAACAGTGATGTCACAGTACAGAGATAATAAACACAGTGATGTCACAGTACAGGGATAATAGACACAGGGATGTCACAGTACAGGGATAATAAACACAGTGATGTCACCGTACAGGGGGTAATAAAACACAGTGATGTCACCGTACAGGGGTAATAAACACAGTGATGTCACCGTACAGAGATAATAAACACAGTGATGTCACAGTACAGGGATAATAAACACAGTGATGTCACCGTACAGAGATAATAAACACAGTGATGTCACAGTACAGGGATCGGCGTCTCGTGGCCCCATCAGACTTCAGGTCAGCGTCTTGAGCCCCCATCAGACCTCAGGTCAGCTCTTGTGCCCCCATCAGACCTCAGGTCAGCGTCTTGTGCCCCCATCAGACCTCAGGTCAGCGTCTTGTGCCCCCATCAGACCTCAGGTCAGCTTAATGTGCCCCATCAGACCTCAGGTCAGCTTAATGTGCCCCATCAGACCTCAGATCAGCGTCTTGTGCCCCATCAGACCTCAGGTCAGCCATTTCTGCCCCCATCAGACCTCAGATCAGCTCATTGTGGCCCCATCAGACCTCAGGTCAGCCATTTCTGCCCCCATCAGACCTCAGGTCAGCCATTTCTGCCCCCATCAGACCTCAGGTCAGCCATTTTCTGCCCCCATCAGACCTCAGGTCAGCCATTCCTGCCCCCATCAGACCTCAGGTCAGCCATTTCTGCCCCATCAGACGTCAGGTCAGCCATTTCTGCCCCCATCAGACCTCAGGTCAGCCATTTCTGCCCCCATCAGACCTCAGGTCAGCCATTTCTGCCCCCATCAGACCTCACATCAGCCCCCCCCCCCCCCCCCCGGCCACAAACAGACACAAAAAATACTTACCAACTGCTCCGGACACTGTCTTCTTCTCCTGCGCCGCCTTCTTCTCCTCAAGCAGTGTGATCCCGCGAGACCTGTGACCAAGCGCTGGATCTCGCGGGATCACACAGCCAGCCCAGGAGGAAGCGCAGGAGTTGGAGACCAGACCGACGTCATGGGGACGGGACGGCCAGGACACGGCACTGCGGCAGGGTAAGTAAAGTATTAAAGAACTGTGCGGCACTGCGCACTTAGCCAGCGGGGGCACTTTTTTATCGCCCCCGCCCCCACACATTATCGTGCGGCCCACCGGCCCACATAATGGTGCGGGCCCGCGGCCCACCGGGCAAATGCCCGGTCGGGCAGATGGCCAGTCCGGGCCTGCTGGAGGGCACACAGCGCTCTGTAGCCCGGCGTATAAGACGACCCCCAATTTCTGCCAGTATTTTTAGGGGTTAAAAAGTCGTCTTATACGCCGGAAAATACGGGTATTTTTTTTTTTTTGCCAGGGCCATTTTGAATTCCCAGTCCACAGTTCGGGAATGTGCTGAATTGCGTCATGGTGAATTTTGTTACCACGGACCATAAAGCAATTCCATGATTGAGTGCCTTTTAGAGGTCTTCTGTCATGCATAATAGAAGTCTATGGCCGGTATAACGGATCTGTCCAGTTTTCATTATGCAGGTTTCCCAATGTTTCTGGGCCTCCACAAACAAAACAAAAAAATAATAATAAATGAAAGAGGGGGAAAAAAAGCTGTCTACTTCCTACACTGCCACATCCACATGTATGCAAAATAAGACATTTTCCTTCACTGCAGTAATGCTTTAATGGTGGAAACAAAGTGAGAAAGCAAAGAAATTACAAGCTACCAACTCCTCCTGGAGCTGTTCCTCAGCTCCAGTCCTCGGCCCCCACCTGCCGGTCAGGTTTTCAGAATTTCCTTAGTATTGAGCAGGTGATAAAATTAGTGTCAATGCATCAGGATTTACCTCAGGTATTCATTCTGTGGGATATTCTCAAATCATGACCGGTAGGTGGGTGTTGAGGAACCATTGGTAAATCATGACATTAAAGGGGTTCTCCAGGAATTAAGAAAATGAAAATATCTTTCATTAGTTATAATGGCTCATTTTATCTGGGGAGCAATCATTAGGAGAAACAAAATGGCCGCCGTTCTATTAGTGCACACAGAACCTGTCCTAATCACTCAGGAGGACAAGTTACTTCACAACACTGAGGTAAAGAGCTGCCTTCTCCTCTCTGCTCTGCTGGTCAGGGATTATGGGTCTTAATACTGTTTAATATGATCTTGAGCTGAATCTCTGAAGGAACAGAGTTCATGAGGAGATATGAAGGACAGAGAGGAGGTGGGGATGTGGCTGTGTCCTGCTGTGTGATTAGGACAGGTTCTGTGTGTATGAATAGGACGGCAGACATTTTATTTCTTCTAATGATTGCTCCCCAGACAAAACAAGCCATTATAACTAATGAAAGGTATTAGGGAATATATTTATAATAAAGTAATATTTAGTTATTTTCATTTTCTTAATTCCCAGAGAACCCTTTTAAGGGGTCCAAGAGGACCAAAGTCTATTCTACGACGAGTAGGTAACAAGGGGACTTCAAATACAAGTAAGTAGAACATATTGTATGAGTGTGCAAAAGAAACCATACAAATGGAGTGCCATTTGGGGTGCCATCATAGGCACGTGAGGAAACTCTTTACAGTCTGGCCATCCACAATGAGATAAAGATGGCAATGGTGGTATAAATGGATGCTGAGGGAAAGGTAGCTGAATTGCAAAGGTTGGTCCTACAGCATGAAAAAGTAAGAGAAGTTGTTCCATAGTAACTATGGTCCCTGGTCTCAGGTTCTCACATACAGGCGGTGGGTGCAGAGCATGACTTCATCGGCCAGGAAAATGGACCTGAGAAGACAAAGGAATATAAATGAATGATAAGTAAGAAGAAAGTCTTTCAAAATCCCATGGAGGAAGGGGGCAACCTTCCACCAGTGGCCTGTATGGGGTTCAGACCTTACAGAAAGGTCCTGAGTGCTATTTCATACCTCCCAACTTTTGAGAATTGCAAAGAGGGACAATGTGTGCGTTGCACATAACGGCAGTTTTTTTCATACTAGGCCACACCTCTAAGTCAACCCAAAGCATAATTACTGGAGCCCGTGCAGCAATTTTTTACTTGCGTTTCAATGTCCATATGAACATTAACACATAAATCATCAGATTATAGATATTTTAAGGTACAAATTGCACCAAATAATGAAGTTCTGGTCTAATATACAGGTAGAAACCATACAAACACTTTAGTAAGGAGCAATATAGTAAATGTATTAATGCACATTTATGCATTAATTCCCCAGGCCAAAAAGATGGACATTTAAGGATCAAAGAGGGACAGAGGGACTTGGGTCAAAAAGAGGGACACTTGGGAGGTATGCTATTTGTGGCTCTATGATGGCAGATGAAATCAAGGTGGACTTTACTTTACTCAGGTGAAGTAACAAGCTTAAAGTTACAACAGTCTTTGATAGGGGCAGTGACGAAATTGGCACTAGCCCCTCATGGTGTCATTGAGGGCACAGTTTTCTGTGGTACGGTTTTTCTCCCCCCCCCCTTTTCTTTCTCTATATGTTTTATCTCCTCAGGTATTCAGGTAAGCCGGTGACCTGACAGGACAGCACAGCTGATTGGCCCTTTGGGGTTGCTGACCGGTTGCTGGGCAAAAGGCTATTTTTATCTAGGATGGTGATTGGACGTCATTTTTGAGCGGGAATTTGGACTATTTATAGAGGCACTCACCCATTGGGAGCGCTGTCAGCGCTTGAAGATTGAAGAGAGAAGATTGTCCCCGCCCTCCCTCCCTTTATGAATGTTTTTGTCGCGGTCTTGTTAACTGGGGGGGGGGGGGTTAGTCGCTCAGCTTTGCTGGGTGGACTTAGGATCTGTCATTTATGGACTTTAATTAATATTTATTGGAATTTAAGGAGTTAATGATTGATGGAGTTTTTTAATATTTATGGTTACTCCTTTTTAATAAAGACCGTGGCCATTTTAATCCATATATGTATTATGTCATTATTTTAAGTAAGTTGTTATAGTTATGCTTAAGTTGCCGAATATGACACCATGCAAGGCAATAAGCTTAGTGGTCACAGCCCAACTACCTATAAAACATCACTCTGAGTCTGCTCTCCTCAACATGGCAGCAATGTAAATGGCTGTATCTGCATTCATCAGCATGGCTTTCTTTCCATGTGGAGATCTCAACTCCTCTGCGATTTTCAGATTCAGATGCCCTAGCTATTCCCCTCCCCTACTTCCTTGCAGGCATATGCTGGATCTATCTCCAACAGCAGCTTTTGGGGGGGTGACTTGACATTACACTATACCCCAGGGAATGGGGACCCGAACTTCCCTTATTATTTTTCCGTTATAACATGGTTATAACAGAAAATAATAGTTAAAATGGCCTTTAGGGGTTAAAAATAATAAAAAAACCTCAGCTTTTCCACTTGTTCGCGCAGCCGGTGTCTTCTTTCTTCTTTCCCCTTGCAGGACCTGCAAAAGGACCTTTGGTGACGTCACCGAAGGTCTTTTTGCAGGTCCTGCAAGGAGAAAGAAGAAAGAAGACACCGGCTGCGCGAACAAGTGGAAAAGGTGAGTTGTTGGTTTTTTTTATTATTTTTAACCCCTAAAGGCCATTTTAACAGTTAAAATGATTTTGTTCGACTGCCTCAAACTGTTTGAGTCAAACAAAATACATGTGTATAATACTGTTCCAAACACATACTGTAAATTTACAACATTTCCAATGATATTATACAGCACTTACGTTTACATTATACAGGGTTAGTCTTCAGTGCAGTCTCTGCAATGTCCATCACATCCTGAGGTATGTCCAAAGGACGCAAAGACAGCTGATTGTAA
The DNA here is from genome assembly GCA_900303285.1 of Rhinella marina. Lineage (NCBI taxonomy): Eukaryota > Metazoa > Chordata > Amphibia > Anura > Bufonidae > Rhinella > Rhinella marina. The sequence continues at coordinate 34,304 of ONZH01015918.1, forward strand.
TGGATGGCTCTCTGATTCACCATTCAGCTCATCTGCCGGCACTCCACATTGCTGGTCTGTGTAGGAGGAGCGGGGCAGGCCAAGAATCATCCTATAGACTCCACTTCCTACACAGCACAGGAGCGCAATGTATATCCTGCCTGCTGCTGGGGAGCACAGATCATGGGAGGAATTAGGTGAGTATTTACAGTTTGTTCTTTTTACTTCCTGTGAAGGAACACATCTGGGCATAGCTACTGTGATGGAGGCACATATCTGGGCATAACTAGTGTGAGGGGGCACATATCTGGGTATAACTAGTGTGAGGGGGCACATTACTGAACATAACTACTGTGAGGGGGCACATATCTGAGCTTAACTACTGTGATGGGGGCACATATCTGGGCATAACTAGTGTGAGGGGGCACATATCTGAACATAACTACTGTGAGGGGACACATATCTGGGCATAACTACTGTGATGGAGGCACATATCTGGGCATAACTAGTGTGAGGGGTCACATCTGGACATAACTACTCTGAAGGGGCACATATCTGGGCATAACTACTGTAAAGGGGGCACATCTAGGCATAACTACTGTAAAGGGGGCACATATCTGGACATAACTACTGTGATGGAAGCACATATCCGGACATAACTAGTGTGAGGAGTCAGATATCTGGGCATAACTACTGTGAAGGGGCACATGGTGGCATAAATACTGTGAAGGGGGCACATCTGGGCATAACTACTGTTAAGGGGCACATGGCATAAATACTGTGAAGTGGACACATCTGGGCATAACTACTGTGAAGGGGCACATATCTGGACATAACTAGTGTGAGGGGTCACATCTGGACATAACTTCTCTGAAGGGGCACATATCTGGGCATAACTACTGTGAAGGAGGCACATATCTGGGCATAACTACTGTGAGGGGGCACATATCCGGAAATAACTAGTGTGAGGAGGCACATATCTGGGCATAACTACTGTGAAGGGGCACATGACATAAATACTGTGAAGGAAGCACATCTGGGCATAACTAATGTGAAGGGGGCACATGTTGGTATTACTACTGTGTGGTGGCATAAAAGGGGAATAATTACTATGTGTGGGTATTTAGGGGACTGGATGGGAATAGGTGTTTATAGTTATGTTTTGGCGAGGCGTGGTGCGCACATATTCTCCCTCTTTCTTCTTTTCAAAAGTTGGGAGGTATGGAATTGTAAAAGGGGAGCAATGTCACTTTAACACAAACACTGGCCTATAACTCATGTTATCAAGTATGAAGGGCAGCTGGTATAAGAACTGTATCCTTAAAGTAGAACTCTCGCAAAAAAATGTATTCTCTGACCTGTTAGAAAGCTGCATGATGTAATCTGTAGTGAATGTAATCTTCTCATCAGAGACTGTATCTGTGAGTTATCCCCTCTCTTCTAATTGTAGTTGTGTCATGTGACCAACTCCCTGCCCTTTAACTGACCCAGGACAGAAAGCCAGTTACTGCTCTATTCATTCTTATGAGACTCAGAGAGTGATGCTCGCATAGGAATACATAGAGAAATAGACTTCCTGTCCACACATAAGTCTCTGTGTGAGTTGGTGGGTCTGATTGCTGGTCACATGACACAGATGAGAAGCATCAGGGAGACATAACTCACAAATACAGACACTGGTAAGAAAATGACAATCAAAACAGATTACATCATGTACATTTCTAGCAGGACATGGAATAAATTTTTTTTGCGGGAGTTCTCCTTTAAGAGAATATTTACTGGTTTGTATTGCTGTGGTTCCCGACAATGGAATAATAATTCGAGAGACTTTTTACAAGCAAAAGCTCAAAAGACATTCAAAGCTAATAGAAACTGACGCCTTGTTTGCTGAATATAGAAAAAGGTTACAGCAGCGCTTACAGGAGAGGATATTCAATTACTGGTGGTCCCAGCGGTGATGGGTAGCAGCTTGTAGTGCCCCTGTAATCCAGAAAACAAACCATAGCACTCTGTAGTCTTCAATACTTCATTGTGGTTTATTCACCAAGCTATATTGTGACGTTTCAACTGAGTGTGGTCTTCATCAAGCCTTGATAAAGACCACACCTGAATAAATAGAAAATGGCGGTTGGGTACGCCATCCTGTATGTGCCATGTTGCTAAGCGGAAGGGGGCAAGTCTGTAAGGGGCGGTGTTCAACACGGTGTCCATTTTGGAACCAAGTCGATAAGTGTGTGTGATATGCACAGATATGGCTGCGAGACGGACAAAGATCGTGCTGATACCCAAGTACTTGCAGTGGATTTCAATGCTCATCATCCTAACAGATCACCCATGCATACCTCCCAACTTTGTAAAGAGACAAAGAGGGACATATTGTGCGGCAAATTTTTTCAGCACTAGGCCACGTCCCTAACTCCGCCCACTATACACCTAATCCCACCCAGTGCCCTTACTGCTCCACATAGTAAATATTCCCCAGTTATGTACCCCCATTAATATGCCCAGTTATGTGCTCCCAGTCATATGCCCCGCTGAGCCCCCAGTAATATGCCCTGTTATTTGCCCTCAGTAACATGCCCAGCTGTGCCCCCCAGTAATATGCCCTGTTATTTGCCCCCAGTAATATGCCCAGCTGTGCCCCCCAGTAATATGCCCACATTGTGCTCTCTTGTAATATGCCCACATTGTGCCCCCCTGTGATATGCCGACATTGTGCCCCTCACAGAAAGTTAAAAAAAAGTAAAAACCTTATATTTACATTCTTCCTAGCAGCAGCATCACCAGCAGGACATCGGCTTCTCTTGTCTGAGAGCTGCAGGAGGGACGGGAGGGAGGATGTAAGAAGCAGGCAGCCGATTCCGGCCGGCTGGAACTGTCCCGCTGGATCCGGGACGGTTGAGAGGTATGCCCATGTGCTATAGCACAGTTGGCAAATTGTTTGGCAAAGACACAAAACAGGTTCTGGCCATCCTTCAGCAAGAGCCCACATCATAGCACCTGGTGTCTGTCTGTCAGGAGACCGGGGCGAGTCAAACCACCATTGGGTGGATACTAGCTATGTAAAAATGGCACCTATGTGCAAGATCCAGTTGCTTTATCATCTCAATGTGGAAACGCCATGTTGAATTTGGGTGTCACAGCAAATGCAACGGAACCCACATTTGACTCTCTCACCAAGGGACTCCACCTTGCATCACTTTCACACTTGCATTGTTAATTCCGATATTGAGATCCGGCAGAGGATCTTATTACCGGAATTAAATGGATCCATTTAGATTTTGCCCATCAGGATGCATCCATTCCATTAGGATGCGGTTGTGTGAAATCAAAATGGAAAAAAAAAATGGATTAGGCTCCTAAAAAAACAGATCCGTCATCATTGATTTACATTGTTTTGAGCACTGGAGCCATTTTTTTCCCCGTTTTATGACCAGACACAAAACCGCAGCTTGCAGTGGTTTTGTGTCTGGTCACAAAACGGAATGCTGCTGGAACGGAAGACATCCTGATGCATCCTGAACGGATCTTTCTATTCGGAATGCATGAGGACTAAATGGAAACAACGCAAGTGGGAAAGAAGCCTAAGCCACTCTGAGATGTTTTCCTCCAATGTTTGGGGATAGGACTTTAACGCACTTAAGCCCCCTGTGCTTTTGAACTTGCTACCATACCTCACTACCACTTACATGACTACGGTAATGGTCTAATGCTCCACTTCTGACTCCTGAATTAGAAGGACAGAACATGGCAGCTGGCGCTGGTAACCACAGGGGGGCAGTTTTTGTGCTGCTGGGGCATTAATTAGTGATATATTGTAGTGTTTGGCTCTACTATTGTATAAAGCATACCTCCCAACTTTGTAACGGGACAAAGCGGGACAAATTATGATTACAAATTTTACAAATCACACATTTTTCCAGCGCTAGGCAATGCCCCTAACTCTGCCCACTATACTCCTAATCCCACCCAGTCCCCTTACTGCTCCATATAGTAAATATTCCCATTATGTGCCCCCATTAATATGTTTAGCTGTGCCCCCAGTCATATGCCCAGCTGAGCCCCCAGTAATATGACCAGCTGTGCCCCCCCAGGAATATGCCCACATTATGACCCCTTGTAATATGCCCACATTGTGCCCCACTGTGATATGCCCACATTTTGCCCCCCAGTAATATGCCACATTGTGCCCCCCAGTAATATGCCCACATTGTGCCCCTCACAGAAAGTAAAAAAAAAATAAAAACCATATACTTACCTTCTTTCTAACAGCAACATCACCAGCAGGTCATCGGCTTCTCTTGTCTGGAGGGGACGGAGCCAAGGCTGACTGTCGGCCAGCCCCGCCCAGACCAGAGGTATGGAGAGCTGCAGGGGGTCGGGAGGGAGGATGGAAGAAGCAGTCAGCCGATTCCGGCTCTCTGCTTCTTCATATAACAGGCAACTGTCTACGCGTCCTATGGACACAGAGACAGCTGCCAGAAACCGGGACAGCGGGACAGCCACTGCAATCTGGGACTGTCCCGCTGGATCCGGGACGGTTGGGAGGTATGTATAAAGTACCACGATATGGTATTGCTGGCCTCACCTACTTGTGTTAGCCCTGACTTCTATTAGTTTGGACCCAGCTATAAAATGAGGCCACTTTTAGTGGGTTTTTTTCAAGGCCCACTTTCTCCACAGGTTCCTAGTCCGACCCGGGCCAGTGCAGAGAAAAGTCAACCAGAGCTACGCCCAGATGCAAGTAAACGCTAATTCACAGAGCTCTGACTACACATAGTGGGTAATTTATCAAACTGGTGTAAAGTAGAACTGGTTTAGTTACCCATAGCAACCAATTAGATTCCACCTTTCTTTTTGGACAGCTCCTTTGGAAAATGAAAGGTGGAATCTGATTGGTTGCTATGGGCAACTAAGCAAGTTCTACTTTACGCCAGTTTGATAAATGACCCCCATAGAGTGGATCTAACCCCAGAGAAACTGAACATGATCAAACCGCAGCAGGAGAGAGCACAGATCGTAACTAAGGGATGCAGAAATGTGAACAAGGCAGAGAGAGATTAATAAATCAGTAGATGTTATTTGTAAAAATGTTTATTACAGTATATTAGACATTTGTAAAACCTGCACAATGCTTTCAAAGTAAACCGAATTCAGGGAAACGGAATACTCCTTTACATTAGAAGTTATTAGAGATAATAGGTACAATTCATGGACCAATGGTGCCCCTACACATTCAGTGTTGATGGCCAACGCACCTTTACTGGAATCTCATTTCATCTATGACCACAACAAGAATAGTAACACAACAATTACAATAAATAACATACAGTATTACCTGTCTCCAACGTCTCTGTCAAACATACTTCTTCTGGTTCACAGGTTGTTTCCGAGGGTGAATCACAAGTAGTATAGTTACACGAGTAACACTGCAGAGCATGACCTATCGAATATAAACCAGAGGATACCTAGCTGCAAAACTCTAGAGAACACTGAGCACAAAAGATCACACATTTACCACACCCTGACATGTATACACAGTACAGTGCACACAGCAGTGTCATCTCCTCCTCACACTACTACACCATGACATGTATACACAGCACAGTGCACACAGCAGTGTCATCTCCTCCTCACACTACTACACCATGACATGTATACACAGCACAGTGCACACAGCAGTGTCATCTCCTCCTCACACTACTACACCCTGACATGTATACACAGCACAGTGCACACAGCAGTGTCATCTCCTCCTCACACTACTACACCATAACATGTATACACAGCACAGTGCACACAGCAGTGTCATCTCCTCCTCACACTACTACACTATGACATGTATACACAGCACAGTGCACACAGCACTGTCATCTCCTCCTCACATTACTACACCATGACATGTATACACAACACAGTGCACACAGCAGTGTCATCTCCTCCTCACACTACTACACCATGACATGTATACACAGCACAGTGCACACAGCAGTGTCATCTCCTCCTCACACTACTACACTATGACATGTATACACAGCACAGTGCACACAGCAGTGTCATCTCCTCCTCACATTACTACACCATGACATGTATACACAGCACAGTGCACACAGCAGTGTTATCTCCTCCTCACACTACTACACCATGACATGTATACACAGCACAGTGCACACAGCAGTGTCATCTCCTCCTCACACTACTACACCCTGACATGTATACACAGTACAGTGCACACAGCAGTGTCATCTCCTCCTCACACTACTACACTATGACATGTATACACAGCACAGTGCACACAGCAGTGTCATCTCCTCCTCACACTACTACACTATGACATGTATACACAGCACAGTGCACACAGCAGTGTCATCTCCTCCTCACATTACTACACCATGACATGTATACACAGCACAGTGCACACAGCAGTGTCATCTCCTCCTCACACTACTACACCATGACATGTATACATAGCACAGTGCACACAGCAGTGTCATCTCCTCCTCACACTACTACACCATGACATGTATACACAGCACAGTGCACACAGCAGTGTCATCTCCTCCTCACATTACTACACCATGACATGTATACACAGCACAGTGCACACAGCAGTGTCATCTCCTCCTCACACTACTACACCATGACATGTATACACAGCACAGTGCACACAGCAGTGTCATCTCCTCCTCACATTACTACACCATGACATGTATACACAGCACAGTGCACACAGCAGTGTTATCTCCTCCTCACACTACTACACCATGACATGTATACACAGCACAGTGCACACAGCAGTGTCATCTCCTCCTCACACTACTACACCATGACATGTATACACAGCACAGTGTACACAGCAGTGTCATCTCCTCCTCACACTACTACACCATGACATGTATACACAGCACAGTGTACACATCAGTGTCATCTCCTCCTCACATTACTACACCATGACATGTATACACAGCACAGTGCACAAAGTGGTGTCATCTCCTCCTCACACTACTACACCATGACATGTATACACAGCACAGTGCACACAGCAGTGTCATCTCCTCACATTACTACACCATGACATCTATACACAGCACAGTGCACACAACAGTGTCATCTCCTCCTCACATTACTACACCATGACATGTATACACAGCACAGTGCACACAGCAGTGTCATCTCCTCCTCACACTACTACACCATGACATGTATACACAGCACAGTGCACACAGCAGTGTCATCTCCTCCTCACATTACTACACCATGACATGTATACACAGCACAGTGCACACAGCGGTGTCATCTCCTCCTCACACTACTACACCATGACATGTATACACAGCACAGTGCACACAGCAGTGTCATCTCCTCCTCACATTACTACACCATGACATGTATACACAGCACAGTGCACACAGCAGTGTCATCTCCTCCTCACACTACTACACCATGACATGTATACACAGCACAGTGCACACAGCAGTGTCATTTCCTCCTCACACTACTACACCATGACATGTATACACAGCACAGTGCACACAGCAGTGTCATCTCCTCCTCACACTACTGCACCACATACCTCCCAAGTGTCCCTCTTTGGGAGGGACAGTCCCTCTTTTTGATCCAAGTCCCCCTGTCCCTCTTTACTCCTTAAATGTCCCTCTTTTTGACCTGGAGAATTAATGCATAAATGTGCATTAATAAATTTACTAAATTGCTCCTTACTAAGCTATCTGTTTGGTTTTTACCTGTATATTAGACAATAACTCCATTATTTGGTGTAATTTGGACCTTAAAATATCTATAATCTGATGATTTATGTGTTAATATTTATATGGACATTGAAGCGCAAGAAAAAAAAAGGCCGCAGGGGCTCCAGTAATTATGATTTGGGCGGAGTTAGAGGCGTGGCCTAGTATAAAAAAACTGCCATGATGCGTGCCGCACACATTGTCCCTCTTTGCAATTTTCAAAAGTTGGGAGGTATGGCACCATGACATGTATACACAGCACAGTGCACACAGCAGTGTCATCTCCTCCTCACACTACTACACCATGACATGTATACACAGCACAGTGCACACAGCAGTGTCATCTCCTCCTCACACTACTACACCATGACATGTATACACAGCACAGTGCACACAGCAGTGTCATCTCCTCCTTACACTACTACACCATGACATGTATACACAGCACAGTGCACACAGCAGTGTCATCTTCCTCCTCACACTACTACACCATGACATGTATACACAGCACAGTGCACACAGCAGTGTCATCTCCTCCTCACACTACTACACCCATGACATGTATAACAGCACAGTGCACACAGCAGTGTCATCTCCTCCTTACACTACTACACCATGACATGTATACACAGCACAGTGCACACAGCAGTGTCATCTTCTCCTCCACATTACTACACCATGACATGTATACACAAGCACAGTGCACACAGCAGTGTCATCTCCTCCTCACACTACTACACCATGACATGTATACACAGCACAGTGCACACAGCAGTGTCATCTCCTCCTCACATTCACTACACCATGACATGTATACACAGCACAGTGCACACAGGCAGTGTCATCTCCTCCTCACACTACTACACCATGACATGTATACACAGCACAGTGCACACAGCAGTGTCATCTCCTCCTCACACTACTACACCATGACATGTATACACAGCACAGTGCACACAGCAGGTGTCATCTCCTCTCACACTTACTACACCATGACATGTATACACAGCACAGTGCACACAGCAGTGTCATCTCCCCTCACACTACTACACCATGACATGTATACACAGCACAGTGCACCACAGCAGTGTCATCTCCTCCTCACACTACTACACCATGACATGTATACACAGCAAGTGCACACAGCAGTGTCATCTCCTCCTCACATAACTACACCATGACATGTATACACAGCACAGTGCACACAGCAGTGTCATCTCCTCCTCACACTACTACACCATGACATGTATACACAGCACAGTGCACACAGCAGTGTCATCTCCTCCTCACACTACTACACCATGACATTGTATAAGCCACAGTGCACACAGCAGTGTCATCTCCTCCTCACACTACTACACCATGACATGTATACACAGCACAGTCACACAGCAGTGTCATCTTCTCCTACACTACTACACCATGACATGTATACACAGCACAGTGCACACAGCAGTGTCATCTCCTCCTCACACTACTACACCATGACATGTATACACAGCACAGTGCACACAGCAGTGTCATCTCCTCCTCACACTACTACACCATGACATGTATACACAGCACAGTGCACACAGCAGTGTCATCTCCTCCTCACACTACTACACCATGACATGTATACACAGCACAGTGCCACACAGCAGTGTCATCTCCTCCTCACATTACTACACCATGGACATGTATACACAGCACAGTGCACACAGCCAGTGTCATCTCCTCCTCACACTACTACACCATGACATGTATACACAGCACAGTGCACACAGCGGTCATTCCTCCTCCACTACTACACCATGAATGTATACACAGCACAGTGCACACAGCCAGTGTCATCTCTCCTCACACTACTACACCATGACATGTATACACAAGCAGTGCACACAGCAGTGTCATCTCCTCCTCACACTACTACACCATGACATGTATACACAGCACAGTGCACACAGGTGTCATCTCCTCCTCACACTACTACACCATGACATGTATACACAGCACAGTGCACACAGCTGTCATCTCCTCCTCACACACACTAACACCATGCACACAGTCTCCTCACACTACTACACCATGACATGTATACACAGCACAGTGCACACACCAGCAGTGTCATCTCCTCACTCACACACTACACACATGACATATACACACAGTGCACAGCAGTGTCATACACTTACACCATGACATGTATATACACACACAGTGCACACAGCAGTGTCATCTCCTCACACTACTACACCATGACATGTATACACAGCACAGTGCACACAGCAGTGTCATCTCCTCCTCACACTACTACACCATGACATGTATACACAGCACAGTGCACACAGCAGTGTCATCTCCTCCTCACACTACTACACCATGACATGTATACACAGCACAGTGCACACAGCAGTGTCATCTCCTCCTCACACTACTACACCATGACATGTATACACAGCACAGTGCACACAGCAGTGTCATCTCCTCCTCACACTACTACACCATGACATGTATGCACAGTGCACACAGCAGTGTCATCTCCTCCTCACACTACTACACCATGACATGTATACACAGCACAGTGCACACAGCGGTGTCATCTCCTCCTCACACTACTACACCATGACATGTATACACAGCACAGTGCACACAGCAGTGTCATCTCCTCCTCACACTACTACACCATGACATGTATACACAGCACAGTGCACACACAGCAGTGTCATCTCCTCCTCACACTACTACACCATGACATGTATACACAGCACAGTGCACACAGCAGTGTCATCTCCTCCTCACACTACTACACCATGACATGTATACACAGCACAGTGCACACAGCGGTGTCATCTCCTCCTCACACTACTACACCATGACATGTATACACAGCACAGTGCACACAGCAGTGTCATCTCCTCCTTACACTTACTACACCATGACATGTATACACAGCACAGTGCACACAGCAGTGTCATCTCCTCCTCACACTACTACACCATGACATGTATACACAGCACAGTGCACACAGCAGTGTCATCTCCTCCTCACACTACTACACCATGTCATGTGTATTCTGTTGACTATAGAGCACTGGCATGACCTATAACATAGTGCACTGACTGTCACATGGTAAAATTATAGCAGAACCGTGTGGCACTAGCACATATTCAGACATAGTATTAAATTTAAAAGGGCTCATTCACATGACCGTGTATGCCCTGTGCCGCAGTCTGCAGTGCACAAGCACCGTTCGTGTGAATCCTGTATTGTGACGCAGACCCATTGATTTCAATGGGTCCACGATCAGCAATATAAAGCAAAAGATAGAACATGAAGTGGATGGACTTAGAGGCGTGGCTTTGTATTAAATATTTGACGAGGTATGCTATGCCACTGCTGTTGTCCCTCTTTTTGATTTTCAAAAGTTGGGATATAATGGGTATAATGCAGAGTTAGCTGTCAGTCACTGATACGATAGCCTACAAATCCCACAAAACTATACCACAATGTGCTCATCTCCTCCTGCTGCCTGCAGCGCCCGCACCTTTTCAATGTGACAGGTTTCCTCTAAGGCTGGGACTACATTGAGATCTGTGGGTATACGACATTAAAGGGGTTGTCCCACGAAAAATATTCTACAGTTTTCAAACCAGCACCTGGATCTGAATACTTTTGTAATTGCATGTCATTAAAAATTTATTATAGCTACTGAGTTATTCAATAAAATATATCTGTATAGTGCCACTTTATTTCTTATTTCTTTGGCCTGCTCAATGAGAAGTCCGCACATGCTCAGTTTCATCTTTCAACTGTTTCCTGAGCTGTGATAGGGAGAGCTGAGACACACCTCCTGAGCTATGATAGGGAGAGAACAGACACGCCTCCTGAGCTGTGATAGGGAGAGAACAGACACGCCTCCTGAGCTGCAGCAGAAAAGACACTCCCCTTGAGCTGTCAGCTTGATATAAATCTAGCAGAGCAATGAATGTGGAGATCTCTGGATCCATGTGAGGTACAGGGCTGGTTCTAGCTTTGTTACAAAGGTATTGTCATGGACTGTATGATGTCTGATTTTCATTTTTTACATTATTCCTGGGATAACCCCTTTAATGTTGTGTACCAGTCTCACCTAAAGGTAGTGAATTCGGTGATGCAGAAATCTGACACATATGGGTTTCTACTGACCAAATGTCAAGTGACTAATAGTTATCAGTAGGGATGAGCGTAAAAAACCTAGTTTCAATACTGTACGGAGCGAGCGCTCCGTACAGTGTTAGAATGTATTGGCTCCGATGAGTCGAAGGTGTCACTTGGAACTGAAGCTAAGTTCGGGAAAATTTTTTTTTTTTTTTACAGTAGAAATTAATTTATGAAGTTATTACGCAAAGTCTCGTGAGACTTCACGAAGTAATAACTTCAGCTCATCGCAGCCAATACATTCTAATACTGTACTGAGCACTCACTCCGTTATTGAAACTAAGTTTTATGCGAATCGACTTCGGATGTTTTATCTGAATTCGATTTGCTCATCCCTAGTTATCATGCTGACCGTAATTTTGCCAGCTATACTGCATGCCTAGAGCTTCAGCTTCACACACACATATATATATATATATATACACACACACATACATACATATATTTACACACACTTATATACACACATACATACGGTATACACATATATACACACATACACGTATATATACAAACATACACACATATACACACATATATATATATACACACACACATACATATATTTACACACACTTATATACACACATACATACGGTATACACATATATACACATACACGTATATATACAAACATACACACATATACACACATATACACACATATATATATATATATATACACACACATACATACATATATTTACACACACTTATATACACACATACATACGGTATACACCGAGTTGCCAGATCTGTGCCTCTTCTCTTTTTGCCCCTTCACTTCTCTGTTTCCGAATTTTATAGAGAAAGATTGTCCATAAAAACAGCTCCGCCCCCACTTCTGTAGAAATACTTTGCCAGTTTTCTGGTTCACAAAAGGTAGAATTTTAGGCACAAATTGCAACTTTTTGACTTCCCTTTGTACTTTTACAAAAAGTGAAACCTCCATAGCTCAACACATTTAACATGTGCTCCAGAATAAAACTGATGTTAGACGAGAAATTGACTACAGCTCCCTTACTGGTGTAGATTTTCTTTACTAGTCCCCTCTCCCACAGCGAGACAACAGCAACTAGCAGAGAGGCAAGATGGCTGACAAGAGGCAGAGGATCACACGCTCGTTGTCTCAACCTCCCCTACAACTATGCAGCGACCAGGCCGCAGGGGCCTGTATGTCAGTGTTGTAGAGTTGTCACAGTGTTGTAGAGTTGTCGGTGGATATGCTACTCACAGTTTGGTGGCTACTGCTCCCTGGGCCAGCGTGCAGGTGTGTGGAAGGGGGACACCAATCCCTTCGGGCACTATCTAGTTCCAGAGGCTCTGCCGGATGGTAAAGTGAGGTGCCCTTGATGGTAGTGTATTAGGGTGTCGGTCGGCAGGGTGCCTAATGATTTCGTGACACCAGCACCTTGCGGTGCAAAATAAAGATATTGGAGTAAAGAGGAAGCAGCTTATATCCAAAACAACTGAACTTTACTTTTGCCTTGGCATAAGTCCTTCTTAAATCATAATTCACACTTGCTTCACTTGACAATAAATATAAGGATGCTGCAAGAATTCCCTCTTTAGGCTGGTTGTTCAGTGGTGATCTCAATATAGGTATTTCTCTTCTTGTAATCCAATAAAGCAATATTCTTACTTAGTTTCTAATTCCTTCAATCCCACCTGAACTAGTCCTGGCTCTGGATATTATTCAGTAAATAATTCTGTTTCAATTCAGCAACCCACAGGGTGGTATCCCTGGACGCCAGGCATCACATCATCTGCTCCATTGTTTCCGGGTGCATTAAGTTAACTAATTCCACAATTCCCGGAGGGACAAATGTGGGTAAAACTACAATTTGACGTCTGGAGTTGTAAGGATTGTGTTTAGGCGCAGGAGGCTACTCCTATGACACATGGGCTGGCAAAGTCCACTAAACCTTGAATAGGCATTTACCTTCACCAGGCTTGCATTATCCAGTTTGGCTCAGGTACTAGGTGCTTAGTCTTGGTAAAGGTCAAAAGATACCTGACTTGGCCAGAGCCAGGGAAACATGGCAGCTTCAAGGTGGTGAGGCATCTTGTTCTCTCCTCTCTCTCCTGCACTAGCTTGAACTCACTCTGACAGAACTGGACTTCAACTGGTTCTAACCTGTTGCAAAGATATTTATGTGCAAGGCAACAGCACCACCTAGTGGCGTGATGGTAAAATGATGGTTACTCAGCCTAGAAGGTTCTTGCAGCATATATGGATAAATACAATTTCAATGTGACATGGCTAGCATACATAGACATTTGCGGTGTCCCTTTCTCACAATATGTGGGACACTGCAACTATCAGACACCGGGTCTCAGAACACAGAGTCGGACGCTCCCCGACGATACAGGGGTTCACAATACCTTGCAAAGAACTGGTAATAGCAGTGACCAACCTTTTGGCGACAGATATCAAAGCTACGTTGAAGGTAACAATCGCCTGTACTATGAAACCACTGCAATTCGAGGTGGCACATTATACCGCACAGATCCAGGAGCTGGAACAAAGAGTCGGCCTCAAAGAAGATGAACTAGAGAGGGAGCAGACGCAGGTTCAGGAGGTACTCAGGACAAAGCAAATATTAAGGGATAAAATGGAAGACCTGGAAAATTGTTCCAGGAGAAACAACCTCAGGATTGTGGGTCTCCCAGAATCGATTTTACCAAGCCAGCTCACTCAGTTGTGTGCAGTGGAACTGCCCCAGGCCTTGGAAATCCAAGGCCCTCGTACAGTTGAAAGATCGCACCAGGCAGGTCCTCCTAGGGTCTCACGAGAGGAGAGATGTGTGTTTAGTCAAGCTCCATGGTTGAACAATTGTCAATCGGGAAGTATCACGTTGGGGGTGGGAGTGTCCTCCAAGTGTGTCTCTAAAAATACCACATTCATTAAAACATGTTAAAATCTGAAGGTAGTGATGTGGAATGTCAAGGTTTGAGAGTTCCTCAAGAGGTTAAATTGCAGACGTCGGGTTACATCTGGAGGAGATTGATTTTTAGTGCATGAGACGCCTTTGGGTGGGATCGGTACTGGGCTCTCCCTCGGATGGTAGGAGTATGGAGATAGCTATCCTACAGGCGGGAACTGGACAAGTATTAGTAGCAGGGGATCTCAATGTTGTGCATGACTCACAGGAGGATCATCGCCATCATAGACAAGGACCCCCACCATAGACAAGGCCCTCAGGAATATATAACCTTCAACCCTTTCTGGGCTGTACAGGCCTAAAAGATGTATGGCGATTCTATAACCCAACAGAAAGGGAATATAGACACTACTCCCATGCCTAGCAGTCCTGGACGAGGCTTGACTATGTCCTGGCCTCACAACTACTCATGCGGAGAACGGAATGGGTGGAGATATTGGATTTGGTCATATCGGACCACGCTCTTGTGGTCATGTCCATAGCCGAGAATAAATCTAGGGGTACTGACTTTATATTGGGTCTTCCGAGTTACGTGGCAACTGATGAGGAGTTCATGAGTAGACTGAAAGGGTGGTGGTGGGAATTCTTTGAAAATAATGCTGAACACAAAGATCATACATGCCTACACGCAGGCAAAGAAAAGAACGATTCAGGCTCGCTATAATCAGGCCACCACCACAGTACGAACCGTGTACACGACCTTCTTAAGGTACCCAACAGACTCCAATAAAACCAAATAGGTGATGACCAAACATAACTATGATTATTTAGAGCAAAAAACAAAGCTATATTTGGGCCAGAAGTCAGCAGATTTGTTTAAATTCGGCAAAAAAGCAGGTAAAATGTTAGCCAATCTAACAAGAACTCAAAGCTCATTCCCCCAGATTAGCGGCATAATTAATGAGTCAGGGGAAAATGTGACCTGAAAAGCATTACAGACTGCCTCGGACGCCTATGCTAGGCTGTACCAGCAGGATCAATACAACATTGCCAGAGCAGGGGAACTCCTGGCTGGTGTATGATTGCCACAGGCCTTCGGAAGAAATGTTGAGTCATCTTAATGCCCAGATTGCAGCAGAAGAGTTGGAGAAAACCATTAAATCACTGCATAATGGCAAAGCACCGGGGCCAGATGGCTACCCGGCTGAGTTCTTTAAAGCTCTAAGTGGAGAGTTGACCCCAACCCTGGTGTCCCTATTTAACTCATGCCTACAAGGTGGGGAAATAATGCTCTCAGGAAATATGGCCCATATAAAAGTCATCCCAAAGCTTGGCAAGGACTTGTCGCTACCTAGCTCTCACAATTTTGCTTATTAATTTAGGACTTAAAGATCCTCTCTAAACTGATGGGGAACCGTTTGGCAAATTTTATGCCAGAACTTACAGGACCACATCAGGTAGGATTCACGAAAGGAAGAGCAGCAGGGACAAATATAAGGACAGTGCTGGCGGTTCAGGACTCTAATGTCAACAATCAAAAAAGAGGACACCATCCAGCTTTTCTGTCAGTGGACGCAGAAAAAGCTTTTGATAGTGTTAAATGGGAGTGGCTTGGACGAGCTCTGGATGCACTAGGTGTCCGAAGCCCATTCAGGTCTGAATAGTATGTATAGAAGACCCCAGGTGAGAGTATGTGTCCTAGGCTTCCTCTCTGTACCCTTTGACCTCCAAAAAGGTACTAGACAGGGGTGCCTCCCTTTCTCCCCTTCTCTTCAATATTGCTCTGGAACCCCGTAGGACAGAGGGAAGTAAAAGTTACCTGACAACCTCCTGCTGTTTTTGAGCTCCTCAGAAGAACACCTAGGACAAGTCCTGGAGACGCTCATATATTTTGGGGATGTCACGGGATATAGAATCAATGTACAGAGTCAGCTCCTATACCTTCAAGTATCAGCAACCGATCCATCAGTCTCCCTCCAGTTGAGGTAATGTCACATCACCTGACGTATCTGGATATTAAGATAGGTAAACAACCATCCTCATTGTACACGTTAAACTACCTACCACTGATTAGGAAAATTGATCAGGAGCTGGGAGAGGTGGTCAAAATCTACACTTTCCCTTTTTGGCAGGGCACGTCTCATAAAAATTGGTCAGTTCGCAAGGCTTCTTTGTTGCCACGCAAATGCATAGATATCAACAGATTACAGGCAGCTTTCACTTCCTTCTTGAGAAAGAAGAAGAGACCTAGAATAGCCTATGATAGAGAGGGATTTGGTAGACCCTTGAGAACTTACAGCTCTTTTACACAGGATAATTAAGGACATGCCACCCCTAGTCAAGAATTTTACCCCGGTAAAAAGACACAACCCTGACATGAAGGGCGATTAGGAAAATGTATAGGCTACCTATGTACCTTACGCTATATATGCCACTGTGGTCCATCCCGGCCTTCCCGCCAGGCACCTGTACCTCACATGGATCCAGAGATCTCCACATTCATTGCTCTGCTAGATTTATATCCTGCTGTAAGCTCAGGGGGAGTGTCTTTTCTGCTGCAGCTCAGGCGGGAGTGTCTCCCGCTCTACCAATCACAGTTCAGGAGGCGTGTCTCAGCTCTACCAATCACAGCTCAGGAGGCAGCTGAAGGAGAAAAACTGAGCCATGTGCGACCATCTCAGTGAGCAGGTCAAAGAAAAAAAAATCAGACAGCAGGTGGCGCTATATAATTACATTTTATTGAATAACTCAGTGGCTATGATAACTTTTTAATTACACGCAATTACAAAAGTAATCAGATCCAGGTGCTGGTTTGAAAACTGTAGAATTTTTTTCGTAGGACAACCCCTTTAAGGGCACTTTGGGAGGACTAATTCCGAGAACTGAAAGATATCACTCATAGAGGATAGGGAACGTCTGGAAGAATATAAGGTATGGGATCACCCATGGAGCAGACTATGTTTTTGGTTTGGTTTGATAACATTGGGAAATTTAAGGAGATAACAAAAATGGGGAGCGGAGGGTCATTGTCACCAGTCTTTGAACAATGTGGATTGTTTTTATGACAAGAAAGATGCCGACATAATTGTGATTTCATTCAACATGTCAATCTGATGATTTATTATGTGCCAATGTGTATTCATCTGCTCTTTCCTCAATAAAATATGCTTTAAAAAAAAAACCTGGTGTACGAAATGCCTTACATCGCCTCCCAAGTCTAAGAATGTGATTGAAATTAAAATGTTTACCATATATTCCAAACCCTTACCTCTAATCTAACCATAGCTCTTAAAGGGCATCTGTCAGCAGTTTTGTAGCTGACACTGGCTGACCTGTTACATGTGCGCTTGGCAGCTGAAGGCATCTGTGTGAGACCCATGTTCATTTGTGCCCACAGTGCTGAGAAAAATTATGTTTTATTATATGCAAATGAGCCTCTAGGTGCAACTTGGGCGTTGCTGTTACACCTAGAGGCTCTGCTCTGCAACTGCTGTTCCCTCTGTAGTTTAGAGGCCGGATTTCATAAAGCAAATACTAGTGAACAATTCTATTATGGAAGAAGTCATCAGGGAGCGGTGACTATAGCACTGCTAGTGCTTGCTGTACTAACCGCTCCGTAATCTTCTCCAGGCCCTAACTCACAGCACACAGTCAGATAATAGTGCCTTGCAGGCCTAGAATAGACAAGGGAGAGTGACTACAGGAGAGACCACCGAATCTGAAGAGTAGCAGCGATACAGGAGAAGTAAGTTCATTTATTTATTTTAGCTCTGATCTGATATGGGGGTTCGATTTGAGGTCAGATGCGGGGGTCTGATCTGAGGTGTAATGTGGGAGTCAGATTTGGCATCTGACCTGAGGTCTGTTGGAAAATCTATGTTTTTTAATTTTCCACCTCTAAAACATGGGGTGCGTCTTAATATCCAGTTCGTCTTATAAAGCAAAAACAATACAGTAATTACACGTTTTACTGAATCTTTTTCCATAAACTATTGTGGTAATGTGTATGGTAAAGTGCTGGAGGGCGTGTATATCTCACCCAGATACTTCAGAAAACTGCAATGGTTTCAGCAAAGTGTAGTTGTTGAGACAGGTTTGTTTAGAGTCTGTTCTTTGGCTGGATTTTATTTGGACTTGTGGGTAGGTTTGGTAGTGGGACCTACCAGTCCACACCCTTCCAATACACATTTTTTTTCCTAGCCGGAGATGATCCCAGCTGAGGCCTGCTGAGATCATCACTGGGGGAAGTAAAAGAGATCCCAGACTGTCAGTCTGGGGAGCTGTCTGACTTGCTAACTGTTGAAGCCTGATTCCCTGTGTGTGAACTGCGAAAAAGATGACTGGTGTATTAGCTAGAGCCTAGACGGGCAGGTGTTTATTTAGTATTTATGTTTGGTTGTGCTGGAACCTCACCCAGTGACGCTATAAGTGGGAAGTTCACCTGTATTGAAGTGACACAATAAAGCACCATTTGGACTTTGTTTATCCCGCCCCTTTTTCTTGGGTAGGGGAGGGTCTCCACCACCCAGTAATATAGATGGCAGGTGCGGGTCTTTAGTGGTTATGTGTGGAGACTGCCTACTTGCCATATATGCTCCCCCTTTCCCCAGGGCTCTTCCTCTTGGTGCATGGAAGAGACCTGGTCCCATCCTCCTATCCTTGTGGCCTCTCAGTTGATGGAACGGGATTCAGGTCTACTTTCGATTTACCTCAGGTATCTGGTTTATACGGTTTTCTGTTTTCGTAGTGCTACGAATTTCCGTTTGAGTCCTTTGAAGTCAAAGCGAGCGGCATTTGAATGGGATGGAGAATGTGGAGGAAACAGATGGTGGACTTGCCCGCCGGGAGTCCGGTGGTGGGCATACCGTTCCATATGTTATGGAGGTGTTTTTTTGGGTTTGTCGCATTATAATTAATAAAGAAGCTGTGGCCGATCACCACCCAGAGATGAGGAGAAAAAAATGTGTTGGTGTCCTTTTTTGTGGTGGTTGACAAAGGGTTGGTCGGCTACAGTGGCCCAAGGGTAAGTTTAAGGGGTCCCCCCCATCAGCAGTCTTATTATCATTGAGCACAGTCTACAGTACTGTGCCTTAAAACCTAACAAAACGCAAGGGGCTTAACCCCTTCATGACATAGCCCATTTTTCACCTTAAGGACCAGGCCAAATTTTGGAAATATGACATGTGTCACTTTATGTGGTAATAGCTTTGAAACACTTTTACTTATCCAAGCCGTTCTGAGATTGTTTTCTTGTGACACATTGTACTCCACGACAGTGGTAAATTTGAGTCAATATAAATCGCCTTTATTTATAAAAAAAATCCTAAATTTACAGAAAATTTGGAAAAATTTGTAATTTTCAAACTTTGAATTTCTATGCTTTTAGGCAGATAGTGATCCCTCACAAAATAGTTATTACTTTACATTTCCCATATGTCTACTTTATGTTACCATCATTTTGTAGATGTAATTTTATTTTTTGGGGACGTTAGAAGGCTTAGAATTTTAGAAGTAATTCTTAAAATTTTTAAGAAATTTTCCAAAACCATTTTTTGAAGCAACAGTTCAGTTCTGAAGTCACTTTGTTGGGGCTATCATAATAGAAACCACCATAAATGACCCCATTTTAGAAACTACACCCCTCAAGGTTTTCAAAACGAATTTACTAACTTTGTTAACCCTTTATGCATTCCACAAGATTTAAAGGAAAATGGAAATGACATTTCAAAATTTCACTTTTTTTGGCAGATTTTCCATTTTAATCCATTTTTTTCCTGTAACACATCAAGGGTTAATAGCCAAACAAAACTCAAAAACTATTACCCTGATTCTGCGATTTACAGAAACACCCCACATGTGGTAGTAAACTGCTGTATGGGCACACAGCAGGGTGCAGAAGGAAAGGTGCGCCAGATGGTTTTTGGAGGGCAAATTTTGCTGGATTGGTTTTCAGACTCCATGTCCCATTTGAGGCCCCCTGATGCACCCCTACAGTAGAAACAACCAAACAGTGCCTGGTATTTTGGAAACTAAGGGATAAGGTGACAGTGTTATTGATACTATTTTGGGGTACATATGATTTTTGATCGCTTTATATTACACTTTTTGTTAGGCAAGGTATCCAAAAATGCCTGTTCTGGCTCAGTTTTTTTTTTTTTTGTACAGTGTTTCATCTGACAGGTTAGATCATGTGCTTATTTTTATAGAGCAGGTTTTTACGGACATGGCGATACCTAACATGTATAGTTTTCTTTATTTATTTAAGTTTTACACAATAATAATCATTTTTGAAAACAAAAAAATTCATGTTTTAGTTTGTCCCTTGTCTGAGAGCTGTTAGTTTTTTATTTTTTGGGCAATTGTCTCAGGTAGAGGCTAATTTTTTGCGGGAAGAAGTGACGGTTAGATTGGTACTATTTTGAGGGGCATACGCCTTTTTGATCGCTTGCGATTGCACTTTTTGTGATGTAAAGTGACAAAAATGGCTTTTTTGACCCTGTTTTTATTTTATTTTTTTACTGTGTTCACCTGAGGGGTTAACTCATGTGATATTTTTATAGAGCAGGTTTTTACGGACGTGACGATACCTAACATGTATAGTTTTCTTTATTATTTAAGTTTTACACAATAATATCATTTTTGAAACAAAAAATCATGTTTTAGTCTGTCCCTTGTCTGAGAGCTGTAGTTTTTTTTTATTTTTTGGGCAATTGTCTCAGGTAGGGGCTCATTTTTTGCGGGAAGAGGTGACGGTTAGATTGGTACTATTTTGAGGGGCATACGCCTTTTTGATCGCTTGTGATTGTACTTTTTGTGATATAAAGTGACAAAAATGGCTTTTTTTGCACTGTTTTTATTTTATTTCTTTTACTGTGTTCACCTGAGGGGTCGGGACATGTGATATTTTTGTAGAGCAGGTTGTTATGAACGTGGCGATACCTAACATGATTGGGATATTTTTTTTCTTTTTTTACTAATTTCAAATTTAAGTATTAGGGGAAAAATAGGATTTTTTTAAACTTTTTTTTTTAACTTTTTTTTATTTTTTTTACACTTTTCTTACACTTTTTTTTTAGACTCAGACCCACTTGGTTCTTGAAGAACCAGTGGATCTGATTGTTCTATAATACACTACAGTACACTATATACTATAGTGTACTGTAGTGTATTGTCATTCAGTCTATGCCTTCTTCAGCTCCTGCCTTTAGCAGGAGCCTGAACAGGCTTGATTACACCATGGCAAGCAGACGCTTCTGAAAGCGTCTGGTTGCCATGGTAACCATCGGGACGCTGCTGTGCTCTGGAAGGGGGAGGGAGCTTCCTCCCTCTCTTCAGCCCACACCATCGGCGCTGCCAGCGCACCGCAGCGCTCGATGGGAGAGGGAGCTCCCTCCCTGTTAACCCCTTCCATACAGCGGTCCCTACGGACCGCGGCATGGAAGGGGTTAAACTGCTGACATCGGTGCCAGCACGATGTCAGCAGTATGCTGATACTCTGCTTGCAAACGCTCGCCATTCCTGAAAAATCATTGCTGGCGGCACTCCCGCCGCAGCCGCCCGCACATCGCTCGCCCGCCCGCTCATTATATCCTCCCCCCACCCACCCAATCGGCCATCAGAGAAAACAGTGGGGTGGGGGTGGGGGGGTATATAGATATATATATAACATATATTTTTACATTTATTTACTTTCCTTATTTTAGCGTTTATTTCCGGTGCGATCGCTTGTCATTGGCTAGTCTGAACAGGACTAGCCAATCACAGCGATCGCTAGCAGGGACCGCCCCATTGGTCCCGGGCTGGTAAGCTGAGACCCCTGGCTGTAAGTAACAAGCCGGGGTCTCAGCGCTGTCACCATGTCATCAGACATGGTGACAGTTTAATGTAATGACGGGTATACTCGTCATGGAGCGCTAAATAGCAGTGCTCCATGACGTGTATACTCGTCATATAGCGGGAAGGGGTTAATGTCACTGGTTTGGTTATTCGAGTATTTTAACCCTTTCGCGGCCCGGAGCTTTTTCGGTTATGCCATTTTCGTTTTGCGCTCCCTGCCTTCAAACAGCCATAACTTCTTTTATTTTTCTGTTCACATAGCTGTATGAGGGCTTGTTTTTTGCGGGACAAGTTGTACTTTCCAACGCCACCATTTATATTGCATACGGTGTAGTGGGAAGCAGGAAAAAAAATTCCAAACCGGGTGAAATTTGCAAAGAAAACGCTATTCTGCTACAGTTCTACGGTTTCTTTTTACAGCGTTCGATGTGCATTAAAACTGATCCCATTACTTTCATTCTACTGGTCAGTACGAATCCGGCAATACCTAATATGTATAGTTTTTCCTGCGTTTTCATAGTGATAAAATAATTAGAAAGTTGCCCTTTTTTTTTTTTTTTTTTCCTTGTCAAATCTTGACCCCTATAACTTTTTGGTATTTTATGTGTACAGAGCTGTATGGGGCTCATTTTTTGCGGGACAATCTGAAGTTTTTATTGATACCATTCTGGGGTGTGTATGACTTTTTGATCACTTTTTATTTAATTTTTTTTAGAAAAAAAAAAGCGACAAAAAACGGCAAATCGCCATTTGGACGCTTTTTTCCGCCACACAATTCGCCGTATTGGAATTTTTTTTTTATATTTTAAAAGTACGGGCGTTTTCGGTCACGGTGATACCCATGATGTCTATATTTATTGTTATTTAGGTATTTATTTTTTACTTATACGGAAAGGGGGTGATTTGAACTTTTACATTTTTTATATATTTTTTAAACATTTTTTTTAATTTTTTTTACTATTAGAAAGCTCAAATATGGGCTTATATATTGTGGCTTTTTTTTTTTCTTTATGAGCAATTATGGATTTTATAGACTCAGAAATCCATGAATTGCTCATTTCTTATCCTGGCCTGCCATCTAGTGGCCAGAATAAGAATTGCACTTTGAAAACTGTAATCCTCACCAGCGAGGATTACAGTTTTCATATGGTGTACAGACACCCCGATTGGCCACACGGGGTGTCTGTACACCACCCGGAAGCGAATGCTTCCGGGTTGAGACGCAACTAGATGCCGTGATCACGTGTGATCACGGCATCAGAAGGCCCAGGAAGTCGCGCCCGAGAGGTAAGAAGCGGCAAGTCTCTGCTGTTAGAAACAGCAGAGACTTGCCGGCCATG
>ONZH01015919.1:0-66984 GCA_900303285.1 Rhinella marina
GCACTGTCTTCACTCGGCATATCAACCCAGCTTGGGTCAGTCACCTCATCATCCTCCGATTCCTCAGTCTGCTCCCCCCTCGGAATTCCTCCCCTAACAACAACTTCACCACTGTCTGACAACCGTGTCTCCTCATCGTCCGACACCTCTTTACAAACTTCTTCCACTAACTCAACATTGTCATTATCATCACCCACAGACTGCGACAGTTGGAAAACTTGGGCATCGGGAACGAGGTCAGCAGCAACCTGAGAAGTGGTTTGTGACTCTGGGAAGGGTCCAGAAAACAGTTCCTGAGAGTATGAGGGATCACATTCCAAATTTTCCTGGGAGGGGGCAGACTGGGGGAAGGAGGTTGAGGTGGAGGAGCCATAGGAGTGCTCCCTTGGGTAACGTGGGTGGACTGCGTGGAAGACTGACTGGTGGACAAATTACTTGAAGCATTGTCCGCAATCCACGAGATCAGCTGTTCGCACTGTTGTGGTTTCAACAGTCCTCTACCACGTGTCCCTGTAAGTTGAGACATGAAGCTAGGGAGTGTAACTCTGCGGCGTTCCACAGCTCCCTCATCAGCAGATACTGTCTCACCCTGCCCAGGACCACGGCCTCTGCCCCCTGCAGTAATTGAATGCCCACGCCCACACCCTCGCCCTCGACCCTTAGCCCTGGGGTTCAACATTTTTTGTACATAGGTGTATGATAAAAAAAAAAAAATTAAGTCCGGTAGAATTAAGTGACGTACAGAAAGTGTCACCAGGACAGTATATACGGATGTGAGCGAATGTTTTGAACTGAGAAACAGAAAGGTTACACGCAGCTGAGTCAAATGGATTTGTATCACTGAGCTAAAACAACTGAAAAAATTATTATTTTTTTTTTATATTTTGTTTTTTTTGGGAACGTGACGTGCAGGAAATATGGTAGAACTGACTGACACCCTGTTAACGGTGGCTATTTAGTCTGCGACCCAGAGAAATGTCGCACAGAGAGTTTTCTGGATCAAGCGGTAGATGATATTGGTAGCAAATGACTTGGTTGTATTGTGTGACGTACAGAAAGTGTCACCTGGACAGTATATACGGATGGGAGCGAATGTGCTGAACTGTGACACACAGAAAGGTTACACAAAGCTGAGTAAAATGGATTTGTATCACTGAGCTAAAACAACTGAAATAATAATTTTTTTTTTTATATTTGTTTTTT
This sequence comes from Rhinella marina, assembly GCA_900303285.1. NCBI lineage: Eukaryota > Metazoa > Chordata > Amphibia > Anura > Bufonidae > Rhinella > Rhinella marina. The sequence goes on from ONZH01015919.1 coordinate 1,204, forward strand.
TGGGAACGTGACGTGCAGGAAATATGGTAGAACTGACTGACACCCTGTTAACGGTGGCTATTTAGTCTGTGACCCAGAGAAATGTCGCACAGAGAATTTTCTGGATCAAGCGGTAGATGATATTGGTAGCAAATGACTTGGTTGTATTGTGTGACGTACAGAAAGTGTCACCTGGACAGTATATATGGATTGGAGTGAGTCAGTGCTGAACTGTGACACACAGAATGGTTCCACAGTGCTGTGTGCAATGGATTTGTATCACTGAGATAGAAAAAAAAAAAAAAAACAGGGTTAGATATGGCGATAGCTGCACTACTAGTGCCAGCCAGCCAAGTGACAAAAAAAATAAATAAATAAAATGTCTTCTAGCCCTTAGAAGGGCTGTTGGGTTCTTTGTGGGTGATCCCTGCCTAACAGACAACTAAATGCAGGCCCTAACACTGTCCCTGAAAGGCAGCAGCTCTATCCCTAACGACATCCAGACGGCATCTGAGCCGAGTGCCGCGGCCAGTCGGTAGTATATTCCAGGGTCACCTGATCAGGCCAGCCAACCCCTATCGACATGTAAGGGCTCCACGTGATGCTGGGTGTACTGTAGAGTCTCCTGGCTTGTGATTGGCTGTGTTTTTAGGCGCCAGAAAAGCACGATGCGGAAGTTGCCATTTCCTCGAGTATGGCGAGATACTCGTCCGAGCTGCGAGTACTTACGAGTACCCTAATACTCGAACGAGTACCAAGCTTGGACGAGTATGCTCGCTCATCTCTAGTCATTTTTCAAGGCAGAGTTTTCACAAGAGTATTAGAAGAATATTTGGTTGAGTATACCTTCATTGCAGATTTTGATACGGATTTTGATGAAAACTGGCAGTTAAATCTACAAATTATTGTGAAGTTACCCTTATAGCTTGAGGTATTTCCAAAATTAAAAATTGGGGGGGGGGGATTTACTAAGACCAACTTTTTATGCCGGTCTCAGATTTCCCCTATTGTAGAGATATACAGATATGGGTTATGATAAAATGTATATCTATCCATATGTATTATATAAGTGTCTATCTATATGTATTATATAAGTGTATAACTGAATTGTAAAACAATAGAGAATCGCTCTGTATAGATGAAAAGGTCTGAACACAGTTTCAAACCAGTTTGTCAGGGTTAATTGAAATATCAGGAAGCCTCTTTGCATTGGTAATCAAGGTGCCAGAAGAAATGTTTTGGTGATAAAAAACCTTGGCCATGGTCACAGGGGGGCTAGGAGGATCCAAGGGGGAAGGAGCCTATAAATCATACAGGTTGGGTCCCAGGAGGATTCTGGACATCAGACCAGCCCAGACGGAACTTAGTTCAGCCTTGGGTAACTATATGGTGATTCTTTATTGTTGAATTATTGTTTGATTATTGTGCTGTAGGGTTATTTTTGGAGCAATCGTCTGTATTGTTGTGTCTTTCTTTCTAATATTCTAGGTCTGTTTGTATCAGTGTGGTTGCATTCTAATTGTCGGTACAGGAACTGTTGGTTTTAGGCTGCTTCATGTTGCTGCTTTTGTGCCCTTGATAATGTGTTGATTATGTGTTGGTTCTATATTTTCCATTGTTTCATTGTTGGTTAATATTTTTTAACCTACTCACTCTATACCTAGTACAACTACATAACCAGATAAAGGGTGTGCTCATCCCAAACATTGACTAAGCTATATTCTATTTATTCTTTTAGGCTGTGGGTAAGCCTGGATTGAAGCACCTCTGAATCCATAGGCTACTAGGTGGTGAGCCACTCACTTTTTCTATATAATATTTTTTCTATTTTCACACAGCTCATTTGTGTCTATAAATAATATAATTTCTTTTGTTCTATGCACTGTTGTTGTGTGCTTTCTTCGCCGACCGTCCCCTAGAATTTACGTGAGAGTATTATTATTGTTCAGTATTATTATGTAGGGATGAGCGAACCGAACCATAACGAACCAGATTCGTTACGAACTTTCCCAAAAGTTCGGTTCGTCATCGAACCGAATTTTCAGAAAGTTCGTGACGAATCTGGTTAAAATAACGGCAACGCAAAATATACGCATATTTATTGAGAATGTACGCTAATGCGTACATATTCAGTAGTGTACCTTTGACAATGCTAGACTGTATGTTCGTTACTTGAGTAGGAATGTTCGCAGACGCAGTATATGCGTACGCTAATGTGTACATATTCAGTTAAGTGGCGTACCTTTGACAACGCTAGACTGTATGTTCGTTACTTGAGTAGGAATGTTCGCAGACGCAGTGTATGCGTACGCTAATGCGTACATATTCAGTTAAGTAGCGTACCTTTAACAACGCTACACTGTATGTTCGTTATTTGTGCGGGAATGTTCGCATTAGCGTACGCATTAGTGTAAATTCTCAAATATGCGTATATTTTGCGTCGCCGTTGTTGAAGTCACTTGGATTTTTTCCACTTTTTTCATTGTAATAGCAACTGCAAGTAAACGAAACTATACCCTATCAGACTCCCATTATTGTAGCAGCAATTATTCAGCCGTTATAGCAAGGTTCGTTTTAGGTTCGGTTCGTACGAATCCGAACTTCACTAAAGTTCGCCGAAGCGAACCGAACCGAACTTTTCAAAAGTTCGCTCATCCCTATTATTATGCTTTAATATTAATATTGTCAATAATCCTATTTCTTACATAATTTGGCGAGCCAGGTAGGAGGGGAAAAGGTGTGGCTGGAGAGTATATTAATAATTGTGTATATTTATATTCTGAATCATTGTACTGGATTGCTGTTGATAACTCTGCTATTAACTTTGGTGGTATAGTTGGTTGTAATTGTTGTGTAGAATTTACCATGGTGTGCTTCTTGAAAAAGATTGCAAAGGTCAAGGATACTAAAACAATTGTGAATTTAATGGTGGGTTCTACCATTAAACCTAGGGATCCCTGGTTAGAAGCCAGAAGTTTTGTGACCAATGCAATTTCTGTCAAGAAGTTTACAAAGTCTGAAGGAAAAGGTGCTCTAGTTTTTGCTGCCTGTTGGATAGCAGAGCAGTATTCAAAGCTCAAGGAGCAAAATGAAATTTTACACAGCAAAGTGGAGTGTCTAGATGAGTTGTATGGCGTTGTGAGAGAACAAAAAGAAAAATTGGAAGATCAGATAAAAGTTCTGACTAAAGAAATTGAAACATTAAAAGTTTCTGCTAAAAGTGCTGCTGCTATGTCTGTTAGCAACCAGCTTCTTACAGCAGAGAACAGAAGTTTAAAGATGGAAATTGAGCAGCTTAATGAGAGGCTGAATGCGGCAGAAAAACATGCTGTTGAGCTGATGGCTTCCCCCAGCACAAAGCAGGCTGATAAGTCCAAAGATAGGTGTGAGACACTAGACAACAGAGTCCAAGTGTCTTCTATTAGAAGTGTAAATACCAAGGGTGAATTTAAAGGGGTTGTCCCACGAAAAATATTGTACAGTTTTCAAACCAGCACCTGGATCTGAATACTTTTGTAATTGCATGTAATTAACAATTTTGTATAGATACAGAGTTATTCAATAAAATGTATCTGTATAGTACAACATAATTCCTTATTTCTTTGACCTGCTCACTGAAAAGGCCGCACATGCTCAGTTTCAGCCTTCAACTGCCTCCTGAGCTGTGATAGGGAGAGCTGAGACACGCCTCCTGAGCTGCAGCAGAAAAGACACTCCCCTTGAGCTGCCAGCTTGATAAATCTAGCAGAGTAATGAATGAGGAGATCTCTGGATCCATGTGAGGTACAGGGCTGGTTCTAACTTTGTTAGAAAGAGGTTGCAATGTACTATATGATGTCTGATTTACATTTTTTTACATTATTCACGGGATAACCCCTTTAAGCCTTCTAATCGGTATCAGTCGGTCAAGTGCTTTTCTTGTGGTTGGCTGGGGCGTATTGCTAAGTATTGTCGCTTTTCTGTTAATGAGTCACAGAAAAAGGACAATAGGATAAAGTGCTTTGCGTGTGGACATGTGGGTCACATTGCAAGGTTCTGCCCAGCACAAAGGGAAAAGCATTTGAAAACATGTTATTCATGTGGTAAACCAGGTCATATTTCTAGGAATTGCTACACTATAAAGGGTGCAGCAAGTGACCCAAGACGTGGGGAAAATGAACCCAAAATGGAGGAAAAGGAAAAGGAAAAGAGCGGGAAAATGTTGCCTCATGGTCTATGTATAGACAATGGCAATATGGCCGCCAAAGACATTCCCACTGGGTTCCAATCCATGTGGTCAAAGCCCAAAACGAAAAGTTAGAAAATGAAGTAAGAAAACTTAGATTAATGATTAAAACCACTGGAGTCGAAGGCTTAAAAACACCAAAAGGTATTTCAAGTGCAGAAGAGGGGTCTTCTAGAGTGAACCTTTCTTGAGGAGATCTTGTTTTGTTTTATTAATGTTTTACTAGTTTTGTCTTTCAGGGAAAAATGGAGATTTACAAAACATGGAGATGTGCGGTTTTAACTGTTTTTTTCCCTTGCAGGCAATAACTAGATATTAGAGGACCTTTCTGTATTGTTTTATTTTATTTTTTTTACTTTTACGGAGAAGCCTCTAAATTTACTAATGTAATGTACAGACGGGCATGCTAAATTCTAAATTGATTTTTTTTTTGCTGTTTGGTTTTTCCCCCAAAAGCCTGTACTGTATAGAAAGTAAATAGCTGCTATTGTGAGGCAAATGTGACACTGAGGATATCTTCTTATTGTATTTGGGGACAATCACACCTCTCTAGGAATAGGGCTGACCATAATCAGGGTGTAGTCTCATTGATGCATTCTGATTGTGCACTGGTTTGCATATATTTTACGTTTTTGTGCATTGGTCTCACTGGCAGCAAGCTTAATGATTTTTCTTAACAGATTGCATGCTCCTTTAATACCAGCAAGGTCATCCATGATAAAATAATGGTATACTGTTGGTTTTAGGCTGCTTCATGTTGCTGCTTTTGTGCCCTTGATTATGTGTTGATTATGTGTTGGTTCTATATTTTCCATTGTTTCATTGTTGGTTAATATTTTTTCTATTTTCACACAGCTCATTTGTGTCTATAAATAATATAATTTCTTTTGTTCTATGCACTGCTGTTGTGTGCTTTCTTCGCCGACCGTACCCTAGAATTTACGTGAGAGTATTATTATTGTTCAGTATTATTATGCTTTAATATTAATATTGTCAATAATCCTATTTCTTACACTATGCTGCTGTAACATTTGGCTAATTTATGACAAGGCACGCGATTCTAAGGCAGTCTGCGGGCCACTACTTACAAAAAAATGTGCTTCATGGCGAAGTAATTGATCACAAAGCAAATAGTAACATAGTAACATAGTAACATAGTTTATAAGGCCGAAAAAAAGACATCTGTCCATCCAGTTCGGCCTGTTTTCCTACAAGTTGATCCAGAGGAAGGCAAAAAAAACCCTGTGAGGTAGAAGCCAGTTTTCCCCACTTTAGGGAAAAAAATTCCTTCCCGACTCCAATCAGGCAATCAGAATTACTCCCTGGATCAACAACCCCTCTCTAGGAACTATAACCTGTAATATTATTACCCTCCAAAAATAAATCCAGGCCCCTCTTGAACTCTTTTAGTGAACTTACCATCACCACCTCCTGAGGCAGAGAGTTCCATAGTCTCACTGCTCTTACCGTAAAGAATCCTCTTCTATGTTTGTGTACAAACCTTCTTTCCTCCAGACGCAGAGGATGTCCCCTCGTCACAGTCACAGTCCTGGGGATAAATAGATCGTGGGAGAGATCTCTGTACTGACCTCTGATATATTTATACATAGTTATTAGATCTCCCCTCAGTCGTCTTTTTTCTAAAGTGAATAAGCCTAATTTTGATAATCTTTCTGGGCACTGTAGTCCACCCATTCCAGTTATTACTTTAGTTGCCCTCCTCTGAATCCTCTCCAGCTCTGCTATGTCTGCCTTGTTCACAGGAGCCCAGAACTGTACACAGTACTCCATGTGTGGTCTGACTAGTGATTTGTAAAGTGGCAGGACTATGTTCTCATCACGGGCATCTATGCCTCTTTTGATGCAGCCCATTATCTTATTGGCCTTGGCAGCAGCTGTCTGACACTGGTTTCTGCAGCTTAGATTTCTGTTCACTAAAATTCCTAGGTCCTTTTCTATGTCAGAGTTACCCAATATTTTACCATTTAGTATGTACTGGTGACTTGCATTATTCCTTCCCATATGCATAACTTTACATTTGTCAGTGTTAAACCTCATCTGCCACTTCTCTGCCCAAGCCTCCAGTCTATCCAGATCCATCTGTACCAGTGTACTGTCCTCTTCTGTGTTAATTACTTTACACAGTTTAGTGTCATCTGCAAAAATTGATATTTTACTGTGCAAGCCTTCTACAAGATCATTAATAAATATATTGAAGAGAATAGGCCCAATACTGACCCCTGTGGTACCCCACTAGTGACAGTGACCCAATCTGAGTATGTACCATTAATAACCACCCTCTGTTTTCTATCACTGAGCCAGTTACTTACCCACATACAGACATTTTCTCCCAGGCCAAGCATTCTCATCTTATATACTAACCTTTTATGTGGTACAGTGTCAAATGCTTTGGAGAAGTCCAGATATACGACATCCATTGATTCGCTGCGGTCTAGTCTAGAACTTACCTCCTCATAGAAACTGATTAAATTGGTTTGACATGACCGATCCCTCATGAAGCCATGCTGATATGGAGTAATTTGCTTATTTTCATTGAGGTACTCCAAGATAGCGTCTCTTAGAAAACCCTCAAACAGTTTACCCACGACAGATGTTAAACTTACCGGCCTATAGTTCCCGGGCTCTGTTTTTGGACCCTTTTTGAATATTGGAACCACATTTGCTAAAAATTCTGCAAAGCAGCCTAATCAAATTTTTGAATACTTTGCACAACGAAAAACGGCATGTATTCTGCAAGTGTGCAGGTGGCCTAAGGCTAGATTCACACGTGACTGATTAGCTGTGGATTTGCTGTAGCAGATTTTTATGCTGCGAATCCACAGTGTTGTACAGTAATAGCAAAGTGGTTAACAATTATAGAATACTCATCCGCATTCGTACTGTGGATTTCATTGCAGATTTCACCCTTTCCAATGCAAAGAATTAAACTGCGTCTAATCTGCAGCTTTTCTGCAACAAAAATCTGCAGTATGTGAAAGCACCTTTTTGGTGCGTTTTTTTTTTTTCTCTGTTGCAAATTAAAAGCAGAAGTGAACTAATCAGACACACGTGAACCCAGCCTAAGTATGCAGATAAAACAAAATAAAGTATTTTGGGAATTTGCATCTGCTTGTCATTTCATCACCCTTTGGTCAGCTAGTCCTACTGCTATACATTTAATTGGCGGTATTATGGATTACATGCCAATGCCTAACAAGTTAATATTTTTCGTCAGCATTTTTATTGAGATTACCACATCTGTGATATAAACAGCCAGTAGAAGGTATAGCACTAACGTCTAGACTGCTTCACAGTTGCTGGGTCCTAAAGCAAGGCTGTGAATAGAGCTTCATTGCAGAACAATGATGCTGGCTGCCAGGGCCTACAGAACTGAATAAACAACAAATAAGCAACATCTGCTCCAGCATATGTGTTTGGTGGAAAAAAAGTCACAAAATAAAAGAATTTGTAAATGCCAAAAGCAACACTAAACTGCCAGTGCAACTGTAGAGTGAATTTTTAATTGCACATGCATGCAGGCAGACTGAGGGTATTAGTCTCACATATGTCTTGTTGCTGCCAACCTGGGAGTATAGATGAATTTAATTAAATAAGGATTATCCCTTCTCCCCAACCCAATTACTTATTTATAACAATGGTACAAATGACTGATAATAATGTGGTCATACATCATATGCGGAGCAAGAAAACACCCTGGTTCTATTGCTAATTAACCAGAGCAATGTGTGTATTGAGGTATCTTTGTAATCAAGTCTTGTGTTGAGCTATTTCTCCAGCTCCCAAGAAAACCCCATCATCATAAAGAATCAGCCAGAATCAGCATGATGGCATAGCATAAAAAAGACACAAAGCAGTCTGAATCCTGACATTTACAGGGAGCAATGGAAATTAACCATTGAGAAAAAAATTGCAGCCAGCTCATAAATGTAAGGGAGTACTCTACAGGGAGAGATGACTCAAGATGCTTCTCGGTATAGCTTCACTACAGTGCATGTCATATTGGCTGGTAAAACACTACAGTAATACATGTTTCTAACCACAGGCATAAATAGTATTCATAGGAACAAAAAGTGAACTACCTCCATCAAGTAGACAGCCAAACTCAGCTCAAGGAGATAGTACTGATGTCACACAAATCCAGATGGTCAAAAAAGCAGCTACAAGTCTCAATGATATCAGAAAGGAGTCAATGAGTTTTCAAAAAGCTTTTATTATGTGTTGGAGACATATTGAAAGTTTTGATTGTTGTGGGTCTAAGTTCTGAGACTCCCACTGATCACCAGAATGAGAAAGGAGAAACTCTTGCATATTGAGATCTCTCTCCTCACTGCAGGAGACGGAGGCCAGGCAGACTCAGAAGAAGTCCATGGGCCATCTCTATTCCGTCTTCTGCAGCAAGAAGAGAGAGCGTGTCTACGTAAGTGCTTTTCTCTCCTCATTCTATCGGTGTCGCTCTCAGCGCTTAGACCACCACCAATCAAAACTTTTGGAATGTCCTTATGACATATCCAATGTTTTTAGAAAATTCAGTGGGGCACATTTATGTATTTGTGACTTTTTTTACGTATGAATGTGATTTGTAAAAGTGCGCAAAACTCTGCCAGCTCCTGGTTGGCGTATGTTCCTTCTCATAGTCTGACTCAGATGATGGTGAAAGTTGCAAAAAAGAATGGACGCGACTTTTCAGATTATTTTGCTACTATTTCTGACTTCTTACATATATTTGCGACTTTCTAAATCCACAGTGGGCATAAATTACACGTGGTGACCTTTTAATTGGATGTCTATATAATCACCATAAATAAAACGTGGAAATTAGCACTGGTATAGCCATGCTTCTGCTCATAATGCTTCTGCTTCTGGTTAATCATTTTATGGCTCATTGGTAAAGATTAAAAAGAATTGTGATTTACTGAAATTGAGACAACAATATAGTTACAGTCTGTCAGAGAGGGCTCAAACCTAATGGTTACACTTGTGGCAAGGAGCTTTGTGGTTACACAGGACTGTGAGGCATAGGCTTGGTGGTCACTAATAGCAACATAACAGTATCTATGTGTGGTTCACTAAATAACTTTACCAGCAGATGCCAAAAGTAATTTAGCAGTGTGTATACTGCACAGGTGGGTGTCACTGGTGACCTGATAACTTGTCCAATTTCTTCCTGAAACTGGACAAGCCCTTTAACTGTTTAGACCAGATTCAAGATGGGGACTGCTACGTCTGCACACAATAAAAAGCTTTTTCAGGAAGCCATTATAAATTTATTGTAAAAATATGTAACAAAGGATAACAATGTACACAGATACTGTAAATGTGTCATTTAGAACTTTCAGAATGTTATGGGTAACTATCAATGGCTTCACAAGAGGACAACTCAAGGACTATATACCCAGATAACATTTTAATGTTAAGGTTGGTTTAGACGGGCTGATGGAGCGTCACCTGCTCCTTCAGTGAAGGAGAGCAATCTCCTTCACAGTATGTGGACGAGGGATCGCTATTGTGATAGCACGTCTCCGTACAGAATCATTGTTGCTGGCCGACAGATCTCTGTTTAGACCTCACAATCTGCTGCCCAAGAATGATGATTGGTGCTGCCTGCACAAACTACTGGATCACCTCAATGAACACATGTTTTGCTTGTTCATAGGGTGATCAGCGGCACATTTGGATTATTGGGAATGAGCGTTCTAATCTGGATAATTATTGGATCATCGAAATCCACCTTTAAAGTTTCCCTGTACTTAAAATATTGATATATCATAGTGACATATCAAAAGTTTTGATTGGTGGGGGTCTGAGTACTGAGAGTACTTTCTACTCATTCTAGTGATCAGCAGGGGACTCATTACTCCAACAATCAAAACCTTTGATTTGTCACTATGGCACCTTCAATGCACAGCTATTAACAATGTAGACCTGCTATTCAGTGCAGTCTTCCTTAGATAAATAAGAGGTAGACGTGGCCTAATTGGCCACATGGTACTTGACCACTTGCCCCAAAATGACCCATGACCGTGCTTTGTGATATTTTCCTAAATGTGACTTTATAGCCAGTGTCTATTAAAGGTACTTCAAAGAATCAGTTCTAGTGATATATGTTACTTCTTTTGCCTCTACGCAGTTCACACCATCCTTCTTTATTTGATCAGTATTTGTGAGACTCCATTTGACACTTCACATCCACCATATAAACTTGTCTCTCAGACATTTCCTGCTTTGTCATTACGGCTACTTTCACATTAGCGGCAGGCCTGATCCGGCAGGTGAAGGGTGCTGCCGGATCAGGCCTGCCGCAGCGACATGTGTGGAGCCGGAACCGTGCTCCGGCCCCACACGTCACACAGTACATACATACATATAGACAAACAAACACACATACATACTTACATGCTCCCGGCAGGTCTTCGGAGCGCCGGAGGAGCAGGACGGCTCGCACATGTAATGATTCCCCACAGCGCCATCTGCTGGGCGCCTGGTGGAATCATCATCTGTGCGCGCCGACCTGTCCCTACGCCGCTCTGAAGACCTGCCGGGGAGCATGTAAGTATGTATGTGTATTTGTATGTCTATATGTGTGTGTATGTTTATGTTTATGTGTATGTCTGTATGTGTGTATGTGTGTATGTGTAGCCGGATCCGTCATGAACTCCATTGAAAGTCAATGGAGGGCAGATGCGGTTACCATTGTGGTCACACCAGACGGATCCGCCCCCATTGACTTGCATTGGGGGTCATTCCGGATCCGTCTTGGTGCGGATGCCTGGACCGGAGAGCAAACCGCAGCATGCTGCGGTTTGTTCTCCGGTCTGAAGACGGAACGGAATGCTTTCAGGAGCATTCCGTTGTCTTCAGTTCAGTTTTGTCCCCATTGACAATGAATGGGGACAAAACTGAAGCGTTTTATTCCGGTATTGAGCCCCTATGACGGAACTCAATACCGGAATTTTAAAACGCTAGTGTGAAAGTAGCTGCCTTGGTCACATCGGAGATGATCTGGCCTGCCTTACCTGTTTCCTGTTGTTCCCTGTTTACATTTTTATTTCACTTTCAACCTCATCCTGCTCCTGGTACTAGGTTATGCTTTTACCTTCAAGGGCCCCCTCAAAAGTATCATACAATGACATTATATACAGCAACACTATATACAGTTACATGAAATACAGTATACACGTGTATGAAACGGACGGAGTGGCTGCTGGGCCTGGCCGAAGAAAGCGAGCTTGACCAGTTGCAGGAGTCGGTGTCAAACAAGAGGAGAGAATTATGAAGAAGTTGCTGAGGGAGGGGGCCCCGTTCAAAAATTTGTTGTGGAACCCAGTCATTTCTAGTTACACCACTGGCTAAGTACGATGTAATATGCTATGTTATACAAGTCGTGCTGTGCAGGGTATTGTACTGTATGTGGAGCCTAACACACATTTACTGTATTTGCAGGCACTGTATTTGAGATGTACTGTACCTTTCAGTTTGTAGCTGTGGTAACCCAGTTTGACTGAGTTCAGGTGTCACGTAGTGATCACTATAGTGTTGCGTCACATGGGTTGCTTGCTAAGTGGTGCCAGGTGATGGTTAGTCAGTGAGTGTATGGCAGAGTTCGACTGAGTCTGTGCAAGTCACTGTAACGTCCTCTGACATGGATAACAGTAATGGTCATAGGCCACATACATTCATACGTTTCTGACCCTCTTACAAGTATATAGACTGATAGACGTTGTGCTAGGAACATGCCCAGCGCTGGACAGAAATGAAGATTTTCCCTTGCACACCCTGACACTGTTATTGTGGATACCAGTAGTTACTATAGACTCACCGCAGACAGATTTAGACAGAACCCAATGAGTTCAGTACTAGCTGGCCCTAATGACTGGAGGCTGCAGTATAATAATACTTATCAAATATCAAGTCAGAAAACCAGGGTTGCACAGTACAGATATCAGCACAAAAATGGAAGGGTGGTTATTAAAGGGGTTGACAAGAGTACATATAATCTTGACTAATTTGTGTGAAAAGGAGATACTTCTAACTTACTATGTTCATTAGTAGTTCTACATCTTTATTTTACAATGTAATTGTATGCTCCTAGTTAACCAGGTCTTCTTGACAGTGCCACCGATCACTTACATAAGATGGTAACAGCTGGAGGGTCATCTGACATGCCCCCTCCGTCAGTAATCTCAAACGATCTCTATGGATACACAGTACACATGTGCCTGTTTTCTTGTCCTATGATTTCTGTCAGCATCAACTAATCAAAGTCAATTTTGCAAAGTTGCTAATATAGTTCACTCATTTCTCCTGCAGTGAGGAGAGAGATCTCAATATGCGAGAGCTTCTCCCTCCTCATTCTGGTGATCAGTGGGGGTCTCAGCACTTAGACCCACAACAATCAAAACTTTCGATATGTCTCCAAGACATAACAAAAGCTTTTTGAAAACTCATTGACTCGTTTATGATATCATTGAGACGTGTGGCTGCTTTTTTGACCGTCTGGATTTGCGTGACATCGGTACCATCTCCTTTGGGAGTCCGCTGAGTTTGGGTGTCTACTTGATGGAGGTAGTTCACATTTTGTTCTATGAATACTATTTATGGCTGTGGATAGAAGAGGTGATAATCCCAACTAAGACTGGGCCCCCACTTACCCTGGGCCCCATAGCAGTCGAATGGTCTGCCGCTATGGTAGTTATACCCCTGCTTAAGAGGCTGCACTGTATTGGGGGCACTATGGAGGCAGCCATACTGTCAGGAGGGCAATAAGTGGCGAGCACTACTGTAAGGGGGCACTGAGGAGAGCATAATTACTCTAAAGGGCACTAAGGGGGGTATAACTACTGAGTTCGGGCACTAAGGGAAAATTCTACTGTGTGGGACCACTAAGGAACCATACCTAGAGGGGGCACTAAGGGTGCATTCTACTGTAGTTGGAAACCAAAGGGATGTTCTACTATGTGGGGGTACTAAGGAGGCTTTCTACTGTGTTTGTCCACTAAGGGAGCATTTTACTGTGTGGGGTCACCAAGGAGACATGACTACTGAGTGCAGGCAGTAAGCATGCATTCTACTAATTCTACTATGTGGGGGCACTAAGGTGGCTTTCTACTGTATTTATCCACTAAGGGGGAATTTTACTGTGTGGGGACACTAAGGGGACAGGATAGTTGTTCAGGATGGTGGAGGGTGTTCATAAGTTTGCTATGGAGCCCAGCTATTTCTAGTTATGCGTCGACCTACATTTTAAATTAAAGAATATGTTTTCCATATGGGAAATGGAGCAGAGGTAGTCAAATACAACCCAAAAGGTAATTACCAGGAAGGCATGCAGTGGGACATTGGATAACTGTGAACGGTTAATTTAATGCTAAAGAACTAACCTTATGCTACACAGTTAAAGAGAACCTGTCATCTCCGAAACACCCCCTGAACTAGAGTAAGTGGTGTATAGTGTAAGTGATGCTGAATCCGAATATGTAAGTTTTATCTTCATACTCACTTCCATTCTGACGCTGTGCTCCCACAAACCAGCAGTAAAATACATTGAGTGGACTCTTCTTTGAGTCCTCTTCATTATGTGAGTGAGCACCAGAGTACAGTGAGTGCATTTTACTGCTCGTTTGTGGGAGCACAGCGTCAGAATGGAAGTGAGTATGAAAATAAAACTTACATATTCGGATTCAGCATCACTTACACTATACACCACTTACTCTAGTTCAGGGGGTGTTTCGGAGATGACAGGTTCCCTTTAAATTTTGCGACTCATTGTTGCAGTACTTGTGTAATTATGAACTATGTATGTCCCAAATGGTTATATTTGTGCCATAAATAGTTAAAGGGGTTGTCTGGGTTTAGAGCTGAACTGGACATACCCACATTTTCACCCAGACAGCCCCCCTTATATGAGCATCAGAGTATTTCATGCTCCAATGTTCTCCTTTGCCCTGAATTGCATAGGAAAAGGGCTTTTATAGGAGATCTGGTGGCGTACCAGGCTCTCCATGTGTAAGCTAGGCGGAGGCATCCGCCCAGCAAGGAGCTCAGTGATGTCACTGGCACTACTGTGATATGTGATGTCACCGGCAGCCCCTGGCCCCGCCGTCCGTCACATCAGAGACAGTGACATCACGAAATAGGCCCCTGAGATGCCAACCTGAATTCAGTGTTCTCTAAAAATGCACTGATTCTACGGCTTTGTACTTTTTTCATAGTCACAGGACTCATTTGAAAGTTCAAATATTCTTATCACTCACTGTAAAGGTACATTAACCCATATATAATACACTGGAAGTTTTCCAATAATGTGTCTGTACATTATATTTATATAACTGCATAATCATCAGCTCCTGCTAAACAAATAGAGATAAGATGTGAAATACTAGCCTGTATATCAGTCTGTAATTCTGTTTTTTTTTCATATAGCTTAAGAGTAACTGCCATTTCACTACCAAAAATTAAATTCCTAACATATGTGATGCTAAAGGGCAGATATTCATGAAGCTTTATTTTTCAGTTAATGTTACCTTTCAGATGTCTGTATTCAGCCCTTAGCAACCCTATTTTTCTGTGCCACTATTTCAGCATCTTCCTAAAATGGCCTCTGCTGCTCTTCCTGTGGTGATATTTGCCCTGTCCTTGAGGCCATCCTGCATTTCCCTCACTTCCCATGAGCCTTTGCTCTCCTCACATGAAAGACCAATCAGAATACAGATAAGCTCCCCCACTACACCAGAAAAGTGTGTATCCTCTCACATACAGCTAACCAGAGACAAGCCCTGCATTACATGAAGTCAGTAAGAAATCAGTAAGCATTTGTTTTAGCCTCTTAATAGTCATCTGTCCCTCATTCTCTTCCACACTAACAAGAGGGCGGGTCGTCTGCTTTAGCTGCTCATATCTCTGGATTGGTACCAGCTAGAAATACAGTACAAGGGAAGATATCACTCATAGAAATCGGGATGCTGTGAATGAAGCTGAAAGTAAAAGTATAAGCAGATTTTACTCACAATTCAGTGGCGTACCGCCCATATAGGCAGACCACGCCACTGCTATGGGGCCCGCTGCACAGGGGGGCCTGGAGTGCATGGGAGGCCCCGCCCCCTACTCTGCATCATTAAGATGCGTCCCGTCCCTGCACTCCGGGCCTCTCCTGACCCGCTCACCGCCACAACTTTTACCCTAACGTCCTAAGAGTTCTCCTGTGCGCTCCCAGCTAGCCCCGCCTCCTCCCTCATGCCGCGCTGCTGCTCCTGGACAGGGAAGGACCTGTGCAGCACGGCAAAAGAGGGTAAAGAAGAAGACCAAGGCCCAGCCCCCTCCAGAGTGGCGTCAGGACAAGGGACAAGTAACTGTAAGTTTTTATGTGTTTCATGTATGTATATATGTATGTGTATGTATGTGTGTGTATGTATGTGTGTGGGTATTTTCATACACTGTACATACTGTATATTGTACAGCGTGGCGCAGGGGTTATATTGTCCGGCATGGTGTAACCGCCATGCATTTGTTGTACAGTATATATTATAATCCCTGTACCATGCTATACAATGAACAGTATAATCCATACACCATACTGTATAGTATACAGTATAATCCGTACACCATGCTGTATAATACACAGTATAATCCGTACACTATACTGAATAATACACAGTATAATCCGTACACCATGCTGTATAATACACAGTATAATCCGTACACCATGCTGTATAATACACAGTATAATCCGTACACCATGCTGTATAATACACAGTATAATTCGTACACCATGCTGTATAATACACAGTATAATCCGTACACCATGCTGTATAATATACAGTATAATCCGTACACCATGCTGCATAATATACAGTATAATCCAACCTTGTGGCTGCCCCCATTCAGTTAATGTCTCCTTAATTTAAAAAAATAAATAAATCAGTAACTCATGTATACATTTCTTTATTGGCAAATGGAGGTGTGGCATGGGAGGACCCAGGGTAGCATGTGGGATGGGCCGGTGTAGTGGGCGGGGTTAGGGGCCCCATTCAGATTCTTGCTATGGGGCCCAATGATTTCTATATATGCCCCTGTCACAATTATTCCCAACTCGATTTCTAACAGTGATTTCTCCTCTGTTGCTTGGAGTAGAACCTGGCCAGCTTTCAAACAAGGCCAGTTGCATGTTTCTAGCTGGTAGCATTCAGGAGATATCAGCATATAAAGCAGCCCTACACTTTCTGTCTCAGCCCAGCTCCAGTCTCTCAGTGCTGAGCTCCTCCCCCCATAGCGGATCCGTCTCTTGTTTATCATTCAGAAAATATGACCTGCACATGGCAACACTCTGAGATGAGAGCTGCTTAATAGGAAAGTAGCATGCATTTGTGGGAGTTATTAGCAGGTAAAATTGAAAATGATTACATTTTAAAGCACAAAAGAATTTATACAGCAGTACTATACCATTAGCAGGGGTGTAGCTATAGGGGGTGCAGGGGGTGGTGCCATTTAAATTTTTGCCTTGGGCAGCACGAAGGCTATGTGCTCCCCTGCCCCTGGCCACAAAGCACTGAGAGAAGGGGGCCCAAGCTGAACTCTTGCACCAGGGCCCATGAGCCTTTAGCTACGCCCCTGACCATTAGGGTATAATTATTTATTATTATTATTATTATTATTATTATTATTATTATTAATAAATATAGGTGCTGCTTATTTCTTTAGGTAAAAGAGATCTATGCCTGAGAAACCTTTAAATGCATAATAGAAAAAGCAAATATATCAGGTTTTGGGGGAAATACATGAGAAGATTGAGGTGAACATATTGTTTAGTACCTGAAGCAGCACTCATCATGTAGAAGGTTGATAATTCATGTTCTATTGGTCCAGGAATACAGCACATTTATATAACAGGCAGCACATTGATATTTTGTAATATTTTATTCTCTGTGGTTCTTTTTATGGATTATACTGACCTGATATGCTGTCCTGATTCATTGCCCTAGGACAATCTTCTTCAAAACTCAGCACCTAAAATGCACAGAAATAACAGATTAATAATACTTTTTTTCATTTGAGTATCTCTGGATCCTCTGCATTTCAATTTTTTTAAGCGAACACATGTATTCATTTGAGCATAATCTTGCCCACCTACACGGATTCTGGATCCTTGATAACCTTTGAGTATGTACTCACCAGCAGGCCAGCACCATATCCAGGATTATACAAAATGATACAATAGTAGTATTCAGTAAGTGTTTTGTGTGGAGTGCTTAAAAACTTGCATACAGCAAGTAAATGTAAAATAATATTAACGGGGTTGTCCGGGTTCAGAGCTGAACCCGGACATACCCTTAATTTCACCCAGGCAGCCTGCCTGACAACAGCATCGGAGCATTTCATGATCTGATGCGCTCCCTTGCCCTGCGCTGGATCATGCAGGGCAAGGGCTCTTTTGTTTACAATAACAGATTGCCAGGCTGAGTCTTCTGCCCGACAGAGTGTTCGGTGACGGCTAGGCTAGGGCAGCGCTATAGCCCGCCCATCAGTGCCGGTGACGTCACTGGGCTCACTGCTCGGAGGAGCCTTGTTCGTCACCGGAACTGGGCTAAATGCTTTGATGCTCTTGTCAGGCAGGCTGCCTGGTTGAAATTAAGGGTATGTCCGGGTTCAGCTGTGAACCCGGACAACCCCTTTAAGTGAACCTATACTCACCTGCTACTCCACAGTGCCATAGCTCCACTCCTCCTCATCAGTGTATACAGGGCTGTAGTCATGAAGTAGCCATATATGACATGTGACCCCTGAAGCCATTCACTGGTCTCAGCAGTATTTGGCATAAGACCACTGAGGCCAGTGATTGGCTGTAGCAGTCATGTGCCTTTGTTTTAGGTCTTTTTTAAAAGAAAACAAATCTCAATATTTATGACCCTCATTCTGCTGTTTGCATAAACACCCCATATGTGGTTGTATACCGCTCTATGGACACACAGCAGGGTACACATGTCAAGGAGCGCCGTATGTTTTTTGGAGGGCAGATTTTGTTGAAATCTTTTTGGGCCCTGAGGTACCCCCACAGTGAAAACCCCCAAAAAGTGACCACATTTTGTAAACTACACCACCGATTTTTTCAAGGGGTGTAGCAAGCACTTGACCCTACAGGTGTTTCAAAAAATTTATAATACTTGGCTGTGAAAATAAAATTTTTTTTTTTTTTTTTACAAAAAATAGTGCGTTAGGCCCAAACTTTCTTTTTCAAAAAAGATAACTATTCCCCCTACAATTTGGTACCCATTTTCTCCTGAATACAGAAACACTCCAATTGGGGTCATAGGCTGTTATTTGGGGATATGTCGGGACTCAGAAGGGAAGGAGTGGCATCTGGATTTTCTGACATGGAATTTTCTTTCATGGTTTTTAAGAGCGATAACTTTTTTATCTTTTGTTGACTGAGGGCTATGCTTTTAATTGGCACAATTTTGGGGTACATTTGGCTTTCTGGTCGCTTTTTATCTCATTTTTTGGGAGTTGAAGTCACAAAAAATCTGTTTGGTGTCATTTTTCTATATAGTTTTCACTTGATGGGGTAGATCATGTGATAGTTTTATAGATCCGGTTGTTACGGACGCAACAATACCAAATATGTCTAGTTTTTAGTTTTATTTTATGTTTTACACAATAAGAACATTTTTAGAAAAAAATAATGTTTTTATGTTGCCATATTTTTTTTATTTTTCTGGCTATGGTCATGTGTGAGGGCTTGTTTTTTGCAGGATGAGGTGACATTTTTGTTGCTACCATTTTGGGGTACATACAACTGTTTGATTGATATTATGTTTTTTGGGAGGTGAGGTGACTAAACAAAGCTGTTTTGGCATAATTGTATTTGTTTTTTTTTTTTTTTACGAGGTTCACTTTATGGGTTAGATCATGTGATATTTTTGTAGAGTCAGTTGTTACGGATGCAACGATACCAAATACATCTAATATTTTTTACAGTTTTACACAATAAGGGCATTTTTAGAAAAAAAATCATGTTTTTGTGTTGCAATTTTCTTAGAGCCATATTTTTGGTCTTGTGTTGGGGCTCATTTTTTGCGGGAAGAGTGACATTTTAATTACTACCGTTTAAGGGTACATAAAACTTTTTGATCGATTAATATTATATTTTTTGGGAGGTGAGGTAGCTAACAAAATCTGTTTTGGCGTAATGTTTATTTATTTATTTTTTACAGCGTTTACCTAATGGGGTAAGATCATGTGATATTTTTATAGAGACAGTTGTTGCGGATATGATGATACCAAATACAGGTATGTCTATTTTACACCCCCCAGAGAGGCCGTACAGCATTATACAGTGCTGTACAGCTTCAGTGCAGGGCTGACTGCAATGGTATTGCTTGACCCACCCACTACATAGAGCCGCTTTTAGTTTTTTCAGGGGCACTTTAAATGTGCAGAGTCCACGCTCCTGGACGTAGATGCCCAACGGTATAGGTAGGTTTAGTGTACGACCTACCTGGCCTGAGACGACCTTGGCGCTGGGTAGGTGGGCACAGAAGTGTTTTGATCAAAATATATTGGCTAAGAGTCTCAGATTTTATCATATCAGAATGAGGGCTTAGTTTTTACAGTATATATTGTTTGCATCTATTTTGTTGCATTGCATATTCTTTTTTTGTGATTTATTTATATATGTAGCCACTGACATCTGCAATCATTACTATTATATCATGCAGGATGTTTTTTATCCTTTTTTTCTGTGATTTTTGCTTAGTTTATAACATGTACTTGAGGGAGTGGCACCTTCAGGTGTGAATGCGCTCCTAGTCTATCTTGAGTAGCATTCTTGTGCACTTTTGCCCTCCCCATCAAATTGAGCGCCTTGATTATATGGTACATATAGGTGTGTTTGCTCCTCCTCTCATTGGTTGCTAGATGCACATTGAGGTGACTAGGAGCAACACACCTATATGTGCAGAGTCCACGCTCCTGGACGTAGATGCCCGACGGCATAGGTAGGTTTAGCGTAGGACCTGCCTGACCTGAGACCACCTTGGCGCTGGGTAGGTGGGCACAGATGTGTTTTGATCAAAATATATTGGCTAAGAGTCTCAGATTTTATCATATCAGAATGAGGTCTTAGTTTATACAGTATATATTGTTTGCTTCTATTTTGTTAGTGGGTTGAATATTCTTTTTTTGCACTTTAAATTCCCAGTCCACCCCTGCTGACATCCAATGCTGATGTCACAGGCACAGCTCCTATTATGTTGTGAAGAAAACCTGTTCAGCAGTGAATTATAGTTGATGCATTGACTTACTGCTATTTCCTCAATTCATTACTTATATATACATGCTGTAGCCATGTTTGTCTATAATAAATATTCCTTATATTGGTTCCAATTCAGTAGTAGAAACTATGGCTCCTGGTTTAAGTTTATTAGAGAGTGGCCAACATTCATTTGGACTGGAAGTACCCCTTTTTTGTTTTTCCCATATTGACAGCACACTTGAGTGACTGGGGGAGATTGATCAAAACTGGTGTAAAGTCAGGGCCGCACCGCTCATGAGGCCAAGTGAGGCGGCTGCCTCAGGTGGCGCCATCTAGGGAAAAGGTGGGGGCGGCAAATATGTAGAAGTACTTCAGGCTAACAGCGCAGCATTATATGCACTGTAACAGCCTATTAAAAGAAGCCTATGGCTGCATTTTACATCACATCAAGGGCTTCACAGCAGCGGCTGTGGCTTTCAGTAGTGTACTAGTGTGCAGCACGCCTGCGCTGCCGCTCTGTCACTCATTGATGCGATCATGTTGCCTGCCTAGTATGTCCGCTGCTCTGAGGAGCGGGGCAGGCGGCACCTGTCCTGAACTGCCTATTTAGTTCCCCATCTGTGGCTGTGATGTCCCTGCCTCCACGCTCCACAGGAGGCAGGGCAGGCTTCCTAGTTCCTGCTCTAGGGAAGACAGCAGGAACTAGCCGGTATGTGTATATGGACTCCTCTTCTAACAAGTGGGGCTAGAACAGAGCCCAACCCCCACTCACTCCCTTTTGCTGCGATCCTCTTCAGCCTGTTCTTCTGCTGATAGCAGAGGCACGCCCACCAGTCTCCTCATGTTCAGTGTTCAACAGTGAGATGGCTGCTGCTGCTGGCTGTAAGTGTAACTGCCCCCCATTCCTTCCCACATTCCCATGTGAGTAGTAACTGCCCCCCCACTCCTTCCCACATCCCCATATAAGTGTAACTGCCCCCACTCCTTCCCACATCCCCATTTAAGTAGTAACTGCCCCATCCCTTCCCACATCCCCATGTAAGTAGTAACTGCCCCCCATCCCTTCCCACATCCCCATGTAAGTAGTAACTGCCCCCCACCCCTTCCTACATCCCCCATGGCCCAATCCTTTCAACATAGCCAGAGTGGCTTACACAAGATTGGGGTTTGATAAGACCCCCCTTCCCCATGTGGCCTCACTCCTGTTCACACAGAGCCTGCATCTCACTGCTAGTAGTAGGACAGAGGGGGAGGGGAGAGTCTGCAGACAGTGTCCTGTGGACCCCCCAAGGCTGCTATAGCTGATTACCAGGGATGTCCAGCCATCTGCAGGAATGGTAAGTGTAATGTGTGTGCTATGTGTGTGAATGTATGTGCATATATCTGTTGTGTTGTGTGTGTATGTGTAATATATATGGCAGAGTTTATAATTAGTGTTGAGCAAACGTGCGTTATAAGTTTTGCGTCCAAGGTTCGGGCTATCGGAACCCAAACCATAACAGAATTCTATGACGCCAAGCACCATGGAAGCCTAATAGAGGCATCCCGTACTGCATTCTGTCATAATAGAAGTCTATGGCCATAGTGTATGCCGTCATAGAATTCCATTATGGTCCGTGGTAGCGGAATCCATAGCGGGAGTCTCTGATAACCTGAACCTTGGACGCCGAACTTAAAACACAATTCTCTAAACACTATTTATAATATATACTGTATATAATGTATGCATATATTGTATATAATGTCAAGCTTACTTATGAGCATCTTGCGCGGCTCTGACAGTCTTGCGCCAGCGCAGCTGCACTGAATAGCTGTGCAAACGCTGAGGCTCTACTTAAAGGGGTTTTCTGTGATTGTACTACTGATTACCTATCCTCAGAATAGATCATCAGTATCTGATCGGTGGTGGACTGACACTCGGGACCCCCGCAGATCAGTTGTTTGAGAAGGCACCGGAGCTCCCATGAGCTTTTCCTAGGCCAGTGACATCACGTTCATCGGTCACGTGGCCTAGGAGCCGCTCAGCCCTATTCAAGTGAATGGGACTGAGCACAATACCAAGCACAGCCACTGTACAATGTATGGCTCTGTGCTTGGTGAGCTGCCAGAAGGTACAGTGCTCACAGGAGAGCTGGTGCCTTCTCAAACAGCTGATCGGCGGGGGTCCTGGGTGTCAGACCCACAGCAATCTGAGGATAGGTCATCAGTAGTTAACTCCCGGAAAAACCTTTTAAGGAACAGCAACTGTTCATCTCTTGCGCTGGTATATATTTATGTGTGAGGTATATATAGTGGGCTACTTGGCTTTCATACTATTTTTTAATAGGGGGAACCCAATTAAATTTTGGGCAGCGGAAGGGCAATGGGCAATGAGCTCTTTCATTGTGGCAAAGGGGTAAGGTTAAGAAATTGGCATGGGGGAAGGCCGCCATTTTAGTTTTCGCCTCAGGCAGCAGAAAGGCAAGGTGCACCCCTGTGTAAAGTAGAACTGTCTTAGTTTCCATAGCAACCAAATCAGATTCCATTTTCCAAAGGAGCTCTGAATAATGAAAGGTGGAATCTGATTGCTTGCTGGGGGCAACAAAGCCAGTTTTCCATTGCACAAGTTCTGATAAATTTGCTCCACTGACGTTTTTGTTTAGTTAAGAAGTGATAAAATTTATGATGCCTGTGGTGATGTAGAACAAATATTACATCATGTCGCTGAACGTTAGCAGCCCTGGTAATTATGTGTGTATTTTATTAATCGATTTTTCTTTAGGTATTATTTCCTGCTCCTATTTTCTAGGAATCTTTCTGACATAAACATCCTGACTGCCTCTTATGTGCAGAGATAAACCTAAGGCTAAATTATTGATAGAGGCTTATGGGGGAGATTTATTAAGGGTTTCAGGTTACTATTATGTAAAAAAAAGGCGCTAATTATGGTACACGTCATATTGGTTTGCACCATATTTTGTGACTTTTAAAGGTTCTCACCTCTTCTCAAAATTAGATAGAAAAGGGGTGGGGCTTAGCAGGAGTGTCTTAGGACAGCCCATAAGTTATAGATCAAGTCTGTGACAGCAAGGCGGAGATGCACCTAATTAGGTGCATCTTAAGGCCCTTTTAGACGGGCCGATTATTCTCCCTGCCCGAGCGCCGATCAGCGATATCGGCGCTCGGGCAGGGAGCCTTTACACGGCCCGACGAATCGAGCGCCGGGCCGCACGAGTGATCGCTGTATCGCTCGTGCGGCCGGGAAGCTCCATACTGTCAGGCGCACATCGCCTGTTTACACAGGGCGATGTGCGCCCGACAGATTGGATCTTTTGGTTTCTACAAAAGATCCAATCAGCCGACGAACGAGCGTTTTGCTCGTTCGTCGGCTGATTAGGGCCACTTTTACACGGGCCGATTATCGGCACTAGCGTTCCTAGGAACGATTTTTCGGCCGATAATCGGCCCGTGTAAAAGGACCTTTACTTCAGTGCATTGACATCAAGACTGATATATGGGAACATCAATCTTGATAAATCTCCCCATAGTGTGCTCATAGGGAGACTGTAGGTTTTTATATACTGATAATAATCTATTAAATACGTTTTTATATGAAAAGTTTCTTTTGAGAATTCTTGGTGCTTTTTTATTTTTCCATGTCATCATTCTTATTATTTAATCCTAAAATCCTATAGATTTTCCACAGACAATCCTCTCACTTTCAGCAGGCATCTCATTATTATGAAAAGCAGTATAACAATGAAAGATAAAAACTTTGTATAGATAACACAAGATCCACTGTCCATAGCAGGTCATGGTTACAGCTAATTTACTCTTCTTCCCTGTTGAATGACCTCTGCATGGGTTAGGGTACTTTCACATTAGCGTTTTTTTATTCCGGTATTCAGTTCCGTCACAGAGGCTCAATACCGGAATAAAACGCTTCAGTGCAAACTGAACTGAAGTGAACGGAATGCTCCTAAAAGCATTCCGTTCAGTTCACCTGCGTCAACATGCTGCGGTTTGCTCTCCGGTCTGGGGATCCGGCATAACCCCCAATACAAGTCAATGGGGATGGATCCGTTCGGTGTGACACAATAGTAAACAGATCCGTCCTCCATTGACTTTCAATGGAGTTCATGACTGATCCGTCACCTTGCACTTTTCCCTCTCAGCCACCTCATCTCCCTCCTCCCTCCAGCAAGGGGGCGCTGTGGGGAATCTTCCCATTGTGCATGCCGTCCTCGTCATCCTTTAGTGTCCGTCTCATCTGGAGCTGCTGGGACAGGTCTGGAGCTGCTGGGACAGGTCTGGAGCTGCTGGGACAGGTAATCCTGGCTTTACCCTGCACATGCCCCTTTGTAGTAACCCCCCTCCTCTTCAAGACAGTGTCTGACACATGTGGGGCCGGAGTGCAGTTCCGGCCCCACACGTGCACCTGCGGCAGCACGGATCCGGAAGGGGCTGTTCACCCGCCGGATCCGTGCTGCCGCTAGTGTGAAACTAGCCTTATATAGCATGTCTATTAAACTCTTCTATAGACGTCCTGTCTATTGTGGTTGTGGTCCATGTAGCCATTGTTTGGACATTTTTTGATACACTCAATGCCAGCTATGCTTATTTCAAAGTTGTGTAATAAATGGAAAGGGTATTTTAACACTTTCATATTTTTATAAAAATCAGGGTGCATGAATGTGTTAATTTTGTAAATCTTAATCTATACTAATCTTATTCAGTCTATACTTACTGTTCTTCTTTTTCCATAACCCAAAATTATGATTTTCTGTCATGTGATTTAAAATCTCTTTTTTAAATTTGTTCTTTCCATCTGTAGACTTAACTTGTTTTAAACCTAAAGAGTCAGCAAGTGCTTGTATGTATGTGCTTATATAGCTAAGTAAAATAAGATGACCTAGTAGTTTTATATTTGCATTACTTGCAGCTGACATACTTGCTCAGCTTCAACAAATGACAAACATCTAATGCACAGTTCAGCCTATTCTGCACTAAAAGTCTCATTAATTTTCAGCATTATTCGATTATTTCACTGAGTTAAACATTTCCAAAGTGTTACTAATAGAGACGGGTGCATTAATTCTAAACTAATCAAATTAGTTGTGTTTCCCAAAATTTTGGATCACAGAAAAAACTGAATCTTTTGCAATTTAGTTTGGATGAATCTCTCAAAATAATGGTCACCATTTTACAAGTCAGAAGACAGAGAAGAAGGTACCTACCTCCAAAAATGATACTTTATGGACCATTTTTTAATTTTAAGATAAAAATCAGACAGTGCTCTGTATTTTCAAACAGACTGTTTGTTACCATCGCCTACCATCCATTCACCCATAGACATTGTCACTGTCACTTAATGTCATTACTAATGCTGTGTTAACATTAAAGAGCCTGAAAGAGGTTGGAGAGCTCAGAGTACACAACTTTTCAGGTCGCTTTTGAATGAAATATTTATTAGAATCGGACCAGAAATGAAAGAAATTAACTCACCTCAAGTTACTAATATACTTATTTTTATAACAAATGTTGTCATTTACAGGGCCAGGTGAAAAGACTATGCAGGAATCTGGTCCAAGAAGGAGAGGGAGGGGCTGGGAGGGTTCACAGAATGACTTGAGCATCACTTCTGTGCACTTAGCTGTTCATTTGTATATGAATTAAAAGCTATTTTTTCCAGAATAAAGCAACAGATTGAAAAGTGAAAGGCATTACATTCAGCTGAACTAGCCATACAAGGCATCGTGCCTGGTTCATCAGTGAATTTTCTACTGACTAACTCCCATTAAAATGGTTGTGTTATCTCATACATTGCGGGCATATCGCTAGGATATGCCCCAATGTCTGATAGGTGCGTAAAGGACCTGGACCTATCTGTGAAACGTAGCCCGCAAAGAGAAGCAGAGCTGACTGCACATGCACGGCCACCCACCATTCATTTCTATGGGACTGATAAAAATAGCTAAGTGCTGGCTCAGCTATTTCCATCAGCCTCAAAGAAGGGAATGGTGGCCATGCTTGCCCAGTTCACTTCCCATTCATTTCTATGGAACTCCTGAAAATTGCCACGCGCACCATGGTCTGCTCTTCAGCTCTTTGCTCCGTTTTAGAAATATGTGCGGGTCCCAGAGGTGGAACCTGCACCTATCAGACATTGGGGACATGTCCTAGCGATATGTCACCAATGTATGTGATGACACAACCCTTTCAAATGAAAGTTAGAAACCTTTAATAGTATTTATATTGTAAATAGTGAGTGTATGTGCTGAATCCTCATATCTACTTACATGCATTCTATAGTGAAAAATATTAAGACCTTCTGACATATGAATATTCTTCAATGCTTACCTCTTCCATTTCAAATGACTCTGGATATAGAGGATGGAGTCTTTGTTGAACATTTTTTAATGTTTTGGAAAGCACTCTTGAGTCCTTGAGTGTTGTGATCTTGCTTTTCATGTCAGGATAGATACAATGCTTCATAGGTGTTGAAAGTGAACAAGCTTCAGATTCTTGCCCATCAGATAGCTTGTTGCAATTGTCACTAGCTGTCGAAGTCACTAAACTGCAATCTTCAGCACTATGTTTCTTTCTGAAGACCTTCAAGTTACTGTAATCTTTTAAATTCCTTGGTTGCTCTTGGTCTTCCTTAGGTACCTCAGGTCCTGCTTTAGTTGGGCTTAAGTTCTCGTCAACTATTTTCACCTGCTTAGAGAATTTCCAAAGAAGCTGTCGTATTCTTCTTCTCTTCTCTGGAGTAAGTTTTGATTTTCTCTCAAAATTTGCATTTTGACTATCTTTATGTTGAATAGTGTGAATATTATTTAGTAATGAAGAAAATGCACTTGTCACTTGCTCTAAGACTTCCAGTTGCCGGAAACGGCCTAAAGTATAAGAAGACATATTTTATTTCTATTCAGTTTTTAAAATGTGAACTTGTTAGGACAAAGGACAATATAAGTGCAGAATTAAGGATAATTTGGGTATGGAGGCCATCTCCTACTTCGGAGTACTTGGCTTTCAAATATTTTATCCATTAAAGGCATGAAATGAGAGCAATATAATGTCAGCTTTTCTGATGTACAGGAATTTGAAATAATGGAGTATTGTATTTGAATTTCGACTATATATTCCCAATACAGTCTACAACAAAAGAACTACAATATAATGTCTCCAACATGTCTATTTATTCTGTATGTATCTCTATAGTGTTCCTCAGATCCGAAGGTGTTGAAAGCTAATCATGATGTACTGAATGCCATGTATAGTTAGATGAATGCTGAATCAGAAGAATCACGGAGCATACACCATTTCTATACTGTCATTGCATATCTAGAAGAGCCTTCTAAGGTCTCATAATGTTCCTATCAATGCTTTTTTCCTTGAAGAGTTATTGTCATCAGGACATTTATGGTTTAATCACACTACTTGGCCCTGTAGGGATCTGGAAATGAGGCCAGATCTTTTGCTGCCATGAATGGAGAATGGAGAGTTGGATGCACATACTGTATATGGCTCTCTCCATTCACTTCTATGAGAGTTCAGAATCAGAACATGGCCAAGTAAACATGTTTAGCTATTTTCGCAACTGACTAGGCAACTGACTATAGTAATGGCAGAGAAGTGCAATGGTGCAGGATCATTATGAAGGGTCATTGGAGAACATTTCATTAAACACACCACAACTATAAAACTTGTACATAGTGCTAGTTTTAAAAAAAAATTCTCAGAGAAGACATTGCAGAGATGTTGTTCTGTATAAACCAGTGCAATGGAAAAGAGTGGCTGTTGCATATAGCAACCAGTCAAATTCCTGCACTCTTTCCAAGCCCATTGGGAAAATAAAAGCAGGAATCTCATTGGTATTGATAAATCTCCCATAATTGTGCAGTAGTAGTGGTCTTTTTCATGATTATTTATTTATAAAAAAAAGGTCACAAATGATGGAGGGTTAATATAGAACATTCTTCATGACTCCTTCACTTACCACACAAATTAGGATTTTCAATTTCCATCCGCCTTTTCTGTGCCTCTAAAAACACTCTAGTGTTAATCCCTCTAGCTTCGGAAGGTGTCATGATAAAACGAGAAGGAATTTTAGTGCAGATATCAGGTTCATCTATGCCAAATCCGAGATCAATGAGAAGGTCCACTGGATCAGCCTCACATAGTTTGAGCATGTCTGAGATGCTGTAAGAAAAAAATGATGTAAGTGTTACAAATTATATACTTAGCCTGTATTTTCACATGGACCTTGCATCCAGGATCCTAGCATATGTACTCTTATATATTATTACTACCTTCAAGTTTTTCATGTCCAAGTTTGGCTAAGCAAGACTTCCCTTGTACCCCATGACTGATAACTGAAGGTCAAAGTGGAATGTGCGGAGGCCATAGTATAATAAACAAGACTGCACAATACTCAGGACTGAAGGTAGGCAGAGATGTGGCTGATAACATTTCAAAATATATTTAAACGTTCACTGATGGTGATTTTGATTTCCTAATTGAAATAATCATATCAAAGTCTTTATTTCTGCCATATAGGCCATGTCAAGCCAATGTACTCCATCTCTTGCCTCAGAAGTCCCAAACCTATGTATGGTAGGTGATGTTAAGTCATATAGTCAAAATGAGTATAAAAAGAATATGGGGGCACATCCTAGTGATATGCCCCAATTGTCTGTGATGGGAATACCCCTTTACGTTTCCTGTGTGTGATAATGCAAGCTGCTTAAAAGGAGTCTAGTTTGTCAACACATCCACTACCACCCACTCCACAATACCTGACCAAACCACTTAATCCACTAGTAAGATGCCTGTACACATTTAGTCAGCCACCAATTGTGCAAGTTCTCCCACTTAAAAAGATGAGAGAGGCTTGTAATTAACATCATAGGTAGACCTCAACTATGCAAGACAAAATGAGAATACAAATCCAGAAAATGACATTGTCTGATTTTTAAAGAATTTATTTGCAAATTATGGTGGAAAATAAGTATTTGGTCAATAACAAAAGTTCATCTCAATACTTTGTTATATATCCTTTGTTGCCAATGACAGAGGTCAAACATTTTCTGTAAGTCTTCACAAGGTTGGCACACTCTGTTGCTGGTATGTTGGCCCATTCCTCCGTGCAGATCTCCTCTAGAGCAGTGATGTTTTGTTGCTGTCCCTGGGCAACACGGACTTTCAACTCCCTCCAAAGGTTTTCTATGGGGTTGAGATCTGGAGACTGGCTAGGCCACTCCAGGACCTTGAAATGCTTCTTACGAAACCACTCCTTCGTTGCCCTGGCGGTCTGCTTGGGATCATTGTCATGCTAAAAGACCCAGCCACGTTTCATCTTCAATGCCCTTGCTGATGGAAGGAGGTTTGCACTCAAAATCTCACGATACATGGTCCCATTCATTCTTTAACACGGATCAGTCATTCTGGTCCCTTTTCAGAGAAACAGCCCCAAAGCATGATGTTGCCACCCCCATGCTTCACAGTAGGTATGGTGTTCTTTGGATGCAACTCAGCATTCACTCTCCTCCAAACACGACAAGTTGTGTTTCTACCAAACAGTTCTACTTTGGTTTCAACTGACCATATGACATTCTCCCAATACTCTTCTGGAACATCCAAATGCACTCTAGCAAACTTCAGATGGGCCTGGATATGTACTGGCTTAAGCAGGGGGACATGTCTGGCACCGCAGGATCTGAGTCCCTGGCGGCGTAGTGTGTTACTGATGGTAGCCTTTGTTAAGTTGGTCCCAGCTTTCTGCAGGTCATTCAATAGGTCCCCCCGTGTGGTTCTGGGATTTTTGCTCACAGTTCTTGTGATCATTTTGACCCCACGGGGTGAGATCTTGCGTGGAGCCCCTGATCAAGGGAGATTATCAGTGGTCTTGTATGTCTTCCATTTTCTAATTATTGCTCCCACAGTTGATTTCTTCACACCAAGCTGCTTGCCTATTGCAGATTCAGTCTTCCCAGCCTGGTGCAGGTCTACAATTTTGTTTATGGTGTCCTTCGACAGCTCTTTGGTCTTCACCATACTGGAGTTTGGAGTGTGACTGTTTGAGGTTGTAGACAGGTGTCTTTTATACTGATAACAAGTTCAAACAGGTGCCATTACTACAGGTAATGAGTGGAGAACAGAGGAGCCTATTAAAGAAGAAGTTACAGGTCTGTGAGAGCCAGAAATCTTGCTTGTCTGTAGCTGACCAAATACTTATTTTCCACCATAATTTGCAAATAAATTCTTTAAAAATCAGACAATGTGATTTTCTGGATTTGTTTTCTCATTTTGTCTCTCATAGTTTAGGTCTACCTATGATGTCAATTACAGGCCTCTTTCATCTTTTTAAGTGGGAGAACTTGCACAATTGGTGGCTGACTAAATACTTTTTTCCCCACTGTACCTATGCTGCCATAACTCATAGTGGTAGTTTTGAAGTTTTACTCCATCTCAGCAAGTGTCCACTGGGTGTTGCTAGAACTCTTCCAAACCCCTCTTCTGTGGTCTTGACCTGCAGTTTTGGCGTTATCCTGCATCGCTTCAGTGGAGAGCCAGTGCACATGCAGTGCCTCTATCTTCTGTGGGCATCAGCTCCTCTGACATACTGTACATGTGCACCCCCTCTCCCCCGCTTCCCCCACTGAATGAAGCAGGCGAAGGATAAAGTTGCCAAGACCAAAGGGAAGGGGTTTTGGGGCAGCGGTTGCTGGCCAAGTAGGATATTTCCCCCTCCTATCATGACCTTTATTGAACATGCTATTAGGAGGCTTTAATAAGAAAGCTTTAATAGTTGTCATCATAGGTAGTACTTTAAAATGAACATTTCTAAAAGAATAAAAAACACTACAGAGTAACAAACCTTGTAGGAACACTTAGAGCAGGTTTGATGGTTCCATCACTTGTTGGAAATGTTTCTATATAATTATGTAGAGAGCTAGAAAAGACAAATACACAGAAATAAATTCATTTTAATTATACATCCCAATGATTCTCCTGAGCAATCATATTCATTTTTTTTGCATTTATTTACGCTTAAATTAACAATATCAGGAGTAAAAAATAGAAAAGAATGAGAAAAAAAACATAACATGTGTCGAATTCAAGCCTCAGCATCTTACTTTGGAAAACAAAATATGGTAGCATATTGTAGGTGTGAGAATAAAGGTGTTAGGTGTTAGCAAATGCTAATTATACTGTAAATGAGACAGAAGGTATCCTGCTTTATGACAGATGGTGAATCAGCTGCTAACCTTCAGGGAACACAGCTTCTCTAGCCATGACTTCCAAAATATATTATATCTGAAATACAGTATTCAATTCCTTTTTGAGATACAACTGACAAAGATCAAACTGCGTACAAGATCAGATTGAAGAGTACATTCTTGGTAAAGGCTCTTTAAAACCAGCTTGGGTTACCAATATAATGCGGCCAAGAAAAAAGTTGTAAAAATACATTTTACTTTAGAATGTGATAAACAGTTAAACATTGGTACTTGTATGTTTTTAATAAGCTATCTAAACTACAAAAGAATGGATTGTAATACAAACAATGCACCTTTAGCAGCCTTTGAATAAGCCTGTACAAATATGTTCCAACCCTTTGCTACGTGTTTGCGATTCAAAAATATTCCTAAGAAATTATTTTCCTGCTTCCTCAATGAAAGGGAACATGTCACCCATATATCTTTACTAGTTAGAAACAACTAGTGATACATTCTTTTGTTCTACTTTGCTTTTATATTCTGGTTGTAGATTTTTATATTCTGTTTTAGGCACATGAATATAGGGGTGTCCATATTGCCTGAGCTACTGTTTACTGTTTATCATTTACATTAGCTACATGGACCATAGGCACATTTTCAGGCATGTTCTGTTCCCTGTGTAGAGGCCATTCAACAGGGAGGTGGAGTGGAGATACTGTGAATGAGGTCATCTTGTGTTATCAATACACAGGTGTTATTTGTCATTAAAATCTTGCATGTGATGATAATGAGACGATTGCTGAAAAGGGATTTCTACAGAACAAGAAGTGTCAGCCTATTGTTAGGCATTGTGGCCAGTACGGAAACTGGAGTATTTTAGTATTTTTTTAAATAAAGTGACATGCAACATAAAAAAACACTTTAGAACAATTATGTTTAACATAAAAGTTTGGATGAAACAAAAGGACATTTTGGGATAACAAATTCTCTTTAACCCCCTCCCATTTAGCTGTGTAATCACTGCAAGCAGGTAGTTAGTGCTTGGTGACCTAATATTATGGTACTATGGTGGAAGAGGCTCAGGAGCTGTGCCTGAGCCATTACTTCCAGGTGCTAGCTGTATTGTACAGCTATTGTATCTTCTCTTACCACATTGCCACCCATGATGCAATCAAAGACTGCCAAGGGGTAGCTACGGCAGCATGAGACTTGATTAAATAGGTGTTAGTTTTTACAGTAACTGACATAACACACTGCCATGTACAAGTATTGCAGTGTATTATATTAGTCATCAGAAGATTGCATGTTCAAGTCCATTACAAGGACATAAACAAATTAATAAAATTTAGGGGAAAAAAAATCTAACAATAAAACAAAAAAATCACCCTTTTCACTTACAAATACCTATATGTGTGAAAAAAACAACAACAAATGTATATATATAATTGGTTTCTCTATGTCAGTAAAATGATCAAGTTTTCTATCCCATACAGTGCTAATAAAAATGTAAAAATTGCTTTTTTTTGTTCAATTTCAAAGAAACCACAAAAAACAAGCCCTCACAAATTTCCATCGACAGACAGATAAATGTGTTATGGATCTTTGAAAGCGGTGACACAAAAATAAATTATTTTCAAATAATAGCTTATTTGTGGAAAAGCAGAACACCTTAAAAAAACTACATAAATACAGAATTAAGCCTAATTCAGACGTCGCATCGAGTGTATCACTGTACAGCGGCGGCCTCACGAAGCGCACGGCGTCATAGCAACCAATCATGCCCTGCGCTCCTGCCCTCAGAAAGAGCACGGTCCGGGTTTTCACGGACCGTGCTACACGGGCGTCTGAATTAAGCCTTAGGATAATCTTACTAGCCCACACAATAAAGTCATCAAGTCAATTTTAGCGTCAGGTGAAACTAAGCCGAAAAAAGATGGTAGAATTGAGGCATTGTTTCATGCTGTCACCATAAAAAATGTTTACGCTATACAATATATTATATGTACTTTAAAATGATGGGATTAGAAAATAGAACTTATAATAAAATAGAACGAATTTAAAGAGGCTCTGTCACTAGGTTGTAACCTATGTATTTAAATAGCGCAGCGGTCGCGTAGAAATTTAAACTTTAAAAAGTATGCAAATGAGCCATCGGAGCACCGGGGGGCAGCCTCTTTCCTCTGGAGCACCGCTCCTTCACCGCCCCCCGGGCCCGAGGCACGTTCCCTTGTCTGTAATCACGCCCCTTTCTGTATATGATAGACAGCGCTAGACTGGTAAGTGTAGCGCTGAACTCTCGCGCATGCGGGAGTGACGGCGCGTGCGCAGAAGAGAAGACATCGCTTGCAGTGTAGACACTGCAAGCGCTACTGCGCATGCGCAGGGAAAATTTTAGGGCGCATGCGCGAGAGTTCAGCGCTAGACTTACCAGTCTAGCACTGTCTATCATATACAGAAAGGGTTGTGATTACAGACAGGGGACGTGCCTCGGGCCCGGGGGGGGGCGGTGAAGGAGCGGTGCTCCAGAGGAAACAGGCCCCCCCCCCCCGGGTGCTCCGATGGCTCATTTGCATACTTTTAAAGTTAAAATTTCTACGCGACCGCTGCGCAGAACTCTGCATGAAAGGTATGATTTTAAAAGTTGTCACTAGGCCTTGTAACCTATGTATTTAAATACATAGGTTACAACCTAGTGACAGAGCCTCTTTAAAGGGTTTCTGTCACCAGAAATGACCCTATTAAACCAAGTGTCATTTGCAATGAGCAAATGACACTTGATGCCAGTACTGTTACTATTAGACTTCTCAGTAACGGCGTTTTGGTAAAAATAGCGATTTTCTAATATGCTAATGACCTCCCCTAGGTGCAGTAGGCGTGAACCTGCACCTAGGAGAGGCCATAATAACGCCTCTTACCACGCCCCCGGTCGCGCTGATTGACAGGGCCGGGCAGCCAGCTCTTTCGGCTCCCGGCCCTGTACGAGCCCGAAATCCCGCGCCTGCGCCGTGTAGGCTAAATTCGGCGCAGGCGCAGATAGTTCACCCGGCCGCCCGGCTCCTGCCTCTCTCACTGCGCCTGCGCCGTGCGGAGTAAAAGCGGCGCAGGCGCAGTGAGTTCCGCCGGCTCCCGGCTCTCTCAGTGAGAGAGCCGGGAGCCGGCGGAACTCACTGCGCCTGCGCCGCTTTTACTCCGCACGGCGCAGGCGCAGTGAGAGAGGCAGGAGCCGGGCGGCCGGGTGAACTATCTGCGCCTGCGCCGAATTTAGCCTACACGGCGCAGGCGCGGGATTTCGGGCTCGTACAGGGCCGGGAGCCGAAAGAGCTGGCTGCCCGGCCCTGTCAATCAGCGCGACCGGGGGCGTGGTAAGAGGCGTTATTATGGCCTCTCCTAGGTGCAGGTTCACGCCTACTGCACCTAGGGGAGGTCATTAGCATATTAGAAAATCGCTATTTTTACCAAAACGCCGTTACTGAGAAGTCTAATAGTAACAGTACTGGCATCAAGTGTCATTTGCTCATTGCAAATGACACTTGGTTTAATAGGGTCATTTCTGGTGACAGAAACCCTTTAAACTGAATATTAGTTACAAAAGAAAATCTGAAAGGGGCTGTTTTGGCAGAAGGTATATGGATATCTGTGAGCCCCATTCAGATGACTTACAATTTCTGCAACAAAGCCAGATGTGTATGAAGGCACCCTGATTATTTTGGGAATGAGCAGATATGGGCCCATGTTTTGTTTTTAGCAGCCAATCAGATTTCATTATTTTATGTTAGGGCTAATAATGAAAAAGCTAGCTTACTTACTACATCTTTTCCCAGAGGAACACTGCATTCCTTATAAGGCTCTTACTTACTAGGTGCTCTTCATAAGGAGAAATAGTACCCCCCTCCTCCCCTCCTCCCCCGAAGTGCCCAACAAAGGCGTCTCACCCAGTAAAGCCAGTGCTGTGCTCTGCACTAATGATGAGCAATCACCCTGAACAGCTGTCTGCAAATAAAGTATTGGCTTGTCTATAGTCCTAAATTATATGTCAAGGTCTGTTTAAAAAGTTTGAACATTGACTTGTAGGATAGCTGCTTTCCAACAGTTGGCACTTGAAGGACAACTTTCTTTTTTCTTGTGGAGAAAAGAGCTGATTTGCATACAATTAATTTGATAAGATCCATTTACACCTAGCTCCCAGATGGGTGATAAAGAAGTGTTAAAAAATCACTTACTGCATTTTACACTCCCCTTTTCATTACCAGTGAGGAGCACAGTGCTAATAATATCACTTAACAAGTACACCCCTTTAGTGACTGTTGCGCTGTATCCAGGAGCACAATGTGATGAGTTCTCACATTGCTAATAGGTGATTTGGACATGTTTGCAATGTCTGGCTGTATAACATTGCTTGTCATGAAGGGCTGACTGGGAGATGCGCGTGACATATTCTGGGTAGGCTCGAATGCAAAGGGCCAATCACAGGATACATATAGGATATACATATGCTGTTATTGCACCCCTCTACCATTATTGGATGAAGGTTGGAATGAGTCTTAGGAAAATTTGGAGCCATTCAAATAAAAGCACTCAGTGGTCGCTGCGATTTGTACCACAAACTGATACCATGCTGTCTAGTATTTTCCTGTACAGCCAGACTGTGTTTCTGGTGAAACGTGTAGAAGTTAGAGCAATTGGCAAGTAGGGTGAATGCCAAATTAGGTTCCAGCACTGGATTTAGAGATTTGTTGAGGTACAACTAAGATATATCATTATAGGGCAAATAGTGACCGAAAATTATTGTGCCTTATAACTTAAAGTGTGGGTAAGCAGGGAAATTAATCAGTTTCCAAAATGTCCGGTAAAGTTCATGAATGCTACTCTATAAATAGGATCATACTGACTCTACACAAACTGGTTTTAGATACAGCTGTGCTTGTGTGCCTTTTACGTGATATTTTTCCCCATTGACTAAAAAAATGCATGGCAAATGCCGATCGTTAGCTGCGACATAGGCTTACTTTGTCTTTTGTTACATCTACTATGGTTGAAGTACTGTATTTAGACAGCATAGGTGTGCAGCCAAATTTTAGGTGTGTATGTGCGTATGTGAAGTGAATTGGTGTATCATTTGGCCTTTTGCACTGTTTGCTTATGAGAATGTACAGTATTGCAATGTGTTATAGGTTAACCGTGTTCAAATCTAACCATCAGAGATTTTCTAATTTGTGAACTGGCTGCACTGGCTTTCCCTTCAGAATGTATTGGAGATGTTAATTGTCTGGTTTGACATTCACTTTCAGATGATTTTCAAGTTTACATTTACAGTAAACAAGCCTTGTTACCCGGGAAGACTGAACTTTTTCGTCTCCAGATGGAGGTAGTGCTCCTTTGTCTTTTGAGAGGATTTTACAGCTTTTCTCCATATTTTTGCAGTGCAGTGGCTATTTATGTATTTGTATAGTTCAATCATGTCCCCCCTTAAGACTAAATAAATGTACGGTAATTCTTTCAATCTTGTCTTTAAAGGGGTTCTGCAGTTGTTTAAAACTGATGATCTATCCCCTGGATAGATCATCAGCATCTGATCGGCGGGGGTCCGACACCCGGGATCACTGGCCTGGGCGGGGCTAAGCTCTGTTCACATGAATGGAGCTTAGCCTCGCCCAGGCCAGTGATAGTAGTCGTGACGTCACTGGGCCTGAGGAAAACACAGAGAAGGCCGAGGTGCTCCTGAAGCGCCGCTGCCTTCTCAAACAGCTGATCAGCAGGGGTCCCGGGTGTCGGACCCCCCCGATCAGATGCTGATGATCTATCTAGAGGATAGATCATCAGTTTTAAACAACTGCAGAACCCCTTTAATCTAAGATGCCCCTTCTCCCTTATTAATTTGGCCGCATCTTTGTAAAGTGGTCATTATACAACTCCATGCATTTTTTAATACATGACAGTATTCTGCTGGCTTTAGAAGCAGCTGATTGACTTTACATGCTGTTAGGTTTCATATCAAGGAAACGTTTCAGGTTGCACATCAGTTCATAGACAAAAGTAAAACCAGAATACACAGGTACACAGAAACAAAGTAGCAATGGTATTGTATGAGACGACAGCTTGTGCGCTTTGGCTTCATATTTCACATAGTACCAAACCCTGATATTGAAATATCTCACCATGTTCAGTAAGTAAGAAATATGTTTTAGTCTTTTTAGGACTTAGTTTGTAATAATGATTGGAACGGTAGGAAAATAATTAGGTGATGAATGTTCGCCCTTCATACAAATGCTAAGCTGAATTGGACACTGGAAAAAGTGAAATCTCCTGGGCTAGCTAGGCCGTACAAAATATAAATATAAGGCACTTACGTAGATTTGACTTGTGACTGTCAGCTACCACAGTCACTCCTTATGGAAAATATCCTATTAAGGGAGTATTGTGTCTTCATGGATAGCAAAGTATGCTATTAAAGTCTAGAAGATGTTGCTATGGAAGGGGGCACCATAATAACAAATAGGACTTGTATCAAAAAGAGAGATTTCATTGTGACTTTTAATTGCTTCCTATTAGGCCTCTTTCAGTTTTTTTTGCGGCCTCTGATCCGCATTTTTCCCATGAAAAATGCAGACCCATTCATTTCTATGGGGCAGCAAAAAAAAACAGACAGCACACCGTGTGCTGTCTGCATCCGTATGTCCATTCCGTAGCCCGCAAAAAAAAAATAGAACATGTCCTATTCTTGTTCGCAAAACGGACAAGTATAGGCATTGTTACAATGGATCCGCAAAAAAAACGGATGCCATACGGACGACATCCGTTTTTTTGTGGCTCCGCAATTTGCGGACCGCAAAACACAACGTTCGTGTGAAACTGGCCTAAAGCACTGTGTTTCCACACCACTCCTCTTAGGGCTCATGTATAGAAACGTATTTTATGTCCACATCCGATACGCATTTGCAGACCCATTCACTTCAATGGGGTTGCAAAAGAAGTGGACAGCACACTGTGTGTCCATTCCGTGGCAATTGTAAAAAAAAATTAATAAATAAAATAGAACATTTCCTATTCTTGTCCATTTTACAGACAATGATAGAACTATTCTATAAAAGGCAGGACGCTCCATTCTGCAAAATGTGGAACGCACGTGGCCGGTATCCGTGTTATGTGGCTATTTCACATAGTCATCCTTAAAAAATGGAGTTTACAAAGCATTCTTAACACAAGGAATGTTAGGAGCAAGTTTCAATCTAGTACCTACTCTTCTTGACTGCCACTTTAAGAGCATATTAGATTTTTATTATTGCAATGTACTCTATTTGTAATATGTCCTAATTAGAGATGAGCAAAGTTTTGAAAAATTCGATTTGACAACATCGTCGAAGTTAGCCAAGAAATTTGATTTGTTCTGAATTAATTTGTCACGAATTGCTATAAATCAGGTATACCCAGGCCACTCTGCTTTAGGTAATGGCCACATTGAGCGGCTATGCTGTGTTCGGGTTGCAGCCACGCTGAGGTGAAGAACCCCACGGCCAATTAGCCCACACCTGTTTTTCATTTAATAATGAATACTGCAAGGTATAGTCGGTCTTCATTGTTAATGGCCAGCAGGCACCTTTAAACAGTACAGTTGCTGGTATGGGGTTTGGCTGGTTAGGTGGCGGAACTATATGCAAATTATTTCTGTTCTGGCCTGCCTGGAAGAAGTAAAGCCAGCAAAATATGAGGATGGTCATCATTAAGACCTGGCCCCCCTAAAGGGTGCAGACTCGATGGTATTAGTTGGCACACTGGCGCTGGAATAATAAAGGCTTCCATCTTATTGGTATTGAATTACATATCTTAGTTTACGGCTGATGTAGGAATAAGTAAGTATAGGAATATATAAATAAAACTGACACAGAATAAGTCTCCCTGCACTGTCCCTGCACTCTCCCTGCAGTCTCCCTTCTCCAAAATTCTTCTATTAACATTTTTCAGCAACACTGTCCCAAGCGCATGAGCGCTTACCACATCTCTCCTTATGCTCAGATCACAGGACTAGTGATGGGTAGTTTGTGAATGATCAGTTCAAAATGAACCAATCTTCTAGGTCAATCATTTAATTCACCTTCCTGACACAAATCAGCTCAAAAGGAACTAAAGCAGGTGGGAGGAGATAAACACTAGAGAGGGAGGATTTAGCAGGACCATTGTCACTGTCACTACCACTTGCTTTATAGTTCCTACTGCTAGAAAAGAAGGAGCACACAATATAGACCAGCAAATACAAATGAAATAACACTGCTTATACAAAACCTGTATGTGAGTAAGAGAGAGTGATTGTACAGTGTTTGCAGGCTTATAAAACTCACCTGTTTTTGTGATAAAATCCCCATCTTGATAGTCCAGAGGTCCAGTGTTGCTGCTGGCTCTTCTCCCTCCCTGCAGAAGATGCTATAGGTACTGCTACACTGCTTTTCAGTTCTCATACATTCCCCATTAGTCAGTGGATCTGAACTACTATAGATGGCGCTGCAGCGCTCAGTCTTTTTCATCTCATTAAACTAGACTGCCAGGATTCATTCTTGGAGCATGTTAGTTCAGTACATCCTTCTAGTTCATTTAACAGCGGCGTAGCTAGAAATGATTGGGCCCCACAAGCAAATTTTTGAATGGGGTCCCCCTCAGCAAGTTCTTTGCAACCCCCTCCTCTCATGCAACCCGCACTCCTGTAGCTAGTCAAGATCACTCTCTCAGAAGAGACCCTGCAGCTGCTTAGTCTTTTTCCTATGTATACTGTATATACTGTCACTGTATATAATGTCATTGTAAAATACTGTTGAGGGGGCTCTGACAATAAAATCTTTTAGTCTTCCTCCTAAGTTGGAACCTTCTGAGTTGGAACCCCAAAGCAGCCGCTTCCTCTGCTTCCCTTATAGGTACGCCCCTGTAACTTAGTTGACAAGTCATAGGATCCCTATCAGCCTCCTCAGAACATAGTGCTGCAGGACAGGCAGTAGGCTATACTAGAGTTCTATTCATTGCAACAAGTATCATCTGCCTGTTCTTATTCACACTACTGGATAATAATAAATATATCTGACCCTTTTAACAAAACTATAACACATCCAAGGAGCTGTAAATCCTAAGTGTAATAGACCAGATCTGTGCTCCTAATCACTTGTCAGTAGCATCACAGAGACAAAAGAAAGAATTAACTCGATGAACTAAATGAACTTATCTTTTGAATGAATCTTTCAGGTAAACTAGATAAGAATGAACGAATCCCCTAAATGAACTAGAATTCCCATCACTACAATGGACAATGGCAGAGACCGCGCAAGATGAGGATTTTATAGGGCTGTGACATCACAGGGGATGGCTTTCTGCAGATTTGCTGGCTACACAGCATTACGGGTGATCTTGCGTTCCCGGGCTTGTCACCTCTACACTTAGTTTCGCTTTGTAACATGTGCAGCTGCCATTTTAGGAAAACCTGTATGCTTACCAGGGGCGTTTCTAGGCTAAAACATTCGGGCCTGGGTCCCTGATGTTTCCTCCCAGGCCCCAAATGTCATGCCTGTCTGCCAGCTAGATACAATTGTATTGCCATACTCAGGACGGCAATACAATCGAACCTAAAGCACTGCACCAGGTGTAGGACCTGTGGGGACATCACAGGTCATGTGATTGGTGCAGTAGCTGAGAAGGACCTGCGATGATGTCACTGGTCACATGTTATTATGTGACCAGTGCAGGAGAGGCTCCACAGTGAAGAGTGAAGAAACTGTAGGGGAAGAAGCTCTGCTGATGTCTGCTATAAGGAGAGGTAAGTGAAGGCAGAGTAATGCTGGGAGATGTAGTTATTTAACTGGGACTGTATGTTAGCGCTGAAGAGAGAGATGTTATTTACATGGGACTGAATGTTCAGTGGGTGATGCTATTTATATGGGACTGTGTTGGAAGGGGCTGTGGGAGGGAGTGATGTTATTTACATGGGACTGAACGTTGATGGCGGATGTGGCAGGGGATGATGTTATTTCATGGGAGTGAATTTTGGAGGGGGCTGAGGGAGAGAGTGATGTTATTTACATGGGACTGAACGTTGGAGGGGGCTGTGGGAGGGGGTGATGTTATTTATATGGGACTGTATATTGGAAGAGCTGAAGGGAGGGGAGTGATGTTATTTACATGGGACTGTATGTTGGAGGGGCTGAAGGGAGGGGAGTGATGTTATTTACATTGGACTCTACGGCGGAGGGAGGGAAAATAATTTTATTTACATGGGACTGTATAGTGGAGTGGCCAGTGTTGCCAACCAGAATTTTTCTTTTTTCTGGACAACTTATCCCAAAATTATGGACAGTCAGCATTTTTTACGGACAAATTGGAAAACCATAAGGAATCATGAAGATTATAAGTAATCCATGTCTATATCTCAATGTACTGATAAGGATTCATTACCAGCATTTACTTTGAGAGGTAGAATCATAATAGTCACCACCAAAATAATGTAGTCAAGAACCACCAGCCTCAAAAAAATCACGGACACATCAATTTTTTTTTTACGGACACAGGAAAAAAGTCACCTATTTTTACGGACATTGGCATTTTTATGGACAGTTGGCAACCCTGGGAGTGGTTGAGGAATCATCATTGCTGAGGGCACTAAAGGGAGGAATATAACTACAGGGGGGGACAGTATGAATACTGGGGGCACTTCAGGGCAAGTATTATAACTGGAGGGGGCGATAAAAATACCGGGGCACTGTAGGGGTATTATAAATCCAGGGGACAGTATAGATGTTCTTATTACTACTGGGGCCTCTATAGGAGGGACATAGATCCACCTTATTTCTACTAAGAGCACTATGGGGGATCTTATTACTACTGAGGGGTCTGTAGAGAGCTTTATTACCACTGGGGGAACAATAGGAGGGCTTTATTTCTACTGGGGGCTCTGTAAGGGTATTATTAATACTGGAGGGCTCTTCTACTGATGGGGGTACTGTTGGGGAGCATTATGAATGTTGAGGGCACTGTAAGCGGCAGTATTACAAATGAGGGCATTCTAGAAGGGAATTACTATTGGTTAGGCTATGAGGAGCACTATTACTATGGGGTGCACTGATATTTCTTTAGGATAGTATTTGGGGGTATTGGGGGGCACAGCGAGCAGTAGGATAACACT
Source organism: Rhinella marina (assembly GCA_900303285.1). Classification (NCBI taxonomy): domain Eukaryota; kingdom Metazoa; phylum Chordata; class Amphibia; order Anura; family Bufonidae; genus Rhinella; species Rhinella marina. Next base: position 44,025 of record ONZH01015919.1, read on the forward strand.
GTGGGGACTCCATGTTGGGAGATGATGATAGAAATGTGGGGAAGCTAAGATGTCTGTGTGTCACACTCTGCAGAGATGAGGTGGCTGAGAGAACATGTCCGGACCGAAGATGATGACAGAGAAGATCTACATCAGAAGAGACGTCACCTGGAGGCCCTGGATGTGAAAGGTAAGTGCTGCTGCAGAAGGGGGGCAGGTGGTCAACTTAGAGAATTGGGCCATATTTATTGGGGCTTGGGCCCCAGATCTTTTGAGACCCTAGCAATGCCCCTGATGCTTACACTAGTTTTATATCACAAAAGCAGAAAAAAACCTGTTCATGCTTCCCAAAATATCCAGATTTTCAGACAATTACTTTCTGAACAGTTACAGGAAACAGTCTGTCAATGCTTAGTGGTCAAGCCCGCACATTCTTTCTACACCTTTTATGTGAAGGACAGATGTATTTATATATATACAGTATTTTTGCAACAGCTTTATCACATCTTCATTCTCTATGGGAGGTGTACCACGAAACAAATACCTTACCTCATATAGTCTTTCACAGATAAGTTAATCACCCCCATCTTACATATGGAACCTGTATAGCAAAACCACAAAATAAACAGACATTAATAATCAGCATAAGTTTTATGGTATTATTAACTTTAGAATTAACTATGTAAGGCCTTTTCATCCAAAACTTAACTAGATTAAAGGGGTTGTGTAATAATGGGGGAGGTTCTGGCACACTTGGCTAGACCTGTAGATTAAAGCTTATTTGCTTCCTGGAGCTGGCTCCCCACTCCTCCTCCCAGCCTACTATGCTCCGCTGGGCTCCCTCGCTAAAAACAAATAGAAGCAAGTGAGTAAGTTTCCCTTTACAGGTCCAGCGAAGTGTGTGATTTGGGGTGGCTGGTCAAACCCCCTTCATTCTTGCACAGCTGCTTTAAGGGTAATTTACCAAAGAGCAATTTTAATTTAATTTTTTATTTTAAAAAAATTCTACAGTTTTACAAAGACTTGTAAAAAACATTCATGTAGTTTTTGCATGCCAAAACACCACGTCTGGGTTTTTTTGCTGTGTCATGTTTGGATCTGAAACAATTACTATGTTACTGTTTATGTTTATTGGAAAATGGTGGGATAAGGTGGCACCATCATAGACCTGGAAGTGGTAAGAAGCCTATGTTATGTGTCAGGGGGAGGGAGTCACTGCCTGGTGTTAAGGGCAGGTCATTGGACTGTATGACCCACCTGAAAGGAGTCTGGGAAGTGGCAACTACTAGAGTTCCCTTCCTGCAAAAAAGTGAAAAGTTTGTGAGGAGTAGTCAGCAAAGTAGGACAAAGCAGGAGGCGCACAATGAATTGGCGCACAGCCTAGCCAAGCCTGTCATAGCTGAGCTGGTGCAGTGACAGTAGCTAGCACTGGGTGTCATCTACCAATGCCAGCTGGAGTCATAGGAAAAGTGACACTGGTAGTTTCGGAACTGTAACTTTTCTGTCTAGTGAAGGCCAAGACTGCAGATCTGTGCTGCTTCTACCCCTCTAATTCACTTAAAAGTATTGTATCAAGGCTTGCTGTTCGAGATCTGCAAGTTAACTTCCTGAAAGTTAACTTCCTGAAAGTCAAATAAAAATTTGAAAAGCCCTCCCAAAAATGTCACTTATTTTACAGTATATTTTTAATATGAAGTAAATCTTGTTGGCGCACAACTCAGGAGACACAATTACATTTTTAACCCCTTTGTGACATAACTAATTTTAGCCTTAAAGGGGTTCTCCGGGCTGTTCATATTGATGACCTATCCTCAGGATCGCTCCTATAAAAGTGTATTGGAATGAGCCGCCCCATTGAAATGAATGGGGCGGCTTGGGTGTAATTATACCTGCTCACTGCTGCAGATGCGACGGTGAGCAGGTAAACAATGAACAGGAGGTAGCGCCGGCACGGCACATGCCTTCTCTTCAAACAGCTGATTGTCGAGGGTGCTGGGTGTCGGACCCTCGCCGATCTGATCTTGATGACCTATCCTGAGGAAAGGTCATCAATAAAAATAACTTGGACAACCCCTTTAAGGGCCAGTAACATTTCCACCCTTTGTGTTCCGGCTGGATTAGTTGTAAGTTTTTTAGGAACCATTTTGGGGTATTTATAGTGTATTAAATAACTTTTATTATTTTATTTTTAGGGGCAAAGATAAAAAAATGTAATTTTAAAATTATTTTGTGGAACTTTTTTACAGCAGTCATTGTGTGGTATATATAACATTAATAAATAACTTTACTATGTGAGTACTTTAACTGCTCATATCTCTGGATTTGTCTTCTTTGAAAGCTGACATTCCAAACTTTCAAACAATACTAAAATCACAGCATTATGTTCACTACATGGGAAGATATGGCTGTTAGAAATTGGGAAGGCAGTGAATGCAGCTGAAAGTGAAAGTAAAAACAGATTTTGCCTGTTTATTCCTAACTCAATTTCTAACAGCGATATCTCCTTCTTATGTTGTGCTAATGCTGTGATTCAGGTCTTGTATGAAAGTGTGGAATATCTCTAATTGCTATCAGGAGATATGAGCAGATAAAGCAGCTCCCCCCTTCCCCTTCTGCCCGAGATCTGCCTGGGGAGTGAAGAGTTCTTTTCCCAAAGCTGGAGCTGAGCTCAGAGAAAACTGTTAGGTGGCTGAACTAATGCTGGTTAACTGCTGAACTCTTTTTGCCTACACTGTCTTTACAAAGCCACAAAAACAAGTGGAGGCCTAAAAAAGATATTCCATTATCTGAATTCTTTCTATACACCAAATTTCTGTGTAGGAATGGAAAATTCTATGAACAAGATACTCTACTATAACATTGCAGCATCACACGCTGCCCTGGCAAAAAAAAAATCCATCCAGTTGGTTGGTAGCTATATTAGTATGAAAAGGGATAAGAGCGGCTAAACATTGTTTTATGGTTTAAAAGGGTTGTTCATCTATGGGAAGTCTTTCTGATAGACCCCCATTTCCACATATCTGGATCTGCACAGAGAAGCATTCTTACTTGCTCCCCTCCACTGCATTCTGGCTCCTTTGATCCCTACCATGGCTGCCCCACTCTGGTTCCTCCCTGTCAACATCTTGTTTGACTCTGTTCACATGGCTGCTGCAGCCAATGACTGGACGCAACGTTGACATGTCCCCTATAGGTCACATAACCAAGTGATGTCACACATGGAGGACTCATCACTGATGCAGCCAGTCATCAGCCAGTCACATGACCAACATCAAATAGCATGTTGACAGGTGCAGACCAGGCAAGACAGCCATGGGAGGGGAGTGAAGGAGCCAGAATCCACAGATCTGGCCATATCTGGTAGAAAGGCCCTTCATAAATGAAGAACCCTTTAATAATGCCTTGTTGAAACAAAGTCGATGAGGGCATTGCTGTTACTCCTAGAAGCTCAGCTCTCTCTGCAACTGCCGCTTCCTCTCCACTTTGACTACAGTGTGTTATTCGGAATTTTAATCTGAGTGAGGTCCTTTAACTTCCTACGCTATCTATGACCTCATGATTGTCTGCAAGGAGTTTTCACGCGATCCTGCACCTCAATCACCTCGTCTATACACCCATGACTAAACAAACAGAAGATTAGATAAACCAAACATGCAGAATGTCTATCAGTAACTGACATCTGCAGCCATAAAACTTGCTATTTGGCAAGAATTCAAACTACAGGGAATTTTTCTCTGCCCTGAATTTTTTTTTACGCTAGTTGTAAACATTTACATTGTTATATAGAGTTTACTATATAATAAGGACAATGTCTGACTGATTAAACACTAAAATGGTATACTTAACCCTTTAAGTATGCAGCCTACTTTGATACGTTAAGGGGTCATTGAGACGACCGTATTATTGTTCCGCAACGCTTGGAACACGCGGCCGGGCGCCCCATTGAAAATGCCTATACTTGTCCGCTGTTGCAGACAAGTATATGATATGTTTTATTTTCTTATGCGGAGCTGCGGCACGGAGCTGGCTCCGTGCGGCGGCTACCCGCTCTCATAGAAGTGAATGGGGCCGCATCTGTTCTGCAATATTGTGGAATAGATGCGGACCCATTCACACGGTTGTGATTGTTTTTTTAAACATATGAGTGCTTGTTTTGTACAAGACAAGCTGTGCTTTTTAATGCCATAATTTTGGGATCTCTCTAGTGGGGGCAACAGTGTGAAAAAACAAGTTTCATTTCTACAGTATCTACTGAGCAGTAAAAATGACATGTTAACTTCACTCCGCAGGTCACAGGAATTATGGAGATACCAAATTATAGATTTTTATGATTGCCTTGTATTGCCATAAACCATACTGATAGAGCGGTGTGGGGGCTTGTTTTTAGAGGGGCAATTTGTGATATTGTTTTTTTCCTTATTGATTTTCACATTTCCCTCAGGGAACTTGAATGAGCAATATTTCAATTGCTTGTACTATACACTGTATAGTGAATCATTCATAATCTTTCTACTACATCCTATAAGAGGCAGGATGTAATAGCGGCCAAGACATGGCAGGCCTGGGGACCTTCAGAAGGCCCTTCAGTGGCATGACAACTACTCAACACCTAGCAATTGTGTTTGTGAGGTGTCAAGTGGAGGACAGAGGGAGCCAGGGGTGGATTGGCCATAGACCTTACAGGGAAATTTCCCGGTGGGCCGATGCCCAGGGGGCCGCCTGAGTCCTCCTCACAGCCGGCCCGTGGAAGTTTTTGGGGATATATTTTGTACTGCTTGCAGCATTTTGTGATGGACTGTGGTATTTGGCTCTGTTGGCGTGGTTTGGACCCAACTACAAAATGTGGCCACTTTTAGTATTTTTTCCAGGGCCACATTAAGTTACCAGTCAGCCCCTGGAGGGGCACTCTCCCTATATATATCATCTGAAGTGCCACAGTCACTATTGACTATGGTATCTGGGTATCTGGCAACGTGAGCAGGGTTCTAGTTGTATAATATAGCTGGCACCCGCAAGTGATTGTACCAGCCCAGCTCCTGAGCTTGCTCCATTACCATGACATACTACTATTGCACTGAGTGTTAACTTGCTGCACTCAGTAATGTAATAGTACATCACTGAGCGTAAAGTGGTTAAAGGGAATGTACTGTACCATCAGAAAATGAGATATTATTTAAAAACTGTTTTTGGTATATGCTAAAGTATGAAGATAGCATAGACACTTCTGCAGAGATTCTATGTAGAGTGCTCAGCTACTTCTGTCACTTTCCATACATTTCTATTGAGACTGATGGGCACATTCAGGGACCCTGGTACTTGGTTTTGCTGGGATTCAGGGCAATAATGGGGCACACAGCATCCATGTTCTGCGGGAGTCACAGAGGTAAAGTATAAAGCAAAGACTATTGGTTTGGGCAAAAAAAAAAAAAAGGATCAAAATCATCAAAATTGCAATGAGGCTTACATGCAATTGAAAAACAGATTGATGATCATGCCAAAAGCCATAGAACAGGTGAAGAAGAGACGGACTGTGACTGAATGTCCTTACGGCAGCAGTTATGGACATAGCAGTGTAAACAGTCTCCACTTGCTTTTTGTATATTCCTTAAAGGGAACCTGACATCTCAAATATATGCAATTTTAGCTGCCCACAGTACCTAACCAGGAGTACCAGGAGCTTATGGGGGTCTGGAAGCAATTCTTGTTGCCGTACTTTAACTAACAAATGCACTGAAAACGCACTTTTAATCATCTTCCTGTTATATGAAAATAAGTCCGTTCAATTCAAGAAGGCCAGCATTTTACTCCTCCGAGTCAACGTTTCCACGTCCAACATCCACATCCTGCATCTTGATTGATGATTTCTCAGGCAGGGAACGTTATTACCAGGGCCCGCCTTAGATTACGTTGCACCCTGTGCGAGAAATCTTTTTGGTAACAACCCCCCTTCCCAAACATGCATACCTCCAAATAGCAGGACAGCAAACTACTGGTTACCTGTCTCTCTATTCGGCACTTTTATGTGATGTTCCACAGATGAGTATGTTGCAGCTGTGGCATGTGCCTGCCCATTCACAGTAGTTATTATGCCTCCTCACAGTAAGAATGCCTTGTTAGTGCTCTCACACAGTTACTTCATAGTAAAATGCTCCGTTAGTGACCCCATACAGCAGAACACCCTTTTAGTGACCCCACACAGTAAAAAAAAAGCCCTTTAACAGTAGTTATGCCCCCTTAGTGCCCCACCAAGTAGTTATATACCCTTCGTACCCCCACACAGTAGTTATGCCACCATAGTGCCCCCACACAGTAGTTATGCTACCTTAGTGCTCCCACACTGTAGTTATGCCCCCTTAATGCCCATACAATCGTTATGCCCCCACACAGTAGTAATACTCTCTTACTGCCCCATCCAGTAGTGCTTCCCCCTTAGACCCCAGACTTCTTGACTTGGTTGGACTCATTTCCATAATGCGGAAAGAAGATTAAAATTGCATTTTTAGTGGATTTACTATTTAAAATACCACAACAAGAAGTGCTTTGAGAGCTTTGTAAGCACATGAATCTGAAATGTCAGGTTCCCTTTAATAAACATTAGTCTAATTTACACTATCCATGTGTTCCAGCACACACAGTAATATCTTGTACCGTGTGGTTATGACTTAAAGGGGTTGTCTCACTTCAGCAAATGGCTTTATCATGTAGAGAAAGTTAATACAAGGCACTTACTAATGTATGGTGATTGTCCATATTGTCTCCTTTGCTGGCTGGATTCATTTTTCCATCACATTATACACTGTTCATTTCCATGGTAACGACCACTCTGCAATCCATGAGTGGTGGTCATGCTTGCACACTATATGAAAAGATTCCAGCCTCTCTGGTGGTCGAGACCGTGGGAACTCACATAGGATAGTGCATTTTCTTATAGTGTGCAAGCACAGCCACGCTGATTGTAGGGTGTTTGTAACCATGGAAACCAGAAGTGTATAATGTAATGAAAAACGAATGAAGCCAGTGAGGGAAGCAATATGGACAATCCCAATACATTAGTAAGTGCCTTGTATTAACGTCTTCTACATAATAAATTCTATTTACTGAAGTGAGACAAACCCTTTGAATATATATCAAGTAACATTTCTATCTATATATATCCAGTTACATTTCTATGTACACCAGTGTGTACATTATTTATTTTACACAATCATTTTTCTATAGTTTACAATTGCAGATAAAGACATAGAATTATCTAGACTTCTGTTTGCACCTTGTCTATCAGTAAGGGTTACCTTCTTTTTATCTTACCTGTGTCTTTCATGCTTTCCATCCCAGGTGGACTGCAAACAGAAAAAGTTCAGTTTGATAAGACTTTTGTTAGCATCTGTTGTACAGTTTACTGTGTTAAGGGTACTTTCACACCATACCATATGGTATTACGTCACTTTGATATCTTCCCTCTTTAGCTGTTTCATGTAATATTAAAACAGAACCATTTTGGCGCCCCTTGTGGTTTTGGAGTGTGAACAAATTTATTTGTCTTTTAAGATACATTTTAACAATTTAATAAAAATATATTTGATGTATTTGTATATTGTGCCTGCAGTGTGTTTCCGATATCTCATATAGGTGAGTTGTGTTCTTTTGTTGCACCTCCACTTATTTCTATGGGACAAAATGGCTCATTGTTGATAGGTGTGCTGCTTTTTTTAGGATGTTAGAAGTCTTTGAATTTTGAAAGCAAAACTGTGTTTTTAAGGACCAATTCAGTTCTGAAGTTACTTTAAGGTCTCATGCTCACAAACAAATTGTGGTCCACAATGCACGGGCATGGACCGTGGGGCTGCCGCATATAGATCGCGAACCCTATCACTTCAATGGGATCCACGATCTGCATCCGACTGTCCGCATGTTCTATTTTTTTGTGGTTCGGAGGCATGGACAGAAACACCACGGAAGCACTCACACATGTATTGCAGACCCGCCATATGCCGGCTGCAATACGGCCACGGCCAGGCAACAGCCATGTGCATGAAGCCTAAGGGGCTTATATAATAGAAACCACCCAAAAATGGCAGCATTTTAGAAACTACATCCCTCAATTTATTTAAACTGGATGTTACAAATTTTGATAATTCTTTAGGAGCTCCACAGGAAGTAAAGCAAAATGGAGGGGAAATTTAAAAATGTCATTTTTTGTGCAGATTTTCCATTTTAATCTATTTTCCTGTAACACAGCAAAGGTTAACAGCAAAACAAAACTCAATCATTTTTACCCACATTCTGCAGTTTACAGAAACACTTCAAAAACACAGAAGGAAAGGACCACAATATTGTTTTTGGAGGGCAGGTTTTGCTGGAATGGTTTTCCGGTACCATGTCACATTTGAAGAGACCCTGAGGTACCCCAACAAAGGAAACCCCAAAAAGTGACCCCATTTTGGAAACTAAATCCCTCAAGGTACTGTATTGATTGAGGGGTAAAGTGAATGCTTTGAACCAACAAGCATTTCATAGAATTTAGAAGCACTTGGATGTGAAAATTAAAAATGACATTTTATTTCCAATAAAATGTTGCTTTAGTCCCATATATTTAGCAGGAGAAAAAGCACACCACAATTTGTTATGCATTTTTCCTGAATACGGCAACACCTTTCAGAAGGGAAGGGGCGCGATTTTCTAACTTGCAATGTGCTAAAATTGTTTTTAGGGGCCATTACATTTCTATTTTTTCACCAATGTAGCTGTGTGAGGGTTTGTTTTTTGAAGAATGGGCTGCAGTTTTTATTGGTATCATTTGGAGGTACATATTTCTTTTTTATCACTTTTTTATAACATTTTTTGGAAGGTGGGCAGAAATTACAATTCTGTCAGTGTTTTATACTTTTATTTTTATGGGATTCCTCATGCTGTATATATGATATGGTAATTTTATTCTATTGGGTAGTACAGTTTTTTTTTATTACTTTTTCAAGAAAAAAATCAGTTTGTATTAAAAATAAGTTATATTTCGCATCGCCATATACCAACATCCATAACATTTTTATTTTTTCACTGATGCAACTCTGTGAGGGCGTATTTTTTGTGGGACAGACTGTAGCGTTTATTGAAATCGTTTTGGGATACATATGTCTTTTTAATCACTTTTTATTCAAATTTTTACAGTGTTATTCGGGATTAGTAACATGATCATTTTATAAGGATACCAATGATGTGTAATTTATGTTATTTTTTAATTTTTGAAATCAATTATAAATGAGCGGATATGTTTAATTTTCACAAGTGATAACAAGAGAAAATGCACCCCTCACATAATTTTGCAACAATACCGTGGTTAAATAAGATTAAAAAAAAGGTTGAATACAAAAAAAGAAACCCCCAAGAATTGACCCCACTTTAGAAACTACACACCTCACAGAATTGTACACTGGTTTTATAAACACCCTACATGTGGCCTTAATCTTTAGCCTGGACATGCAACAGGGCTCAGGAGTAAAAGAGCACCATGTGCATTTGAGGCCCAGTGTTGTGTTTTATGCAGCTTGTGCTGAAATAATAAATGGAACCCCAAAGAAGTGACCCCATTTTGGAAACTACACGCTTCAAAGTGTTAATTAAGGGGTGTAGTGTACATTTTGACCTCACAAGTGTTTTGCAAAAACTAATGCACAGCAGATGGTGCAAAGTGGAGATTGCAATTTTTCCACAGATATGGCATTTCAGTGTCCAATATGTTGTGTCTATCATATGCCAGTGTGAAAAATAAGCACTCATTACTATGCGCTGTTTTCTGGTTTTATAGACATCCAACATGTAGCCTGCCTTATTTTTTCGCATGAGAGGGCTCAGGAGCAAAAAAGCTCCGAGTTCATTTGAGGACAAATTTGTTGATTTTCACTGCTTGTGCTGACAACTGCAGAGGCTTTGGGCTGAAATAATAAACTAAAACTCAGAGAAGTGATCCCGTTTTGGAAACATGCCTCATTAACAAAGCAGATTTCGGCTTCGTATTTTGATACAGTAATTTTTACAAATAAACACAAGTGACAATCACAAGTGACACATGAGCCGTGACGAAGTAAGTCTTGCTATATCTGCTAAAACTTTGGTAAGACCTCTGCGGAGTCAATAAATTTTACAGTAGGACGAAGCCTATATTCTTAACATAATTTTTAAAAGAATCGGTTCAGATACAGCAATCCGAAGCCGATTCACTCATCTCTAATGGCAACCATCAGCAATCATGATCATATCGCTGGGAGTCGATGGGGTCAGAGAGAGATCTCCTTCCCTCTGTAAACCTCATAGAATTGGCGGTCTAAGATAGCATCTAAGGGATTAATCCACCAGCATTGAACATTTCACAGGCGCCGACTTATGTCATGATCTGGCACGCACAGCTTCTGTGCCCTCCCGATCAAAGAGCCGTATTTGTACAGCCCATGACAATGCGCCATTGTATTACATTTGTCCGACTCTGTATCATCCGGTTAACGTACACATCATTTGTTTCACTAAACTTGGGAGAAAATCATGATGTAAGCACAGCTTGATAATTGGATTTATTTTGAATGTTAGTAATTTAGAGCAAACAACAAATATTGACAAGGCTTCATCGTATTGACTTGCATGGTAGTTGAATAGTATTTAACAAACCTGACTCTTCCATTGGCTACACTGGTTAACTGTAGACACAATGCGGCAAATTTATTGTAATTTATTGTAATTACACCTAGATCATGTTATAAAATGCACCAGAATTTAGCACACTGCTGGTGAATAATATTGCATCAAGTTTTACACATAAGTCGGATTTAGACGAGTAGATAATCGCTTAAGCGATTAACGACACAGGCAACTACAGACCCAAAGTTCTTACAGACTTTGAATGAGCATTTTTTGTTCTATTGCTTAATCATTATAATCATTCACAAGGCACGATTCTCATCCAACTTCCATCCTAGCGTTCAAATCTTTACATTATCTACTTGTCTTAATCCACCTTTAGGCTACATTCACATGAACAGGAAAAACAGCTCTGTGATGGCTGTTTGTCTCAGCTCGGGATCAATAAAAGTCAATGGGGCTATTCATATATTTATTTTTAACAACCAGTTATAGCAGCCATCAAAAAATAGAACACGTCCTATTTTTGCCCATATTATGGCCAGATGGACACCATTGAAATCCATGGGACCATTTTTAGTGGCTGTTTAGGAGTGGACCCAATTAACAGCAGTTAAAAACAGGTACAAATGGCTATTCATGAAAAAAAAATATTTTAAAATTACCTCATCCACTTGAACATACAGGGACACTCATTCCTCACTGAATGCAGCCGGAAAAAACCTGAACTCCTAACCTGACGATGTCATCACTCCAGGAGAGCAGGTTGTGTCCAGTGAAGGGGGCACTCACTACTCACTGGATGTACCAGCATGTCATGCTTGGAGTGTAGGTCATTTCCTGCTGCATCCATTGAGGAGTGAGAGTCCACATTTGTTCAAGTGGAAGAGGTGAGTGCTTTTATTTTTTTTATACAAGCAGAAGGGGGGCAAAGTGGAGTATATTAATACTGAGAGCCTCTAAGGGAGGCATTATTAATATTGGGGGGCACTAATAGAAGCATTAATAATACTAACGGCACTAATGGGGGCATTAACCCCTCCAGGACACAGCCATTTTTCACCTTACTGACAGATTTTTGCAAATCTGAAATCTATCATTTTCTGTGGTAATAACTTTGGAATGCTTTTACTTATCCAAGTAGTTCTGAGAATTTTTTGTTGTGACACAATGTACTTTATGCTAAAAGTAAATTTGAGTCGATATGTTTTAACTTTTATTATAGAAAAAATCCAAAATATTTGGAAAATGTGGAAAAATCTGCTAATTTATAAATTAGCATTTCTCTGCTTTTAAGACAGATAGTGATACCTCATAAAATAGTTATTAATTAACATTCACCAAATGTCTACTTTATGTTTGTATAATTTTGTAATTTTTTTTGTTATTTTAAAATTTTTAAGGAAATTTCCCAAATCCACTTTCTTAAGAAGCAATTGAGTTTTGAAGTCACTTTGTGGGGCTTATGTAGTAGAAACCACCCCTAAATGACCCCATTTTAGAAACTACCCCCCTCAAGTTATTCAAAACTGATGTTACTAATACTTTTAACCCTTTATATGTTTCACATGAATTAAAGGAAAATGGAGGTGAAATTTAACTTTTTTTTGCAGATTTTACATATAATATATTTTTCCTGTAAAGCAGCAAGGGTTCACAGGTAAATAAACCTCAATATTTATTACCCTGATTCTGCAGTTTGCACAAACATCCCATATGTGGTCGTAAACTGCTGTATGGGCACATGATAGGGCTTAGAAGGAAAGGAGAGTCATATGGCTTTTGGAGGGCAGATTTTGCTGGAATGGTTTTTTGGGGCGTCATGTTACATTTGAGGCCACACTAAGGTACCCCTACAGTAGAATCCCCCAAAAAGTGACCCCAGTTTGGAAACTACACCCTTCAAGGAACTTATTGAAGGGTGTACTTACCACTTTGACCCTACAGGCTTGTAATAGAATTTAGAAACACTTGGCTCTGAAAATGAAAATTTTAATTTCTTAAAAGAAAATATTGCATATGCCCCCCATTTTTCATTTTCACAAGGGGTAACAGGAAAAAAAGCACCACAAATTTTGTTAAGCATTTTCTCCTGAACACGCAAAACACCCCATATATAGTCGTAAATTGATGCACACGGCAGAGATCACAAGAAAAAGAGCATCATATGGTTTTTGGAGGGCAGATTTTGGTGGAATGATTTACGGGCGCCAAGTTGCTATTGATCAGCCTCTGGAAACCAGTTACAGCCATTTTCTGACAACTGTACATTTTATTTTTCTGTCAACTGAGCTTTATCATTGGTTCTATTTTGGGGTACACTTTTATGTTTTTTCCAGGGCCACTTTAAGTCCTTAATCTGCCCCTCACAGAATCAAACATTAGTCAAAAATAAAGACAAACACTATAATTAGCTGGCTCTCTAGGCACTTTTTCAAAAAATCTACCGTATTTTTTGCCCCATAAGACACATTTTTCCCCCAAAAGTGGCCCCCTGCGTCTTATGGGGTGAATGCTAATGAGCGGTTCCATTATGAGTGCGTCCATTACGCGTGAAGAAAGGTAAAACTTTAAGGACTTATTGCTAGAGTTGGATATCTTGAAACATTAAAATATGTCATAAAATTGCCATATGGAAAAATTATGGTGAAATTATGTTGTAGATTTGCAGTCAACAGTTACTGGGTTGTCTTAAAGGGGTTTTCTAGGAGAAGCATATTGATGGTCTATACCTTGAATAGGCCAACAATATCAGATTAGTAGGGCTACAACTCTCAACATGCCCTCCAATCACACATATACACACACTGTACATACAGTACAGGTATTGTGGTTTTGCATCATTCAAGTCAATGAAATGAAAGTGCAATACCCTGTACTGTTACTACGGAGTAGGTGAGTAGGTGTGCAGATCGATGGACTCCTCAAACAGCTGATCAATGGAGATGCCAAATTTTGGATCCCACTGTTCTGATACTGAAGCTCAGTCCTGTCCCCTTGAGCTGCACTGATAACATAGCCAACTACCATGATTGTGATATTACTGGCAAAAAGCTGACCCTTTTTTTTCTATTTTTAATCAACCTGATTTCTATACAGATTCATTCACTCTTACCTAGTGAAAACGTTTGGAACACTTTAGAAATATAAAAAATAGCAATAAATATTGAATAGTTTTAGATTTTACACATTTAGATAGTTTGTCTTAAAAGGACAGTGGTATCAATAATAATGCATTAAAATTATTGGTGCTATTGAGGGGCCATTTTCTACACCATGCTGCCCACCTTTTTAAAAGCCTGCTACTTTTACTTTAGATATTGGTTATCAATATAGCTAGAATAATGGTCCAAGTATTGTCGATGTTATATGTTGAGAATTATGGCATGCAAGAACGTATTGCATTTCCTGTTCACCAGAAATAGATATTCAGAAAATGCAGTAGAAGAACCTTTGAGGAACAGTCCAAGTATATTAATACCATACATTCTAGTAGACATTGCTTAATGGCTTGTAAATACAGCATCTTTTGCAATCCATACCTTTCTGAGCCGTATTGGCTACTGAGTTCAGAATTTTCTATTGTAGTTCACAATCACAATATATCAAATGTTCTTCACTGCTGAATCTTGAGTGTTTGTCTATCCCATGACAATAGAGCCCTGTAGCCATGTCACTCTATAGCCCTGTGATAAAACAAGAGAAAAAGATGAATATATTATAACATGAAGTACACTGAAAAGAAACCTGTCATGTTGAACATGGGGTTTAAGCAACAAGCAGAATGTTATAGAGCAAAAGGAGCTGAGCAGATATATTGTGTTATGGGAAAAGATTCAGTATAACTTGTATTTCATTCATTGAAATTGCTTCTCATTCTGGGCTGTGAAGTCATGGAGACGGTCCAGTGACTGACAGCTCTGGGAAGGCTGTCAATCACTGATAGGACCTCCTCCTGGACTCCACAGCCCAGAATGAGCAGGAATTTCAATGAATGAAATACAAGTTATACTGAACCTTTTCTCATAAAACTATATAAAAATCTACTCAGCTCCTTCAGCTTTAGAACATGCTGCATGTAGCATTGCATTTGTAGTACCCCGGAGCAGGCACTACCATTCCTAGAACCTGCTACTATCTCTAATGCCTAACCAATATGTGTCAACACTATTCCTTTTGTTTCCAGGTCTGTTAAGAAAGTGGTAATGTAACAATTAGGTATTTCATGCACTGTGCCTGGTTTACCAGCAGGTGGCAGTGTGTCTGGCAGTGAGCTGTAGGTAGAATGGAACTAGCCATTCCATTCTCTCCCACTCCATGGAGGTGTGGACTCACCCAGATCTTCCAAGGGGAGGGGTGTCTTGCTTAATAGAAAAATGAATTGCTTAAAGGGGTTCTCCGAGTTATATATATTGATGGGATTAGGATAGGTCATCAATATCAGATCAGAGGGGGTCCGACACCCGGCACCCCTGCTGATCAGCTGCTTGAAGATGAGGCGCGCGCCGTATCAGTGCCGCCTCCTCTTCATTGTTTACATGCTGGCCGTAACGGGGGTAGTGGTGAGTAGGTGTAATTACAACTCACTGCCCCATTCATTTTTAAGGGAAGAATCGCTTCCATAGACTTGTATGGGAGCGATTCTTCCCATAGAAATGAATGGGGAGGTTAGGTGTAATTACACCTACTCACCACTACCCCCGTGTTGGCCAGCATGTAAACAATGAAGAGGAGGCAGCGCTGATACGGCACGCACCTCCTCTTCAAACAGCTGATCAGCTGGGGTGCCAGGTGTCGGACCCCCGCCAATCTGATATTGATGACTATCCTGAGGATAGGTCATCAATATATATAACTCGGAGAACCACTTTAAAGGGTTTTTAGGGTTACAGATATTCATCACCTATCCTCATGATAGTTCATCAAAATCAGGTCGGTGGACGTCAGACACCCAGCATCCTCACTAATCAGATGTTTCAGGCATCCACGGAAGCTATATTCGTGTATGGAGATGGACACAGACAGAACCATGCCTGTGTAGTGGCCATGATGAGGTACTGCAGCTCAACTCCAATGCAAGTGAACGGGGACTAACTTTCAATATGTCAGCACCTGAAACTACACAGTGGCACATATTTACTAATGTATCTACGTCGAAAATCTATCTAAAAAGGAGGTTCAAATTGGCACAATTTGGCATATCTAAGGTTTTATATTTTTTCAGACATGCTCAGAAAAGGATAGGGCTTAGCAGAAAGTGGGTGAAGCTTTGTGGGAAAGTGATCTGCCATTAGCTGGCCAACCAATAGCTGGTATGGAGTCAGATAAGTTTTTATCTCTGCACCACATTATATCATCCAGTCTTACCCACTGTGATAAATCTTGTGGAGGTATAGACACCATCTACAGGCTTAGTAAATCTGGGCCACTCTATCTAGCCTTCTGCTTCTACTTTGTACACTGTTAGTTTCCAATGCCACTGCAGCCCAAAATAGCTGATTGGTGGGAGTGTCAGGTTGTGGATTCCCATCACTGTACCCCAGGAGAGTCCTTTAAATGTCTATTAATTTGCCACCAATTAGACAAATGGGGATCCCCTCACTCTTGTCTTGCAAGATGAGATGTCTGGCAGCGGCTTTATCTAGGTGGAGATTGAATGGAGAGGTGAATGTGTCCATTGAAATCAGTGGGAGCTACTAATACATTAAATGTGTGGCTGCCTCTTCATTTGGTCTCTGTCGATGTGTTCACCACAAACTTCCTCAGCTTGGAGAACAGGGATCAGTAAATCAGTGTGTTATCTATAAGAAAGATGGTCATAGAGGTGGAGACTCAGCTATCAGACATTCAAAGCAGATGCATATGTTATGAACATCTAAGGTGGGAACACCATTTTAAAGGGGTTCTCCGAGTTATAAATATTGATGACCTATCCTCAGGATAGGTCATCAATATCAGATCGGCGGGGGTCCGACACCCGGCACCCCCGCCGATCAGCTCTTTGAAGAAGAGGCGCGGCGTGTCAGCGCTACCTCCTCTCACTGTTTACATGCTGGCCGTAACGGGGGTAGTGGTGAGTAGATCTAATTACACCTCACAGCCCATTCATTTCTATGAGAAGAATCGCTTCCAAGTCTATGGAAACGATTCTTCCCATAGAAATTAATGGAGCGGTGAGGTGTAATTAGATCTACTCACCACTACCCCCGTTACGGCCAGCATGTAAACAGTGAAGAGGAGGCAGCGCTGACACGCCGCGCGCCTCCTCTTCAAACAACTGATCGGCAGGAGTGCCGGGTGTCGGACCCCCACCGATCTGATATTGATGACCTATCCTGAGGATAGGTCATCAATATTTATAACTCGGAAAACCCCTTTAAGTCTTAATATAGATACATGTATGGAGACTACAGTTTCAAACATTCTCCTATTTGGTCTAGATCTGACTTTTCTTCTGGCTATAACTCAGCTAGTCATGACCTGACAGAATATTTACGCACACAGTAGATTGATGTGACTTTTGAGGAGACTGAAATATTTAAGATTGGCATACCATTCAAGACTTTAGAAATGTGGAGTGACAATTTTAAAAAGAGTACAGATTTACCTGTCATTACTTGTTGCTAGCAAGCACTTGCTACTACTATATAGGGCACTAAATGTGATTGAACCACTGGAAAACTTTACAGAGATTCACAACTCTCTATAAACTGAGATGAAGCTATAAGAGAAGTGACAGTCGCACCAGGGCCCTGATGCCTGAGAGTGCAAATGTTACTTTACATCAGAAGAAACCAGTGTAATAAATGGCACATGGTATGGCGTGGATGGGCGGTTGTTACACAGCTTGGGCCCAGGGCCTTTAAGTTACATCACTAGCCATAAAACTACGGCGAGGATAGGTTCACATGGAGGAGGTTTTGAAGCATATTTTCCTGCAGGTGCTTCAGAAAAAGTCAGAAGTGGAATTGAAGGGACTTGGAAATATAAAGGAAGGACTTTTGCTTCTCCTACTTACTAGATCCACATTTGGCTTTCGCTGAAAAACTTTCATGAAAATCTACCTCAAAACCTCCTCCAAAAGGCTACCTTAAAGGGGTTTTCTGAGATTTTACTACTGATGACCTATCTGTTGAATATTATCTGATCGGTGGGGGTCCAACACCCATAACCCCTGCCAATCAGCTGTTTGAGAAGGCACCCACGCTCCTGTGAGCACTGCGGCCTTCTTGCAACTTACCAAGCACAGCTATATACATTGTATAGCAGGCTTGCTTGTTATCGCAGCTCAGCTCCATTCACTTCTTGGGGCTGGGATGCGCCTAGGCCATGATGAACATGTCATCACACAGTCTAGAAAAAAGTGCAAGAAGGCTGCAGCGCTCATGGGAGTGATGCTGCCTTCTCAAACAACTGATCAGTTGGGATATCGTGTGTCAGACTCCCACCGATCAGATACTGATGACCTATCCAGAGAATAGGTCATGAGTAGAGATGAGCAAATCATCCAAAATTCGCTTCACCGAATATTCGTTGAACTTTTCAAAAGATTCGTACCTCATACGAATCTATTTCGGTGAAGCTGCGTACAAATCATACATTATTATGTGGTGTTTTGTGAACATTCGCGCACTAATAACGAACATACAGTTGTTAAAGGTATGCAACTTATGTGAACACAGTGGCATATGGCCAATGGCGGCAGACCACGCCATTGCTATGGGGCCCGTGAGGTTGGGGGGCTCGGCAGGGCAGAATGGCCCTGCCCCCTCACTTTCTAGTGTAACTGATTGCCGACACAGCAGCAGAGGAAGGAAACATCATCCTCTCTGATGTTCCCTCCTCCCATACGTCCACTCACCCCTGCAGTCCAGGGATAGATCCTGCTGTGGGCTAAAGGACCTTCCTGAAGATCATGTGACCAGTGGGGGAGGAGCCAGAAGAGCTGTGATGCTGTGCGGAGAGGAGCCAGGCTGGAGTTTGGTGAGTCCTAGCTGTGTGTGTGTCCCTGTGTGTCTGTCCCCCTGTGTGTGTCCTTGTGTGTTTGTCTGTCCCTGTGTGTATGTCTGTCCCTTTGTGTGTCTTTCTGTCCCCCTGTGTGTATGTCTGTCCCTTTGTGTGTCTTTCTGTCCCCCTGTGTGTATGTATGTCCATTTGTGTGTCTTTCTGTCCCCCTGTGTGTTTGTCTGTCCCTGTTTGTATGTCTGTCCCCCTGTGTGTCTGTCTGTCCCCATGTGTGTGTCCCTGTCTGTCCCTGGGTGTCTTTCTGTCCCTGGGTGTCAGCCTGTCCCTGGCTGTCAGTCTGTCCCTGGGTGTCTGTGTGTGTGTCCCTGTCCCTGTGTGTCCCTGTCCCTGTGTGTCCCTGTCCATCCTTGTCCCTGTCCCTGTGTGTCCCTGTTGTGTGTCGGTCCCTGTGTGTGTCTGTCCCCCTGTGTGTGTGTCTGTCCCCCTGTGTGTGTGTGTCTGTCCCCCTCTATGTATGTCTGTCCCTGTGTCCCTGGGTGTTTGTCACCATGCCCACAGTGTTCCTATGTCTTGATGCAGCTGCATCAGGACGTTCTGTGCGGGGAAAGAAGAAGAAGACGGAAAAGTAGACAGCGCCGCCAGCATGGAGTCCCGTGGAAGAGGCACAGGGAGGCACACTAAGGATGGAGGTAACACTACCACATGGTGTACACTAGTGTTATCTGTGGTTTTACATAGGACTGCAGGTAACACTACCACATGATGTACACTAGTGTTACCTGTTGTTTTACATAGGACCGCAGGTAACACTATAATATATATCCCTGTGTGTGTGTGTGTTTGTGTGTATATATATATATATATATATATATATATATACTGTACATATATATACACATACAATATACAGTTACAATAACTGTACTTTATTGTACTTTATATTTGGGTGGGGGGCCAAGTTCTGAGATTCGCTATGGGGCCCCTCGATTTCTATGTACGCCCCTGTGTGAACACGTACGCATGAGCGTACAAATTGCGTACGAAAATTACGGGCTTTGCTGGAGCGGAATGGTGGAGCAGGAGTAAAGCTCTGAGTCTGACCCCTGGCTACATGATGCTGTATCAGCAGATGACAGCAGATCATCCAGCTGTGATTGAGATGAGTGTGCCATCCACTCCACTACCTCATCCACTTTCTCCTCCACTACAGTTTTGCGCCTTGGTGGGTTAGCCTGGTGGAACAATGGCCAACTCTTGCGAATTCTACAAGTAGAAGCTCCGGCTACAGGTCCTTTGGCACTGCTGCCCTGTGCCACCTTCTCCTTTTTTTTAGAGCTCGAGGTCTGGCTGGAACCCTTCTGCTTTTCCATGCCAGACATTTTTCACTTGACTGTGGCCCTGCAGCTGGTCTTTGTCTCTCTCCCTGTCTCTCTCCCTATCTCTCTCCCTGCCTGATTAATTACTAGCCCTGCACTGGCCCTGCACTTGCCCTGCACTGGCCGTGCAGTATCCCTGATATGTGCAATATGGATTCCCAGAACAATCACACCCCAATTTTAACAAAACAGTTCTCTGTCTCTCAGAACTTCACAGACAGTGCTTCTGCTCGTCTCAGCAGTTTCAGCACAACTGATGCGTCACTGGCTTACCGAGCCTGAGCCAATCAGAGAAAGCCCTTCCCACTAGATCAGGTGACTGCTTTCTTTCCGGGCTTTATGCCGCACGAATAACGAACAGTAAAAGTTCGCTAATTAACTGAATTTGTACGCATCAGCGTATAAAGTAACTTATACGTAACATTAGCGTACAATTTATAGGACAAGTACATAGCGAATGCGTACAAAGCTTTAAGAACATTTTCGAATCTAACAAAGCGGATTCGCTTTGCAGCGGAAAATTTCCAAGATTCGGATCGAATCTACGAAGCGGCGAATAGATTCGCTCATCTCTAGTCATGAGTAATAAAATTTCAGAAAATCCTTTTAAGTAGATGTCTTCTGAATTCTTAACTGTCAGCTATGTTCCTCTGTTCCCTACTCATACTGTGTCAGTTATTTCTATTCTCTATTCTGTTCAAAAGACACAAAAGTCCATTGTTATATTTGGCTGAATTTTTTAAATTTATTTTGGGGCAAAAAGAACGCAAGTGTGCCTGATGCTAACACCACGTGCACAGCGTGTGCATTAAAACCTTTCTGTAGTCTATATACCTGACATCCGTTGCTATTTTTTTACCGTTAATTAAGGCCGCAGTTTCTCATTTGCTGTATAACATTTGCGCAAGGAGGGACTTATAGTGTAGGGATAAGATTTGGCTAGGCAGGGCTAGTTGTTCTGTTCAAAAGACACACAAGTCCATTGTTATATCTGGCTGCAATATATTATTTTTGTGGTGGGTTAAAAATTGCGCAGGGTTGCCTGACCTTAACACCACCTTTTCAGCGTCTGCTGTCTAACATTTGTGTATCCCAAATAACAGAAATCCAGTGTATTTTTTTCTGCAGCTATTGAAGGCGACATTACTAATGTCGTTGTGATTAGCGGCAGAAAAAATATTCAATAAATGTCAGGTATATAGGAGAAACATACATTCTCCTGCACATGTAATGTCACGGTGATTAGCGGCAGAAAGAAATGCAATAAATGTAAGGTACATAGGAGAAACATACATTGTCCTGCACATGTAATGTCACCATGATTAGCGGCAGAATGAAACGCAA
This sequence comes from Rhinella marina, assembly GCA_900303285.1. Classification (NCBI taxonomy): domain Eukaryota; kingdom Metazoa; phylum Chordata; class Amphibia; order Anura; family Bufonidae; genus Rhinella; species Rhinella marina. The sequence continues at coordinate 65,312 of ONZH01015919.1, forward strand.
TAAATGTCAGGTACATAGGAGAAACATACATTGTCCTGCACATGTAATATCACCGTGATTAGCGGCAGAAAGAAACGCAATAAATGTCAGGTATATAGGAGAAACATACATTGTCCTGCACATGTAATGTCACCGCGATTAGCGGCAGAAAGAAACGCAACAAATGTCAGGTACATAGGAGAAACATACATTGTCCTGCACATGTAATGTCACGGTGATTAGCGGCAGAAAGAAACGCAATAAATGTCAGGTACATAGGAGAAACATACATTGTCCTGCACATGTAATGTCACGGTGATTAGCGGCAGAAAAAAAAGCAATAAAAGTCAGGTATATAGGAGAAACATACATTGTCCTGCACATGCTGCGCAGCTGGTGTTAAGATTAGGCAAACTTGCGCAAATTTTGACCATCAAGAATAACAATATTGCAGCCAGATATAACAAAAGTCCTTAAAAGGACTTTGGGGTCTTTTCAACAGAACAACTAGCCCTGCCTAGCCAAATCCTATCCCTACACTATCTGTGCCTGATTGCGCAAACGTTATACATTATATGAATAACGGCAGAAAAAAATACACTGGATGTCAGATATTTAGGATACAGAAAGGTTATACTGCACATGCAGCACAGGTATGTGAAATTACCTGCGCTGCGACTGCTGCATAACGGCAAAGAAATGTCACCCCTGACGAAGCCATACCGGCGAAACGCGTCGGGTGAACGGGGGACTACACCTGCGACGCCTCTGTGATTATTCTGCTATAGCTGGTAACGTACTGCCATGATCATTTGTGCCCCTTTCTTTTGAGCTCTATTCTTTAGTAGAGATGAGCGAGTAGTGTTCGATCGAATACTACGATATTCGGCGTGCTCGATTTCTTTCGAGTATAACGGCGATGGCGCACTTAGAATTCGTTTCCCCTCCCACCTTCCCTGGCGCTCTTTTTCCACCAATCACCATGCAGGGGGGGTATGACAGGCACGCTGAGCACGCTGGCATCGCGAAAATGGCGTCTACATGCATTGGCTGGAAAAACCATGTGACCTCGAATATTAAAAACTCAGCTCTTCCTGCTCGTTCGCATATGCTGCGTGAACTTAGTCAGGGACTGAGGCTGGAGAAGGGAGAGACAGGTTTTAGCTGTTGGACAGGCAGGAGCGTGATTAAAAGCCCTTATCAGGGCTACTATAGTGCAGTACAGTGATAGCTTTACTACAAGATACACTTTACAGAGAACGGCTGCCGTATTCAGGGATAGCTGCTGGAGTAGGGACAGAGAGAGGCATTAGTGGTGGTATTAGCGTGCTCTGCTACATACCAAACTATATTTGGCACTACTGCTGTGTACCTTGAATATACAATATATAGGCCTTTCAATTGGGTACTCGTTTCAAAGTAAATTTCATACTGTCAAACACAAATAATTTCTCAAATACACACCGTCTGATCACTTAGTACACGGCTGTGTACCTTGAAATATAACAATATATAGGCCTTACAATTGCCAACTGTACTGTGCGTTCTCTTGCAAAGTAATTTCATACCTGGTGTTCAAATACACCACCGTCTGTCACTTAGTACACGGCTGTGTACTTTGAAATATACAATATATAGGCCTTTTAATTGGCAACTGTACTGTGCGTTCTCTTGCAAAGTAATTTCTCAAACCT